>PVHT020000141.1:27002657-27023602 GCA_004024745.2 Catagonus wagneri
TTGCTGTGGCTGCGGCGCAGGCCAGTGGCCACAGCTCCGATTAGACCCCTAGCCTGGGAACCTCCACATGCCATGGGTGCAGTCATAAACCCGCGGCCATAAAATGACAAAAAGGCAAAAAAAAAAAAAAAAAAAAAAGAATTTTCTTATGTTTCAATATCTGGGTATTATGAGATCTCCACGGACCATTATTATTCTTTTCTATGTTTTTTAATTTATTTATTTAATTCTTGTCTTTTTAGGGCCTACTTGCAGCATATGGAGGTTCCCAGGCTAGGGGTCAAATCAGAGCTGTAGCTGCCAGCCTTCACTACAGCCACAGCAATGCGGGATCTGAACCACGTCTGAAACCTACACCAGAGCTTGCAGCAACGCCAGATCCTTAACCCACTGAGGGAGGCCAGGGATCAAACCTGCAGCCTCATGGATGCTAGTCAGGTTTGTTAACGTTGAGCCATGATGGTAACTCCTGTTTTTTTAATTTTAAATTTGGATTATTCTTGTATATGCAGAAAGCCAGCCATATCCCGTGCTTTTAACTCTATGACACAGAAATAAGAAACGGTATTTATAAATAATCTCTGAAATTGCCTAGTAAATACAATAATTCATAATGATTTGACTTCACCAAGGTTTGTATTATACTGGCATTTGTTGTCCTACTTTCTATCAACCTAAGACATAGACAAGGTAATACATTTCTAGGCTAAAGCTTATTACACAAGATTGTAATTATTCTAAATTCATCTTAAGAATTACCATAAGCAAGTATGTGTTATTTTTTAAATTTATTTTTCTTCCTTTGAACCCTGAGCATTATTTTTGTTATAATGTAAGTCCATGATAAGTCTTACTGCAGATAGTTTAGAAATACACACACAGGCTTGCACGTAGGGCACAAGGGGCTAATCTCACTGGAATAAAAGCATGGCCCCCATGCAAGGACAATACTGAATTTTCACCCAAAATTGCATGTAAATGATGTTTAAATGAAAAGCTCCCTGAGTAAGCATTAAACAAGCATTAAGAAGGAAGATCAAAACACTTCATCATTTCAGTGGTCCCAGCCCAAAGGTGCTTGTGTCGCTTCGACATAACAGTGTGTGACATCATTACAGGCATTATTTCAGGCTGCTAAGTTCAAACTCAAGGGAAAAGAAGGAATGAAAATAGGCCTGAGGAGGAGTTCCCATTGTGGATCAGCGATAATGAACCCACCAGTATTCATGAGGATGCAGGTTCTATCACTGGCCTTGGTCGGTGAGTTAAGGATCCAACGTTGCCGTGAGCTGTGGTGTAGGTCGCAGACACAGCTCAGATCTGGCATTGCTGTGGCTGTGGGGTAGGCCGGCAACTACAGTTCTGACTCGACCCCTAGCCTGGAACTTCCATGTGCTGTGGGTGTGGCCCTAAAAAGACAAAAATGAAAATAGGCCCAAGGAGTCACTGAGGGCTATAGCCCCGGCCCTTGGCTCCAGCCCAGAAAGCCCATTGCTTTTCCAGATTGGGCTGGCCTCCTCCTCCAGGAAGGAGGGCTTTCTGTAGTTTTACTTTAAGTGATGAGCAACAGATATGGAGATAAACCAATCAGTTAACTTTCTGTTTGAATCCAAATCCTGATCAATATTTGTGAGATGCTTGCCAAAGGAGAGGAAGGGCCTCCTATCCTCGCCAGCATTGGCTGCTCCAAGCTTTGCCTCACATGCTGAAGGTCTACAGGGTGAATATCTACTGATTTACCTTCCACTGTGAGTGTTCAGGATTAAAATGTCCTGCCTTCTGCCAGCCAAAGACTGCTATTTGTATATTTCCTCTGATAAAGGAGACCCATAAGGAGTTCTCATTGTGGCGCAGCAGAAACGAATCCGACTAGTAACCACAAGGTTGCAGGTTTGATCCCTGGCCTCACTCAGTGGGTTAAGGATCCAGTGCTGCCCTGAGCTGTGGTGTAGGTCACAGATGTGACTTGGATCTTCCATTGCTGTGGCCGGCAGCTGCAGCTCCAATTCAGCCTCTAGCCTGGGAAACTCCATGTGCCACCAGTGTGGCCCTAAAAAAAGCAAAAAAAAAGGAAGTGCCTATACAACAGTCCGACTTCATTAAGAATGCAACTGCTGTAGAAAAAGCCCTTGACAAAATCCAACACCCATTTCTGATAAAAAAAAAAAAAAAACCTTCAGAAAGTGAGCATAGGGGGAACCTACCTCAACATAGTAAAGGCCATCTATGACAAACCCAGAGCTCACATCATTTTCAATAGTGAAAAGCTGAAAGCAATCAGAGAAGTAAAAGAAATAAAAGGAATTCAAACTGGAAAGGAAGAAGTCAAACTATCACTGTTTGCAGATGACATGATACTATACCTAGAGAATCCTAAAGACTCTACCACAAAACTCTTATAGCTCATCAATGAATTTGGCAAAGTCTCAGGATACAAAATTAATACACAGAAATCAACTGCATTTCTATATACTAACAATGAAAGATCAGAAAGAGAAATTAGGGAAGCAATCCCATTTACCATTGCATCAAAAAGAATCAAATACTTAAGAATAAACCTACCTAAAGAGACAAAAGACCTGTACTCTGAAAACTGTAAGACGCTGATGAAAGAAATCAAGGAAGACATGAACAGATGGAAAGACATACCATGCTCTTGGATTGGAAAAGTCAGTATTATCAAAATGACTATACTACCCACGGCAATCTACACATTCCATGTGATCCCTATCAAATTACCAAGGACATTTTTCACAGAACTAGAACAAAATATTTTAAAGTTTGTTTGGAAGCACAAAAGACCCACAATAGCCAAAGACATCCTGAAAAAGAAAAATGGAGGTGGAGGAATCAGGCCCCCTGACATCAGACTATACTACAAAGCTACAGTCATCAAAACCATATCCTACTGGCACAAAGACAGAAATATAGATCAGTGGAACAGGATAGAAACCCCAGAATTAAACCCATCCACCTATAGTCAACTAATCTACGACAAAGGAGGCAAGAATGTACAATGGAGAAAAGACAGCCTGTTCAATAAGTGGTGCTGGGAAAACTGGACAGCCACATGCAAAAAAAAAAATGAAAGGAGAACACTTCCTAACACCATGCACAAAAATAATCTCAAAATGGATTAAAGACCTAGATATAAGACCAGATACTATAAAACTCTTAGAGCAAAACATAGGCCAAACACTCAGACATAAATGACAGCAACATCTTCTCAGATCCACCTCCTAGAGTAATGACAATAAAAGGAAAAATAAACAAATGGGACTTAATTAAACTTCAAAGTTTCTGCACAGCAAAGGAAACCCTAAACAAAATGAAAAGACAACCCACAGAATGGGAGAAAATATTTGCAATGCAGTGATGGACAAGGGATTAATCTCCAAAATTCACAAACACCTCCTACAGCTCAATACCAAAAACACAAATAACCCCATCAAAAAATGGGCAGAAATCTAAACAGACAGTTCTCCAAAGAAGACATGCAGATGGTCAAAAAACACATGAAAAGATGTTAAACATCACTCATTATTAGAGAAATGCAAATCAAAACCACTATGAGGTACCACCTTACACCAGCCAGAATGGCCATCATCAAGTGTACAATAAGTGCTGGAGAGGGTGTGGAGAAAAAGGAACCCTATTACACTGTTGGTGGGAATGCAAGTTGGTGCAACCACTGTGGAAAACAGTATGGAGAGTCCTTAGAAAACTAAAAATAGAATTACCGTTTGATCCAGCAATCCCACTCCTGGGCATCTATCCAGAGAAATCCATGACTTGAAAGGACACATGTACTCCAGTGTTCAATGCAGCTCTCTATACAATAGCCAAGTCATGGAAACAACTTAAATGCCCATCGACAGAGGAATGGATAGGGAAAATGTGGTACATATACACAATGGAATATTACTCAGCCATCAAAAGGAACGAAATAACAGCATTTATAGCAACATGGATGGACCTAGAAATTATCATGTGAAGTGAAACCAGTCAGACAGTGAGACACCGACACCCAGTGCTACCACTTACATGTGGAATCTAAGAAAAGGACACAATGAACTTCTTTGCAGAACAGATACAGACTTTGGAAAACCTATGGTTTCCAAATGAGACAAGTTGGGGGGTGGGGGTATGCACTGAGGGTTTGGGATGGAAATGCTATACAATTTGGTTGTGATGATTTTTGTACACCTATAATTGTAATAAAATTCATTAAGTAATAAAAAAAAGAATGCATCTGCTAATATAAGAAAACAGCCCTCTATTCCATTTAGAATGGATAAGCAATGAACTCCTACTGTACAGCACAAGGATCTATATCTAATCCCTTGGAACAGAACATGATGGAGGATAGTATGAGAAAAAAAATGCATATGTATGTATGACTGGGTCACTATGCTGTGCAGTGGAAACTGACATAACACTGTAAATCACCTATACTCTAATAAAAATAAAATGAATTTTTTAAAAAAGAAAGAAAACAGCCCCAAGGCTGTTATGGGATCTCCACACATCCTAGTACCTACTATCAAGCCTTGAGCATAGCAAAGACTCAAAATTACCTTATATAAGTCAAACTTAGGCATTTTTTAATTATCGAGGGTGGATATACACCATCCATCCAAGTACTTGTATCCAGTCCCCTAGGCCTGCATTTGCACCATGTCTAGCTGGAGGTGGGAATGAAATCTGTGTCACAGAATACAATGCTATCATTCAGCCTGTGAGAAAATTACCCATAATTTGGCTTCATTAATCTCATTTTCCACTGGTACTACCAACCACTGACTATTTGACTTCTCAGTTATTTGGTTGAAGGAATATATTTTACATCTAATACGGAAATTAAATATCTAAATATTGGGATCGAAGAATATATTTCCAGAAAATAAATAAATATGTACACACACATACTGCATACACACATATATACACTCTATAATCATCTGACCTCATATATTAATTTTCTAAATCATTTATTTTCAAAAGCAAGTCTTGATTTTTATCATTTTATACTTTTTTTAATATGTGAATATAATAATGTAATTTAACCTTTTCTTAATATTTAGAGTTGACCTTAGAACAATAGTTAATGTTCTGTCCCATAATACAGTGGTACTCTTGGTGACTGTCAATGTACACAAAACTCTCTTGGTTACAATGAACGGCTTCAATTTGAGGGGAGACAGTGTCTGTTTTTAGTTGAGGATTTCTGTCTCCTCAAACAAGAGGACAAGAGATCATCATTGCTTCCCCCTGCTGTCATGTGTCTGCCTCTGACACTCTCCTTCTCAACTTACTGGATTTTATGATGCTAAGAGCCTTTGGAACCGTTCATTCATTCCTTTCTTCATCCTGCAAGTACTTAATGAGCCTAATGGTCAGGGAGGTCAAAGAAGGCTTCCTTGAGCAAATGGTGTTTGAGTTGAAAACCTGAAGCATTAACTCCACGAGAAAGAGCTTAGAGAGCCTTCCTAGCAGTGGGAAACAGAGATGCAAAACTGCTGTGGTCAAAGAGAACAAAGAGAATCCATGTTATAGAAGCCCCCAGGGCTGAGACCCAGGCTTTTGGGTCACCTCTAAGAGCAATAATAGGTGGCTGAGGTATAAGCAGCGGGGGACAAGTGACAACAAATTTTGCATTTTGGAAACACCACCTTGGCCTCAGAGTGGATGACAGTTTAGACTTGGGCAAGTGAGCACACTCAAGTAAGATAGCATGCGAGTACATCCAGTGAGAAATGGTGGTGGCTTGGACTAAGGCCAGAGAGCTCAATCTGGGCTCCACAGAAATCTGTGAACTTGGACAGGAAAACAAGCACTTCTTTATTTTCACCAACCTCTGACTGAAACCTAGTATTTCCTTCCATGATGACTGTAGATAACAAACCACAGTAGTATCAGCAGCACCTGTGACCTTGCAACCAAGAGGAGCCACAGGTGTTTTCAGATCACATTACAGCTGCTGCAGATGTAGCAAGAGATCACTTATGCTTATCACTGCCTCAACATTACTACAGTTGTCAGGCCTGCCACTATATCACATTACATAATGCATTAATAAAGAATGCACCTATATTATAATTCAACTTTTTTTAATATTTTGATAACTGTATTTTAACATAATTGGTTTCCTTTGTAATCCTATGTACTTTATTTAATGAATTTAAGTCTTATTCTGAAAAGGGGGTCTTAGGCTTCACCAGGCCGAAGGTCTCACTGCACCAAATACATTAAGAACTCCTGAGGGGGAAGGGGAGTGAAGACTCTGAGAGCTATGTAGGTCCACGAGGCATGGCCTGGATGGGTATTTTGGGTGAAGGAAGGAGACCAGGGTAGTTCCTAGGGGTTTGGTTCATGCAAGTGGATGGGCACTGGCATGCTAGTGTTCTACTCATAAGAGAAAACACTAGAAGAAAACCACAAGAATATCTATGGATAAATTGCAAGGGCTTTAGATAATAGACTTGTGGGCCTCTAGTTGGGCCAACTTTTTCTCACTATTTGCTTCATGGCAAAGTTACAGATAATTGAGGAATATTTGTAAAGCAGGTGTCACCATGAACGGATACACCTACATAACAAGAATCCTTATCAAGAAAAGTACCAGCTTCTCTTCACAATGTCCAGTCAAAGCTTTTTTTTCCCTCACAAAGTATTTTTAATATTCACAAATGAAACAGTTACCCCAAAATCTGCCATTTCCTCTACAAGACTGGTTGCTAGGGACTTGAATTTCTTTTCCTGGTGGAGTCCAGTTTTCATTAAAACCTTTAGTTAAGCAATGGATATCGTCACCCAACACCTTTTTTTTTTCTGGGGTCCCAATTCTCTATTCCGTTTATTTAAGACCCAAAATTTCTACTGCAGCTCTTTCAAAACAATCAGAAACATCAACCCAAATATCCTTATTATTTCTATTTCTACCCATGAACAACATATTGACTTTGCCAAAACAATTAAACAAACTTAAAGCCAAACAGTTCCCTTGGTGACTTCATCCAAGCCTCTTGCCAGCTATCTCATCAGACATCTGTTGAATTCCAGGCAAGAGAAGAGTTGCAAACAAGGGAGTTTAAACTCAGTGTATGTCTTCCATTCCTGTTTACCTTCAAAGTTGTATAAACCTTCTAAACACTTAAGCATTCAAAATACAATTTTAAATATGAGAGTCAGGGGATGCACATACTGGTTTGCCCTTAGCTCTGCAACTTGATGACAGAAATTTTCTCATTTTCTGCTGTATTTCCTTTTGCTTGTGGAAAAAAATACTTCAGCAAGAATAAATTCAAAAGCTGGTAGACAGGATTTGAGAAAAAGTGGTTTCCCTTGCCCCTATTATTCCCGGGTGTCCATGCATATTTTGACAGCATTCTAACTCTTGCAAGCATTTATTTTTTCTTTTCATTTTCTGTAGCTCACTCACCAGGCCCCAACTCTCTCCTGCTGAAAAATCTCAAAGAAACCAAAGCCATTGAGATTTTATTTCTTTAAGTCTCCTCCCCATCAAGAACTCTATGATTTACACTATGAAGTGTGAAACCCATTCCAGTTGTCCTGGCTTCAAATTTCCAGAATTTAATACAAAAGGTAATATTTTATTTGATTAATGTAACTATTCAATGTTCCATTACTTTTCATCACGTGCACGAGACAAAAACATTTTTCCCCCAAAGGTGTTAACTGTTATGAATAGGCTGCTTCTTGAAAGAAGCAGTTCTTCTCTGATCTATAGAGCATTTCAACAAAAACGTCTGCATCAAATCGGTTAGTTTTAAAAGAAATTTTCCCGATTAAAATCTGCCTGGCCGACTGGACTGCTTGGCAACTGAATGAGCTTAACCGGGCGGCTAGACACATTTCTCAAACTTTATTTTTCTAATTTCCTATTACACAAATGATATGGAAATGTCGAAGCAGGAAAGAACTTGAGAGAAAAATATAGTGTGCTTGAAAATATCTGCCTCACGCAGGCAGTGTGATCTACATTCTAGGGTAGAGAAAGCATATTTGCTTAACCCGTTTATCTAACAAAGTAAAACAAAATCTGCGTGTGTTAGAACTTTTGGATTCTAACAAAGCTTCGGTTACACGAACTAGGAAAAAAAAAAAAAAAGATACCAGACCACAGGAGGAGGAGTGCCTCAGGAGCAAGTGAACCGGACCCTCTCACACCGTCAGAGAGCTCTCTCCCCTCTCCTCCTCCTCCTCTCTGCTGGTGCTTTCATTCCCCATAAATCACCCCTACCTCCCAGCGACAACCAGAGCCACTTACAGTTCACGTCGCTCCACCTCCCCAGCATCCAGGCACGAGAGTAAAGTACCACTTCCTCCCGCCTGCGGGCTTCCGTTTTTTATAAAAACCAAAGAAAGACGCTGATTGGGCATCTTAGGACGCATGCGCGCTCTCAAGCCAATCATTGTTACCGCGAAATAAGGTGCAGTGATTGGCCCCGCCGGCGCCAACTTCTCGCCTGGTGACAAGCTCAATGCCAGGGGGTTGAGGTCGAATAAGAAAAAAGGGCAACTCTTACTTGAATTCGTATGCTAAACTAGAAGCTTCCCGAAATAGGGTTTCAGAAGGAAGGGCGAGTGCTCAACAAAGTAACAAATGCTCGCCCCACGTATGTGGCGATCGTGATGCTGCAGTCTTTGCCAAGTACGATTTTGCCCTGGTTTGAGTTTAAGATGCCAGAGATTAAATTTTTATTATAAAGTATTTTATATCAAAGGCCTTGTTTCCCCAAAATGCAATTATAATTGTGTAAATCATTAATAATGAAGTAACATGAAAAGGAATAATTCTAGCGGCTGGGGAAATGGGGCAATGTCTAGTCAAAATGCAGAAAGTTTCAATTAAGCCGTTTCAATTATGAATGTATTGGCGATCTAATGTACAGAATGATGACTAGCCGTATACTTGAAATTTGCAGAGAAACTGGACTTAAAATGTTCTCAACTCACACACACACAAATGGTAACTATGTGAGGTGATGAATATGTCCGTTAACTTGATTGTGGTAATCATTTCTCAGTGTATACATATATGAAAACATCATGTTGTATGCCTTAAATATATACAGTTGTTTGTCAGTTATTAATCTCAAGAAATCTGAAAATATTTGATACAGATCATTGTTAGCATTTCCCCAATAAAAGGAACAATCCTATAGTGAGATTAGTTGAACTTTTTTTTCCCCATTTCTAGCATGCTCTTTTATTCAAGTAGGTCTTTGTAAAACAAAATACTGAAGCATTTTCTCATCATTTACAATAGGCTACATTAATAATTTTAGAGTGCTATTAATAATATTTTCAAATAAAAATAAATGCTCTAGAGTTGTTCTGATTCCACAGTGTCAGCAGTGCTCAGGACACTAAATGAAAGCACCGTAAACAGATGTTATTAGTGGAACAGATGGTTCCTTCATCACACAGACATACCCAAGCAATACCAGAAGCCAATATAAAGGTGTCTTTTCCGCTCAGTGTTGGACACTATGACAAGACATACAGGGATCTGAACCAGACCGCCGGAGGCCATTACCGCAGGCAAGTGACTGTACCACTCCTGACCAGCATTTCCTTGGCTTTTAAAAATGACAAGATTGGGGGTTCCCTTCGTGGCTCAGTGGCTAACGAACCCGACTAGGATCCATGAAGATGCGGTTCGATCCCTGGCCTTGCTCAGTGGGTTAAGGATCGGGCATTGCCATGAGCTGTGGTGTAAATCGCCGATGTGGCTCGGATCTGGCGATGCTGTGGCGTAGACCAGCGGCTACAGCTTGGATTCGACCCCTAGCCTGGGAACTTCCA
This sequence comes from Catagonus wagneri, assembly GCA_004024745.2. Classification (NCBI taxonomy): domain Eukaryota; kingdom Metazoa; phylum Chordata; class Mammalia; order Artiodactyla; family Tayassuidae; genus Catagonus; species Catagonus wagneri. The sequence continues at coordinate 27,012,489 of PVHT020000141.1, forward strand.
TATGCCATGGGTACAGCCCTAAAACGCAAAAAAAAAAAGATTGGGCTTTCCCAGACCAGGTGCTGCTCCTAAAAAAGTCAGGATGGCCCCGGGGCCTTTAACAAGACCCAGCTCTGGCCTTTTTCAATGCCAATTTGGGGAGTTCAATACAGAGCATGCTCATGGGCTCCTCTCTGACATGTACCCATGGAGAAGGTGGTCGGAATCTGGCTGTTTATGTTGCAGCTCCCAATTCAGCCATAGCACCCGGAACTTATTGAAAAGACAAGATTCCAGCCCCCACACACATTTACTGAATCTGAAGCTGCACTTTCATAAGTTGCCCAGGTGATTCTCTTGCGCATTAGGGGCGAGAAGCACGGCTTTACGAGGCAAAATGCCCCAGCCCCAAAGTGGCCATTCAAGCCTCAAAGTCACTTGGGGTCAACAGTCTCATTACCTTATTTCTCACAGACGTAAACCTCTGGAAAACTGGCTATGCTCAAGCCTGTGAAAACAATGCTAGACAAAGTCTAGATTTCAAGTCCAGAGAAGAGATGACATGGAACAGTCCCATAATGTTCTCTGCAAGGAGCAGGAAGCTGGTCTGAATGTGCAACTTCGTGCAGGAGAGCGTTCCTGTCTGATATCCAGTTGCTTCAGGCAGTGTTCCTGGTCCCATCCAGTCATAACTGAGCACCTACTATGTGTCAGATCAGGTGCTCTCTTAGCTGCTGGGGAAACCACAGCAAATAAAAGAGGCAAAACTCCCTGCCTCTAAGAAGCTTATGTTCTCATGGGGAAAGAAAAGAAATCAAATAAGTAAAAATACACAGTTTGCTAGATAGCATAAGTACAATGGAGGAATATAAAGCAGGAAGGGGACAGAAAACGTCAATGGTCATTGGCAGTTTTAGATAGTGGAGTCCATTAGGCCTCTCTGGGAAGGTGACATTAAGACCTGAAAGAGGTGAGGGAGCAAGCTAGACAGTGACCTGGGGAAGAGCATTGCAGACAGAATAAACAGACAGTGCAAAGGCCCTGGGGCAGAGTGTGGATGGCTTGTTTAAGGGGCAAGAGCCCTGTATGGCTGGAGAAGATGAATAAGAGGAGTGGGAGCCTTGGTCAGGGAGTCAGCACAGGGCCAGATCATAGAGCACAGAATTTTCGCTTTACCAGGTGTGAGATGACAGGCACAGCAGGTTTTGAGCAGAGGCGTGACCCAGGTTGTAACAGGATCACTGTGGCTGATATCAAGGAGGAGCAGAAGCAGGAAGAACTTTGGGAAGGCACCTGGAAAGATTCAGCCAAGAGATAATAGAGACTTGGAGCTGGATGGTGGCAGTGGTGGTGGTCAGAAAAGTCTTGGATCCTGGATTTTGAGCAAAGGTAGAACCAAGAGGCTGTCCTGGGCAGCTGGACATGGGATAACTCCAGGGCTTTTGGCCTGAGTAACGGGAAGATGAAGTTGCCGTCAGCTGAAATGAGAGGCAGAGCAAGCTAAACAAAAGGATCCGGAGCCACAGAGCCTGGTAAGAGCACACACAGAAAAATATGTTTCATTTCATATGTCCTGGGAGCAAGTGTTTTTTAGTTTTAGTTGGAAGAGGTAGTTAGATGTTCCCCCCTCCCTGACTTAAAAGGATAAACTAAACTATCAGGTTGCCAAGTCCGTGCCAGATGTCAGCAGTTGGCTGGCACCACTTGTGTCTGAGCTAGTGCATCGTCCTGAACACAAACAGTGAAGATCCAGTTCACGGCAAGGGAAACGGAGGGCTGGATGGAACCAGGACATCAGGTTAGCACCAGCACTCGGGCTTCCTGGCACTGCGCCCACCTCGACCTCATCCACGCAGAACAAACCACTTGGTGCTTGGCCTTTTCAGTCACAGCTGAGAAGAGCCTTTCTCTGCCCACAGGGCCACCAGTGGGGCAGGGAGATGACCTGTCCCAGGCACAAAGTGGCCAGGCTTGAGACCTCTTTTTTTCCAGCTTTATTGAGATATAACTGATGTGTGACATTGTGTAAGTATAAGGTGTACCATGTGATGGCTTGATAAATGCATGTAGTGAGAAACATTTACCACGACAAGGCTAGTTAACACATCCTCGCCTCACATAATTACCATGCTGTTGTTTTTGTTAGAGTGAGAACCTTGAAGCTCTAATCTCACAGCAGCCTTCAAGTATACAGTATAGTATTTTGACTATAGTCATTAGATCCCCAGAACTTATTCATTTCATAACTGAAAGTTTGTACCTTTTGACCAATATCTCCCCATTTCCCCCACTCCTCAGCCTCTGGAAACCACCATTCCATGCTCTACTTTGATGAGTTTGATGTTTTTGGAGTCTGCATATAAATACGGTCAGATGGTATTTGTTTTTCTCTGACTAATTTCACTTAGCATTATGTCCTCAAGGTCCATCTATGTTGTTAAAAAGGGCAGGATTTCCTTCTTTTCCCTGGCTGAGTAGTGTTCCCTTGTGTCTATACACACCACATCTTCTTTATCCATTCAGCTATCATGGAAACTTGGGCTGTGTCCATGTCTTGACTACTGTAAATAATGCTGCCAAGAACATGGGCGTGCAGAGATCTCTTCATGATATTGATTTCCCCTCCTTCAGATATATACCCGGAAGTGGGACTCCTGGATCATAGTGTAGTTCTATTTTTAATTTTTTTAGAAATCTACATGCTGTTTTCCATTGTAGCTGCACCAATTTACAATCCCAGCAGTGCACCAGGATTCCGTTTCTCCATATCCTCACCAGCATTTCTTATTTGTAGAATGATATCTTATTGTGCTTTCAGTTTGCAGGTCCCTGATAATTAGTGATACTGAGCACATTTTCATGTACTGTTGGCCATTTGTATGTCTTCTTTGGAAAAAATGTCTATTCAAGCCCTCTGCCCATGGGATTGTTTGTGGGTAGGGGTGTGTGTGTCTGTGGATTTTTTGTTTTGTTTTGTTTTTGTTTGGCTATTGAGTTGTATGAGTTGTACCTATTTTGGATATTAACCCCTTATTGGATATATGCTGGACAAATATTTTCTCTGATTCCATAGGATGCCATTTCATCTTTATTGTTTCTTTTGCTGTGCAGAAGCCATTTAGTTTGATGTAGTCTCCTTTGTTAATTTTTGCTTTTGTTGCTTGTGCTTTTGCTATCAAATCCAAAAAAGAAAAAATTATTGCTAAGACTAGTGTCAAGGAGATTTGACCCTATGTTCTCTTTTAGGAGTTTTACAGCTTCATTTCTTACATTTAAGTCCTTAATCCATCTTGAGTTAATTTTTGTGAGTGGTGTAATTTGGGGTCCAATTCCACTCTTTTGCATGTGACTATCTAGTTCTTTCAACACCATAAGGAAAACTGAAGAGGCTATCCCTTCCCTGTTGAGTATTCTTGGCAGTTGGAGATGTCTTGATTGAACCTTTATGAAAATCAACAACAACAAAAAAAAAACATGCCGAGGCCATCTGACATGTCAAATCTGTTATCCTCTTTAAAATTCACTGAATTTATTCACAGCTCTGTGGAGAACATTTGGCTTATATCATGTAGTTTCAATACTAGGATCCTTAAAAATAATCAGTTTGGAGTTCCCTGGTAGCCTACTGGGTAAGGGTCCAGTATTTTCACTGGAACCCTGGCTTGGGAACTTCTGCATGCCATAAGCATGGCAAAAAAAAAAAAAAAATTATCAATTTGATGATTTTTTGCAGATGATGAAAAAGAGTCTATAGATTAGCTAGAATTGCATAGCTGGTTAGGGGCAGAGCTGAAACAAAGATCCCACCAGCCTGACTCCCGCCACAGCAGAGCCTCCAGAGCCATGAGTGTGGTCACGGATGGTGGTAGTCCATCAGTTCTTTTTCTTTTTCTTTTTCTTTCCCTTTTTAGGGCCATACCTGCGGCATGTGGAAATTCCCAGGTGAGGGGTCAAATCGGAGGCCCAGAGCTCCAGCTGCCAGCCACAGCCACAGCCACAGCCACACCAGATCTGAGCCGCATCTGCAACCCACACCACAGCTCATGGCAACACCAGATCCTTAACCCATTGAGCGAGGCCAGGGATCGAACCTGCATCCTCATGGATACTATGTCGAGATCTTAACCCACTGAGCCACAAAGGGAACTCCTGGACAGCTTTTAAACTATGACTGATTTCCTCGTGGTAAATGTTTAAAGTTGCTCTGAAGCTCTGAAATACTTCTATTGTTTCCCCAAATCTTTCATTCCAAGTCCGTTTCTTAAAGTTTCTAGATTTTTTTTTTAATCTTGGGAATACGATGTGTGTAAGACTTGACATGAAAGGTCTGTTCAATAAATGTGTGTTGAAAGCATACAGTAAAGTTTGTAAAGTCATGTGAGAGAATAAGAAATGCTCATTATCAGCTTTATCTGAATGTTTCAGAGGACTTTTCCGAGCTTTAAGAAAAATAGTAAATGGGTTCATTCAGGAAATCAAACTGGCAAATATTTGCTTAAAAGTTCACTTTAAAGAAAAAAGATTCCTTGAGACAAAATTCAGCAAGTGTCTTCAGCGCATTATCACCATAATGATGTGATGTGATGTGTAAAATATTTGCTTAACAATCCACAAAAACAACCCAAAATGACGAAATGGTGGGATTTTTTCATCCAAGGATGATGTAAACTGCATTGAAATTATTATCATATTTGGGACTGCTGGAGATGTCTAGCTAGAAATATGCAACTGTAAATGAGATGAGCTTACACTCTTTGTACCGCTGTGCACTCTCGTGGGCTCCCAACTGCACACAGAGTACTTGATTTCTTTGGAGAGTTACTGAGTTGAAGGATTCATCTCTGTTCTTATATTTAAGGTCCTCCTTTGCTTTGCTTTTCAGGGGAGGGGGAACTAGACGTCCACAGACTGTTGTGTGTTGTGTCATATGGATATGCTATCAATATTAACTCAAAATAATTAAACTATATACATATATATATATATATATATATATACACATATATGTGTGTCTATAGTCTTTTCTAGGGCCATACCCACTGCATATGGAGGTTCCCAGGCTAAGGGTCGAATCAGAGCTACAGCTGCTGGCCTACACCACAGCCACAACAATGCGGGATCCGAGCCTCGTCTGCGACCTACACCACAGCTCATGGCAACGCCGGATCCTTAACCCACTGAGCAAGGCCAGGAATCGAACATGCAACCTCATGGTTCCTAGTAGGATTCGTTAACCGCTGAGCCATGACGGGAACTCCTAAATAATATGTTCTTCATAAAAACAGCCCCTTGTTACTCTTCATACTCTGAGTGAGCAGTCACACACACACACACTCTCACACAGAAATACTTTATATTATAAATCAACATACCTCTATGTGTGTGTGTGTGTCAAAAAAAGGTAAATAAACACTCTTAATGCCCTATAAATTAACGATGTGCGTTTCCAGGGGTGTTCACCAAACAATGCCATAGGATTATTCTAGTCTGGATCCCCAGCCTTTTAATACACAAGCACACAACCAATTCATCCCCCTGCACATTCCAGTCCTCACCCATCCCTCCATCTCTTTGTATTGTCAGCGATCATGCTAAACTGTCCTCTCATCTGTCACCCCGCTGGCATACCCAGTGATCACTGCTGCCTCCCTGTTCCTTGATTGGAGCCCACAGACCATTTCTCAAGGCTTAGCCCCCTGGCAGTTGGGCATGGCCGTGTGACTAGTCCTGACCACTGGGCTGGGAGGAGAAGGGAGTGCGCCTTCTGGAAGAAAACACAGGAAAACCCCATGGGACTCTCCAGGGTGACGCGGGGGGCAGGTTACTCCAATGGCAGCTCCAAGATGGCGGAGTCTCTTGGCTTTCTAAGTGTCTGTGTGGAGCAGAGCCTCCTGCCATGGCGAGGAACACATAACAGGAGCTGGAAATGAAGGTTGCTGTGCCGACCACTCAGCACTGGGAGTGTCTGTATTACAGCGACTTGATGAAGCCCATGGCTTCAGCTGACGTTGCTTCTAAGACACCCGGACCAGGTACTCCCTCTATAGGTTTTCTGCACTTTCTCTAGGAAGCCCAATTTTCCGACCCTGGAGAAGGTCACAAATTTAGTTGCACAGACCCAGAACTCCTCCAGGAGGTAGCTGCTGCCTCAAAAAACACAGCCTTCTTCTGGCTGCCTCAGCACGCCTCTACAGCTCTTCGCAAACACGTTCATAGGCATCTTGAAAGGACAATTGCTAGGAATCCCTGTGCAGCCGGGACTTGCTTCCAGGACCCTCCTCCTGGGTAGCTCATGCCTAGACACCAGCTCCCTGGGGAACCTAGCCCATCCTTAGTTGGCCCCCTGGCTCCTCTCCAGCCCACTCACTGGATTCAGTTCACAGCCCACTTCTCTCCAAAGCAGACTAAGACTGGCCGCGGTACCTATTAGAGATGCTGCCTTCTCCCTCAGTTTATAAGCAAACACTTGTCCTTCTGCCTTTCTCTCTCCCCTGCCATAGAGGGAATTGGCCACTTTCCACTGGCAGCCGGAAGCGGAAATCTGAAATGCAGTCCAAGGTCACGGGGATGATCTCACGTATTAAATCAGCCATTCAAACACAGGCAGTTCCTGTGCACATGCTTCCAGCTCAAACTCCTCCATGCTCCACTTCTGATTTTCCAGGGTTTCCTTGTCTGCCAGTTTAAGTCTGCCCCCTCCTGTTATTTTTAGATTTGATTTAACTCCTTATAAAAGGCCTGGGGTAGGAATGGGGAGAACATTTTTTTTTTCTTTTTAATTAGAAGCAGATGACAGAGACAACTCAGTCCCAGAAAATAATGGGAGTCACACTGTCTCTGGCTCCCATTCATGCATTTCCTCTGTTAGCCACAACTGAGCAGAAAAGCAGCAGCACTAATCCATTCTCCTCTGCCTTTTCTTGAAGATGCTGCACATTATCTAAGCAGATGCCAACTGGGATTCCATCAGAAAACTGCATATGCTCTTCTTCCCTTCCTGTTCCCGCTCGCAGAAGGAGTGCATCTTAGAGCTGGAAGGGAGCATCTGTGACTATCTTCATGTCACCAGGGAGGAGTCCGAGGTCAGAGGAGGTGACCAAGAAGGTCCAGCCCCACCTTCCAAAAGCTGAGCCTGTCTGTTGAATGCATGTTCCTCCACGGCTAATAGTCAAAATTGAGCCAGAGCTTCCTCCGGGGAGGGACCCCTGCCTTGTAAGTTCTGTTTCCCAGGCAGGTAACAATTCATAGTGAAGCTGTAGGCTTTCGCTCCTTCTCCCATGCACTCTTTTTGTTGTTTACCTCCTTTCCAGTGACTTTTTTTTTTCTCTCTCTCTCAACCAAATGTAGCCTTGTGCATACTCCGTGAGCCTTGAGTTTGTTTGCTTGCCTGCTTGTTGACTCAAAGATGGTTTAATTCCAGATTTTCTGGCAAGACTTCGCAGATTCAGGTCCAAAGTCACATTATTAAATGTATTTATGGTTAAGATGTTCTGTTACTGGATTTAACAAGTCAAAAGTCCTGGTCTGTGTGCTCAGGTAAAACTCACAGGGGACAAGCAGCAGCATTTGTCACAGGTCACAGCAGGGCATGCAGTTGGGCTCCTGTCAGATTCTTGCCTTTCTTCCTTGTTTCCCCAAATCCAAGAAGGCCGTGGGGCGAGTGTGACCTGAGGACGTCATTCACAGGTTATCCTCAGATTGCTCCAAGGAAAGCCTGAGGAGGGCAAGCGCTGTTCCTGTCTTGCCACGGACAGAAAATCACATGTTCTGGCATCTCCGTGCTGCTCGCAAGGAAAATGAGGACACTTGATTGCAAAAGACAGAAACCCAAACTAGCTTGAGCAAAAAAGGCACACTTACTGTAAGGCTCACATCCCCTCTGGGAAAGGTGGGGGAGGGTCAGCGGATGGCAGAGACAGCTGGGCCCAGGGCCTCACAGCCTGGCATGCTCTCCTTTCTCTCCATCTCTCTCTCTCTCTCTTTTTCTTTAAATGATTTTGATTTTTTTTTTTCCATCATGGCTGGCTTACATTGTTCTGTCAATTTTCTACTGTACAGCAAGGTGACCCAGTTACACATACATATATATATTCTTTTTCTCACATGATCACAGCCCATCATAAGTGACCAGATAGGAGTTCCCGTCGTGGCTCAGTGGTTAAGGAATCTGACTAGGAACCATAAGGTTGCGGGTTCGATCCCTGGCCTTGCTCAGTGGGTTAAGGATCCGGCGTTGCCGTGAGCTGTGGTGTAGGTTGCAGACGCGGCTCGGATCCTGCGTTGCTGTGGCTGTGGTGTAGGCCAGCAGCTACAGCTCCTGTTAGACCCCTAGCCTGGGAACCTCCATATGCCGCGGGTGCGGCCCTAGATAAGGCAAAAAATAAATAAATAAATAAGTGACCAGAAATAGTTCCCGGTGCTCTACAGCAGGATCTCATTGCTTATCCAACCATCTCTCTCGAGTCGGCATATTTCTCTCAGGCTGGCTTTGTCCTTGGAGTTGAAACCATGAGCTCTTCCTCATCCCTGACTTAACCACTGGGGAGAAATTAGCTCCCTCTCCCCAACTCCAGCTGCAAAACCCCCAAAGAATGATTCAGCTGGGCTGATGAGAGTCAGGTGCTACCTCCACAGCCTGGGCATTGAGTGCCTCTCTCAGAAGAGGGGCAATGATAGACGGCCCCGCGGTCACCCTAGTTCACTTCCACCACCACATGGGACAAGACGCAAATTCCTTCGCATCTCTGAGTCTTGCTTTCTTTATGGCTAAATGAAAAACTAGTTCTGGTGGGGAGGCCAATAATCTCTTCTTCAGAGAGCTGTTGATCATCTTAACATGGATAACCAATGTCAATGGCTAGCGTGGGGTCCGGTACCTATGAAACATCAATAAATGTTCATTTTCTTTCAAGGTGAATCTTAAAGTCAAGGAAGAAGTCAGCACATTAAAATGGAGAGGACAATTATTTGGAGCACGGGGATCTAAATGGAAAATGCTCTCCAATTCAGAGTAAGAGGCACTGCAGGAGTTGTTAAAAGGAGGGTAATTGAGCCTTAAATCATTCCTACCCATAAATCACACTCAAGATCCATGTTCTAGATAAAGGGGAGGGGGGCAGTGTTAGCCATTGGGAACCTGGAATGTCAAGTGGATCAATCAGTCTGTAGTTTGTGAGACATTCTTTGCTATCGAGGGGCAGATGATTTTAGTCAAGTAACATTTTAGGGCCAACATAAAAAGAACTGTAAAAAGATTTGGATTTTGATGAACTCTGAGGAGCGAAGCTGCACTTGCTCATATTCCCTTTATAACTTTTTGGAGTCAGGCCAATGAGCACACCCAGCTGTGCTGCAGGGTAACCTGAATTTACTACTGCTTCTACAAAAATGTTCCCTGTGTTGTCTTCCCTCATCCATTTCATCCTTAAGAGGAAGAACGGACTTCGTATTATACATTTCTTAGGTAAGATTACCACACCAGTGGAGCACTGAAATCAATAGATTGTAACGTTTCCAGTTTTCCCAAAGCTTGGAGGGTTTAGGACAGCTACGATCTGCCAGTTTTTGCATTTGAATCGACTCAACTCACACCCACATCTGCTCTTGATAAGCTATGAAATTTAATGTCTTCCCGGTGGCATGGAATCAAACTCTGCCCTCTCTACTCCCTCGTCTGATAGTCTGTGTCATCTGCTCCTCCAGTTTGTAAACGGCCACGATGTCTGACACTCACTGGAATTCACCCACCCCCGGACTCCTTTTCCCTAGAAGCACGTGGGCTGTTAATGGCAGGGACCACACTCCTCATCACTTGTGGTGTGTGATGTCCTGCCCGGTTGAAATCTCAACACCTGTCAGCTTCGCTCCACCCCCTTGAGTTTTGACTCAGCCCAGATCCTGGCCCTAAGACCCAGCCCTCAGTGAAAGCATCCCTTACTCTCCCAACCCACAGACACATCCTCCTCCAAGCTCTCACTCAGTACTTTGATCTTACTCACAGGCGGCCTGGTATTGCCATTTCATCTTTAAGTGCCAGTGTCTGGGACCTTGCGGTAAACTCGCTCCCTGGTACCGAGCACAATGCTGATACATGATAGAGGCTCCGTGAATACACGCATGAATGAGTGAGTGAATGGAAGGCTTTTCTACACCGCCTGACATTTTTTTTAATCTTTGGGACTTGAGGTCTACGTCAGATTTAAGTCTAAACTCAGCAGATTTTGGCTGACTCAACCCACACTGGGAACCTGCTGCACATGCAAATTATCGCCCCCTACACACACACACACACACACACACAACTACTGAGTCAGCCGCTCTGGGCATCTGAATTTTACCACCAGATGATTCCTTTTTGCTTTTGCTTTTTAGGGACACTCCTGAGACACATGGAAGTTCCCAGGTAGGGATCGAATTGGAGCTGTAGCTGCCGGCCTGTACTACACCCACAGCAACTCGGGATCCGAGCCACATCTGTGACCTACACCACAGCTCACGGCGACAGCGGATCCTTAACCCACTGAGTGAGGCCAGGGATTGAACCTGCAACCTCATGGTTCCTAATCAGATTTGTTTCTGCTGAACCACGATGGGAACTCCCTACCAAATGATTCTGATGCAAAGAAAGTTTGAGAACAAGTGCCTTCACGAAATGATAAACAGGGAATGGTGAAAAGTTTATTACAGCTAGATTCCTTTCATTGACCCACACCCCACCCACCCCCCCAAACTCAGCAAGTATTCACCTTGTATCCCTGGGTGTGACATGGCGTGGGGTTGCCGTGACTGTGGTCCCCACACATTGCTGTGTGGGGAACCTCCTGGAGAGATTTGAACACTGCTGCTGCCCACGTAGCTCCCCACACACATCAAATCGAGGCACCACGGCTGGGAGCCAGGCACCAGCCTGGGTTTCAGATACTCAGGTGATTCTAGTGTGCAGAGAAGTTTCAGAACCGCCAGCAAAGCACTGAACGAAGCCCCTGAGATCAGACTTGCCAGAAAAGGTAACAGATGTACAAGATGCAGACGAGAGGCTGGATAGCACAGAGCAAGGCCCAGCAGGGAGACCATCCTTTAGAGCATAAAGTGGCTAGGAAACCGCTTCCCGGGATCACTGGAGAATTGGGAACACG
>PVHT020000141.1:27024602-27052416 GCA_004024745.2 Catagonus wagneri
TGAAGCTCCCCCGCCCCTCACCTCTTACCCTTTTCTCAACTCATGTGAGGACTCTTAGCTTTTTTTTTTTGTCTTTTTGCCTTTTCTAGGGCCGCACCCATGGCATGTGGAGGTTCCCAGGCTAGGGGTCTAACAGGAGCTGTAGCCACCGGCCTTCGCCACAGCCACAGCCACGCGGGATCCGAGCCGCATCCGCGACCTACACCACAGCTCACAGCAACGCCAGATCCTTAAGCCACTGAGCAAGGCCAGGGATCGAACCTGCATACTCATGGATGCTAGTCAGACTCATTTCCGCTGAGCCACAATGGGAGCTCCCTTTTTTTTTTTTTTTTTTCCTCCCCTCAGTCCCTGTCTTATCTCCCTTTTGCAGCGGGCGAGCTGATGTCAGGGCCGGGTAGGAACATGCCCCTGGTCACAGCTGTGAGTAGCAGAGGACTCACCGGTCAAAAAAGAAGGCTGCTGAGGCATCAAGGATGCCAGGGGACAGGACAGACTCAGAGAGGGCAGACGGAGGATGCCTGAGGCTCGCTGGGGCTAGATCTGTGGCATGGGGACACTTCACAAATCAGCCTCACCATCTGGTTTCATCCAGGTGGGATAGCCTGGCTCCTGGGGAAGCAAAGCGGGGGCTTCCTGACGGGTCCAGAGCAGCCGGGGTGAGAGAGAGGGTGTGGCACAGGGGCTTGGGGCAGGGGCACCCACCAGTGGGCACAGATGGATTTCCACATTCGAGCAGCCAGCACACACACCAGTGTTATGCCAGCAAACACTGGTTTACCCGCCGCAAACACAGACCATAAGGTTTTTGTGGTTTAGAAGATTTAAAAAAAAAAAATTTTTTTTTTGTTTGTTTGTTTGTTTGGCTATGCTTGAGACATGCAGAAGTTCCCAGACCAGGGATTGATCCTACACCATAGCAGTGACAATGTTGAGTCCTTAGCCTCTAGGTCACCAGGGAACTCCCTGGAGATTTAATTTTTTTTTTTTTTTTGTCTTTGTGCCTTTATATAGAGCCGCACCCGCGGCATATGGAGGTTCCCAGGCTAGGGGTCTAACAGGAGCTGTAGCTGCCAGCCTTCGCCACAGCCACAGCAACGGGGGATCCGAGCCATGTCTGCAACCTACACCACAGCTCACGGCAACGCCGGATCCTTAACCCACTGAGCAAGGCCAGGGATCGAACCCACAACCTCATGGTTCTTAGTCGGATTCGTTAACCACTGAGCCACGATGGGAACTCCGGAGATTTAAATTTTTAAAAAGCCCTTTGGCACCCTCCTTAACCCGTCCTTACTGAGGTGCCAGATGTCTCAACTGGGCCATGCACACAAGCACATCCAACTCCAGCAGTGAGTACACGGCTCCCCCTCTCCCACCGGAAGGCCACCCAGGGGAGTCTGCTGTGAAACCCAGGACAAGAGTCGTTGCACGTGAAGAACCTGGTGGGGAGAGAGGGGACGAGATTCCTAACACGTTACCCCAATTCCTCTCACCGTTCATATTTGAGCTGGGAAAACACACCCAAAATAAAACCCACAGGAGCAGCTCGTTGCTTCAGTGCTGCAAGTTTTCAGTCAGCTAGGCGAGAGTCTCACAGTTCTGGCAACTTCTGAGAAAATGTCATCCAGCTGGGAGGGAGGGAGAGGGGGAGGAGGATGGGGTGAGGCCTACAGAAAGGTCAGAGGATTGTGACAGAGCTGGGAGTCTCGGGAGATTACAGTGAAAACAAATTACAAGTTGGCTGCTTCAGAGATCTTAACCCAATTATGCGGTAAAAATTCCTAAATAAAAATATGGACGGACATACACTGTTTAGGCAAAGCTCTGGCAATTGTTTCGCACAGATTTAAGGAAATCGGAGCACAGAAAGGAAGTCTCCAGTGCCAGTGACCCTGGTTGAAATTTTAAGCCAAGCGTCAAGCCATCTGTCAGTAGGTACAGGGTGATGGTGAAAACTGAGCTGTTTGGAGGTAAAATTCACCTAAAAGCTAAATGTCAGCACCTCAAAGATTCCAGTTACCGACAGAGCACTTACAACAGTGACAAGTGGTACCTATGCAGAACTTGCCTCGTGCAAGCACCTGTCCTGATGACATTCTAGATGCTGTCTTGGGTAACCCATGTGACAACCCTGTCCCCACATGACAAAAGGAACCAGGGAGACCACGCAAGAAGTACGAGGCAGAGCCACGTTTTGACTCCAGGCAGCCTGATTCCAGAGCCCATCCATTTCTTTATAGTTATGTGCTCTTTGCTTATGATAGAAATCAGTAATATTTGCAGGCACTTACTATGTTCCAGGTACTGTCCTAAGCAGTTGAAAGATATTCACTCATTTAATTTTCACAGTTATGAGATGTTATTCTTATCCTTTCTTTTTTTTTTTTAAACAAATGAGAAAACTGAGACACAGAGAAGAAATGTAAATTTCCCCAAATCTCATAGTACGTGGTAGAGCCAGGGTTCAAAATCCGGTGTCCTTCTCCTGACCAGCCAGTAACTGCCTAAGAATCACACACATCAGCGTTGAGGGAAAGCTTCACTGAGAGCTGCCTGAAATCTGATCAAGGTCATGAGTGAAGAAAACTTCCACCAGGCTGCCAGCATGAGGACCAAGTGAATCATGGGAGCAAGGGATGGGCTCACTCCTTTGGTGTTGTTGCCATGGTTCCCAGTTTAGCAGATGTGGCTTATACTGGGTACCAACCTCTCAGCACAGGTGAGATGGGCTCCACTCAGCTCAGGGAATCCCGGAGCTCCTTTGTTTTCTCAAAAAAAGACGGTCCCTCTGTCTGGTTTCCCAAGCATGTGAATCTGCCCTGACGAGCACCTGGGTAACCAGCACGCCAGCCTTGTCAGAGAACCAAGCTTAGACTGGCCACAGCCCAACCCAAACCCCTGCTGCAGGAAGTGACATTTAGGGAAAGATACACTTACCCTAGGTCCGAGGATTGCATTTAGATGGACTGCCAGTAAGCTGAATCCCTGTGCTCTGTCACCCTTGTGCCTCACAGGACTTCTTCCCGCGAGCTGCATCTGGATATATTGCTATCAGCATTTATCAAAAATCCTTTGTGAAGCAGTCAAATGAAAGCCTCGACAGGGTCTGCCATGGGGAAAATGTTGAGAATATTGTCCAGTGTATCACTCAGTCCCCACAGGAAAGAACCCCCACTAAAAAAATTTCCCTTTTTTTTTTTTTTTGGAGTTGCCGTCGTGGCTCAGTGGTTAATGAATCCAACTAGGAACCATGAGGTTGCGGGTTCAATCCCTGGCCTCGCTCAGCGGGTTAAGGATCCGGCATTGCCATGAGCTGTGTTATAAGTCGCAGACGCAGCTCGGATCCCGCGTTGCTGTGGCTGTGGCGAAGGCCGGCGGCTACACCTCTGATTAGACCCCTAGCCTGGGAACCTCCATGTGCTGCAGGTGCAGCACTAGAAAGAAAAAAAAAGAAAAAAAAATAATTTGTTTTAATCAAGCTGAGAAAAGTTTTACCTTTCTTGAGGAAATAGTATGTTTTGTCATTTCTGAGCATGCCAATTACATCCTAACTGTCCACCTCTTTTTCTATCTCCCTCTCAATTTTGAAAACTTCTAGGAAGCTCACAATTAAACTTGAAGTTGTGGGCCTTTATTAGCCTGCAATAGGAGCCTCAAAACTTTTTTTTTTCTCTTACCCATCTCCATGGGGAAAAGCTTCAGGACAAACCCTTAATAGCTGTATATTTATTTTTTATTTATAAATTATATGCATGTGCCTGATTATATATTACAACCTGATATTTTCATCATAACATATTCAGAGGTTGATGTTCATTGTTAATGAATGGGGACATAAATCCATATTTCAGCAGGTCTTCTAATAATTTCAAAACTGTTTTAGACTCTTCTTTCAGCCCTGACTAGATTATATTTACTTTATTTTTTTCTTTTTTATGGCTGTACCTGCAGCATATGGAAGTTCCTGGGTTAAGGGTTGAATTGGAGCTGCAGCTGCTGGCCTGCACCACTGCCAAGGCAAGCCCAATCCTTAACCCACTGAGCGAGGCCAGGGATCAAACCCGCATCCTCATGGATACTAGTTGGGTTCTTAACCCACTGAGCCACAGTGGGAACTCCAGATTATATTTACTTTTAATAAGGCTGACAAAGAGCTTGCCTAAGCAGCACAAGAACCTTGTTTGTTCAAAGATAATGCCAGATGACAAGCAAAACGGGCAGTTTCTTTGCAGAAAAAAATTTTAAGCTACTATCCTTCTTGTTTGAGGATATACTTAAACATGAGTAATACAAACCAAAAATCCACTAACTGGACACACGTGTACTGCACCATGCCCCAGCCTCCTGCAAGCAACCAAGAAAACGAGGAGGTTCTGGGCCTCTCTGGCTGTGGGACTTCACCCCAGTGTTCCCCAGACACCTTCTAGAAGTGTCAGGGGCCGAGGGAAGCACAGGACAAACACATGCTCAATGGCACTAAATCTTAATGCCTATCATTTTAGATGAAAAATGGCTCTAACTAAACCTTCTAATATATTTTCTTCCCACACCACAATTGTTCTCTTGTACACACATCTCCCTGGAACCTGGCCAGCTGGACCTCTGTCCGTTTTTACTCTCTCCTGGTCTTGAAGGTTTATTTATTTATTTATTTATTTATTTGCTTTTTAGGGCCACACCCACAGCACATGGAAGTTCCCAGGCTAAGGGTTGAATCAGAGGTATAGCCACCGACCTACACCACAGCCACAGCAACAAGGGGTCTGAGGTGCATCTGTGACCCACTCCACAGCTCATGGCAATGCCAGATCCTTAACCCACTGAGTGGGGCCAGGGATCAAACCCACAGCCTCATGGTTCCTAGTCGGATTCATTTCTGCTGAACCATGACAGGAACTCCTCTCTCCATTTTTATTGATTCCAGCCATCATTTTGGCCTGCATTCGCATTACATCCTCTGTGGAACAAGAGCGTCTAAACACGCCTACATGTTGTGAACAGAACATACAGGAGAAACTGAATGAGAACGCTTTTCCTTGATGCCCTTACCGTTATTTTAGCTGATCGTATATTTGAGAATGTGTACGTTTGGGGTTATTCCACGTACCCATGTTGCCACTCATTTCAAGGCCATGTGCAGAGGAATAAATGTGGGCTGGCACTGATTACCAACTGAAACGGAACTATTTCGACATTCACGAGATAGTAACTATCTTCCTAACCAGGATTAAGTTTGGTGACAGAAATCCTGAAAAAAATCTTGCCTTTAACCCACTAGGTTTTAGTCTTTTGGGTAAAAGAGGCAGGTTCTCTAGGGTCAGCCTGGCAGCTCCGTGGGAAAAAAAAAAGGAGCCTCTGAAACAAACCAAAATGTGACTCTCATCCTGGGTCACCATTTCCCCTTTTAGGTCCCTCATCTCAGCCACTGCCGGTTGTCTTCCGGTGGAGGGGTCCCACGGGGACACGGCTGGGCCGTGGGGGTGGGGGTGGGGGTGGGGGCCGCTACTTTCCCTACATCGCCGGCGATCTGGCTTTGCGGGAGATGTAGGCAGATGTTGAGTCTTGTCTCTGTGGCTGAACATCAGTCAGAGAGCGGGTTCACCGTGCGACGCCACACGTCTCTCCTCTTTCGGAGGCCAGATGTTCCAAGAAGAAAAACGCCTGGAATAAGATGGCATCCCTTATAAGGAATAAGTGCTGCCATGCCTGCGCTCACGCCTCGTAGGGCGGGTCACACTCTAGCCCGGAGGGCCCGTGCAGTTTAGAACTCATCAACCCACCGGGGAGCCTGAAACAGACAGAGGTTCTCCTTGGCTGGGCCCCGTGCTCCCTCATCAGACCTGGGCGCTTGCTCGCTTGAGGGGACAGGCAAAGTCCAAGGAGAGTTCCATTGAGCTGAAGACTGAAACACGCTGGGGGACAACAGGAAGGAAAAGGCCATCGCAAGAGGTGTGGCCTCCAAAAAGCTGACACCACGTGGGCACCTTCACAACCCACCGCGCTTACCTCCAGCCCGCAAGGCAGGGAGGAAATCTCTTTCTCTGCTTTGCATTCCCCCCTCCCCGAATTTTAAGGGGTAAGAGGAAAATTATAAAACCAGGAGGCCGCCTATCCCCTGAGACATTTAAATGTAAGCTGGACCAAGCGCTCCCCTAGTATCACAGGCAACAATTTTACCCTGGCAGGGAAGTGGACTAAGTGACTTAATGGGTATTTTCCATCTCTAATTTCCATGATTAAAAGAAAGAGGTTGAGAGGGGTACATGTGGAGCCTATTGTGAGTTTGCCAATGAATCCTAATTTAGATCAAAGAGAGCCTATGTGACACTGAACCATAAACACCCTAGTGTGCGTTACTTCAAGGAAGTTGTTAGTGTGTCCCCGATGGCTATTATGGGATATGGTTGCGCTCTATAGCCTGCACCCTTTAATTACTAATACAGAAGAAAATCCCATATAAGAGGGAGGAATGTAAATGAGACCTCTGCTCTTTTGAACATTTTATGCACTTGGCAAATTAAAATTTGCTGTGGACTTTGGTTTTCCCTGATCGCTCTTGGTAGTGATCATTGGGCTCGTGGAATTAAATCTGACTTTCCCAAAACTATTTCCGATCACTGTGCAGATTTCCAACCTTTGCATGCGCTTGGCCAGAGACATGGATCATCAGAACCAGATTGGGAACAATTTCTTTGAAGTTTTCAAAGGTAGGGAAGAAATCTTCTTTCATTCTCATCTTTCTTTGTGATGGGTGCTGTAATGATGCAGGTTGAGGGGCTGCCTCGGATCCAGAGGTATGCTCTTGCCCCACACTCGGGCACGGCCCCAATACGTGCACGTGTTTCTGTGCTCTAAGGACGTGGATCTGGCCGGGGCTCGGTCACTGAGTTTTAATGCACAGGATGAGGACAACCATACATATCAACAGCATGATTTTTTTTTTTTTTTGGACATGCCAGTGGCCAGGGCCGGGGATCAAACCCATGCCACAGCAGCGACCTGAGCCGCTGCAGTGACAACACTGGATCCTTAACCCACTGCACCACAAGGGAACTCCTTACAACAGCACAAGTTTAATGACATTTCCTTCTCTAAGATTCTTCTACCCTCAGCCATGTGTACAGAGAAAGGACTGAAAACAACATTGTCCTTAAACTAAGGACTGAGTGTAGAACCAGGCCCTGTACAAAAGCCAAGATGCTTATTAGACAGAATGACTACTGAAGATATTAACCATTCAGGGAGATTTGCCATGCAGCTTGTTCAGTAAAGCAAACTCTTTCTTTGCCATCTGTCTCATACTACCAAGAGATAATAATAATAAAATCATTGCTTAATGAGTAAACTAAGTAGAGGATAATTCCCCGGTAGATCGTATTGCTGTTCTTCCCGAAAGGATGCCGTATCCTCAATGAGGCAGAGAACACTGGGGAGAGCATGTGCTCATGCACAAACGAGGATGCCTAAAATCAAAAACCAGTGCAGCATATGTCAGTATTTAAAGCCCCATCAAAGAAACATCCAACTTTTCAGCTGTAACCCAAATATAAATTTTCCTTACCCTGTCAATTAGCAGATTACAAAACTTCTGTAGCAGGAAGACCATTCTGCCAACAAAGCCGTAGTGTTTGGAACGGGTCCAGGTCAGACAGATGGCGTGGAAAAGGGGTGCAATGAGACGTTCCCTATTGGCAGAGGCGACTGTTCTTCCGTGCAGCAAATGTAACCTTGGAAGGGTGGAGCCCCAAGGTGAAGTGCGTCTCCCACACAGCTGGAGGGGCAGACACACGCCTAGAATCAGCACAGTCGGCGCTGGCGAGCGCAACAATGGGCTGGCATAAAGGAAGCGTTTACAGAGGGAGAGATGCAAAATATTAAATAACTGCAAATGTTGTTTATCAGCACCTACGACGTGCCCCCCTTTTTTAAGCCGATGGGCGTTAAAAAGCAGAGTCACATCTTCTCCAAGTCAGACCTGATGGGTAAATTAGGATAATAGTTTTGCCCTCTTTGGAATGCTTACTGTATTGTAAACACTTGAATGATGTAACCATGGGGGGAAGACAAAGGATACAGGCTATACCTCTTATTAAATGCCACCTGTACATGTCACAGTCTATTTGCAAAACTGACTCACTTGCAAAGTGCACCTACCTACCCAGCTGCACAGGGAAACTTGATGCAGAAGATGATCAATGAAGCTATTATGCACAGTAATAACAATAATAGCTCACCGGATTTTAAAATCGAGTTTAAAACGTAAATGCTAATTGATGACTTTTTAAATTTAAGAGTTGAAATTCCCTTTCATCAGAATCAAAGCAGCAAAGCTACTTCATTAACTGAAATATCTTTAGGTCAGTAAGTGTCTCTGTTGCTATTTCTTTAAAGTCTTAGTGACCAAGTCTCTTGTAAGTGCCAACAAACAGCACACCGGATGCTTTACATGTACTAACTTACTTAATCTTCCAAACAACCCTATGGGATAATTCTCACTATTTTGAGGTAATAAATCAAAGATCCAAGAAAGGAATCTGGCCACACTGGCAATAATTCAAAACACTGTTCTTCCAAACCCAGGGTCTGGCTGGAACACTGTTTTCTCTCCACTTCACTGCAATGCCCCCAAGGAGGGGATGGCTGCTTCTTGCAAGTTCTGAGTCAAACTTTTGTCTTCAGTTGGAAAAGTACCACCTGTTGATGGGCAGATGAACTGGCCCAACTCAAAACAACTAGTTTATTTATGTCCTAACTCCTGTTTTAGCGAGCTCCATGTCTTGACTAGTGCAACATGATTTTTGCACCACACAGTGATCTGGGACCCAGCCTGTGTTGGAGTGTTACCTTGAAGCAGCTCTTCCTGAAGGTGTTCTTGCATGACCAGGAATCCGGTTCCACCCTGATGACTGCCTTCGGCCAAGGGAGAGACAGGCAACACCTGAGGTGGGCCTGGCACTCTAGAGCTCCTCAGTGCCTTTTGCCTCTGATTCTTTTCCTTCTGCTATTGGTACCCACTCCCTCCCAGAGGCTGGGGCGGCGGGGGTGCTCTTGTTGACACAGTGTAGAGAGGACAACACCGGGGCCACCACCCTGACCGTGCTGGGCCCAGTTCTTTCCAGATGTCTTAGCAAAAGTGGCTGGGTTTTCTTTGACATGACCTTGATCGAACACAATAGCACATGTCACGCTCTGCCTACAACAGCCCCTGATTAAAGAGAATATAGACCTGGCCACACAGTTGATGCTGTAGAGATTTCAGAACCAAAGCAAGGTTCACCCACCAAGCCTGGAGTGATATTTTATGACTAGCACCACTGTCTTCACAACGACCTATGAGAAAGAGGAGGCAGTGATTAAAACAACAATCAACATGGTCAACAGCTTCAACTTTTCCACCCAGGCCCCTGCGCTATATCCACACCCTGAGAAGAGAAGAAAAAGAAAGCACAAAAGCCTCATAGAAATAACAATTGCCTCCTTTAATGTTGGCAATGTATAAGTGACAATTACGTTGTTAATTGATAGTTATTTCGGTGAGTTGTCATCCATGTAGATTGTTCAGATTAGCAATGTTGTTTTTGCATTGTGATTAAAGCACTGAGTAGCTGCCGAAAAACTGTTGTATTCTGTGGTAGACACACGCTAACAACTCAGAACAGAAAAGAAGCCAAGCTCCTTTAAAGACCCAGATGACTTTTAAAAGAGGCAGGGAGAGGAGACGCGGGGGTAACAAACCCAACTAGGATCCATGAGGTTGCGGGTTCGATCCATGGCCTCTCTCAGCGGGTTAAGGATCCAGCGTTTCCATGAGCAGTGGTGTAGTTTGCAGATGTGGCTCGGATCCCACGTTGCTATGGCTGTGGTGTAGGCCGGGAGCTGTAGCTCCGATTAGACTAGCCTGGGAACCTCCATATGCTGCCGGTGCAGCCCTAAAAAAAAGGAAAAATAAATAGCATTTGTTAACTCTATCTACCCTCTTTAAAAAAAAAAAACAATTTTTACATCTTACTTAAAAAGTTCTCTATGGCTTTCCGATCTTGCAAAAACAGATGAATTTTGAAGTTTTTCTACTGTATAGACGCTTACAGCCATAGCCACCTGATTAGTGACATGAAAAAGTGATACAGAAATCAGAGGGTCACAACTCAAGGCCTACTGGCCCCTCGATCTCACAGGGCAGTCCTGGCCACAACGTGGCAGCCGCCCAAATCTCGGGTAAGAGACTTGTTGGAAGTAAACAGTCTAGTCGCCATTTCATAGAGTTTCTACATGAATTCGGACAAAAAGTACACATGTTATCAAGCTTCTCTTTATTCCCTCTTAAATGAGGTCCAGTGAACAAGCCTGGCAATAGCTTATTAAATTGGAGGAATAGGAGTTCCTGTCATGGCCCAGCGGTAATGAACCTGACTAGGATCCATGAGGATGTGGGTTCGATCCCTGGCCTCCCTCAGTGGGTTAAGGATCTGGAGTTGCCATGAGCTGTGGTGTAGGTCGCAGACGCGCACAGATCTCATGTTGCTGTGACTGTGGCATAGGCCGGCAGCTGCAACTCTAATTCAACCCCTAGCCTGGGAACATCCATATGCTGCAGACGTGGCCCTAAAAAAAAAATAAGTAAATAAAATAAATTGGAGGAGTAGTCCTTTCCTATCAACTATACATACATACTTTTTAAAAAAGTCACCTGTCTGTTGTCACTTAAATCTAAGCAGTATAGCTACACTTCTCGCCTTCACCCCAACCCCTCTCAGTATTGACACTGTCACACTGCTGTCCCATTTGATGGTGCAGTGGACAACTTGTGGGTTTAACTCGTCCAGAATTATTTCCCTTACTCCTGATCACTGGACTCTAATTTTCCTTTGAAGACCCACCCCTTGTCTACATTATTCCTCATGATTTAGGGGGGGACGGTCACCCCTCCCACATGCGGGGGTGGCACGTATCTCAGGCCTGACCAATCAGGTCGTCCCATGCCTCTGGTCACTGCAAATGGATCAAGGATAAACACTGAACCCCATCAGTGTGGCAAGAACCCATCTTGGTACTTTTTCTGGAACTCCAAGGAAATAGAAAGAAGCACTCTTTTTTCAAAAGTTATTAGGAGGAAAGAATGTAAGTTCAGCAATACTTAAAAATTTTTTAAAAATAATTTTTCAAACTTTAGTAGTTTTTTAAAAAATATAGAGGAGTAGGAGCTCCTTGCTTGTTTGGTGGCTTAAGGATCTGGCATTGTCACTGCAGCAGCTCAGGGGTTCGATCCCTGGCCTGGGAACTTCCACATGCTGCAGGTGTGGCCAAAAAAAAAAAAAAAATATATATATATATATATATATAGAGAGAGAGAGAGAGAGAGAGAGAGAGAGGCGGGGCGGGAGGGAGTCAAAGTCAAGGGCCCCTGAGGATTGAAGGGCAAAGGCGAAGGGGAAAGGGGTGACCAGAACCTGATGACACCACATCTGGACTGAGCTCTGACTGAAGCAAATTTACTCCAAAACGTTTTGGTTGTTCCTGGTCAAGAGTGCAAATAAATTTACTATATCCAATGATATACTACATTTAAGTAAGTATAGTAAATTCACAGGCCACTGAGAATAAAGGAGAGGAAAAGAGAGCAGCAAGGAGAGCAGATAACAGTTTCATTCCACCAAATGTTAGAACTCTGTCGTTAGTATTAAAAACAACATACAAAAAACCTTGACATATTCATAAATCTGTCTCTCCAATCTGCCCAGCATTTCCGGATACCATTTTGGGTCATCAGCTGAATTCACTTCTTACGTGGAGATACTGCTTGCCTACTTAAATAGCATGCCTGACAAATGTAGGAAAACTCAGCTCTGAAACATCTTTTTTTGGGGGGGTGGGGTCTTGTCTTTTTAGCCGCACTCACGGCATATGGAGGTTCCCAGGCTAGGGGTCTAATTGGAGCTACAGCTGCTGGCCTATGTCACAGCCACAGCAACGCGGGATCTGAGCCGCGTCTGTGACCTACACCACAGCTCAAGGCAACACTGGATCCTTAACCCGCTCAGCGAAGTCAGGGATTGAACCCACATCTTCATGGATACTAGTCAGATTCGTTAACCACTGAGCCACAATGGGAACTCCTAAAGCCTCTTTTTACTGGCCCTACCTTAAAATGAAATTCACAGCACTCATCTCCTTTTAGGGTCTCAAATGTCTCTCCTAAAATGTAAACTCTGTGGCCCGTGCTATAAATTTTCATCCAGAGCTATCTGAAAGAGTAATATATTATTAACCATTAGCAACAGCACCAATTTATTAACCAGATTAATTTCTGTCCCTTGGGAGGGTCTTGGAGAAATGAGATAGAAGGTGAGTAGCACTAGGACAGGGGCAGGATTTGGAATCTCAGAGACCTGGACTGTAGGCTGACATTAGGACCCAGTCCACAGGTACCAGGCGGAGAGAAGAAGGAGGAGCAGAGAGAAAAGGACTAGAGAAAGAAGGTGGTCACGGTGCCAAGAACAAACACGCCTAAGATTCCTGTCTGTAGCCGCCATCTGCAGTAATCACATCAGCCTTGTTTGAGGGGCGCGTGGAATCAGAGCCACGCAGGCTGAAACTTGGACGAGGGTGCAAGTAGGTGCTGAAATCCAGCCAAGTCTCCTTGCCAAGCCCTGAGTCCTGGGAGGGCTGCATCTGCCCTGAGCGATGCCTTTCTCTGGTTGATGCGAATATTTTTCAGTGGCAGCAGCTGCATCAAAATAATTGTCAAGCCTTTTCCACCTGTGGAGGGACAGAAGTGTGTTGTCACTTCCCGGTGGCGCAATCTTCTTCCACTTTGGGGAAGGTGACAAGGGACCACGTCAACTGTGTACCCAGGCCACCACCATTCAGTCATCCTCCTGACACTAGGCTTGTTTGGGAGTTAGCAGAAGGCAGAGGACAGCAGGCTATGGCCAGGAAAGAACAGCGTGGCAGTTATCAAATTATTTTCAATGACAGACCCACTGGAGACAAGGCGGTACTGGAAATGCCAACACTGATCAATTGTCAGAGTGCTCAGAGAAGCACAAGGGGAAGCTTCCTTTTTATTAGAATCCTACTCAACAGAAATTGAAAATGAAACATTTTTATCTTCTCGTTTTTCTGCTGTGTTATTTACTGCCAAAAACAAAAGCAAAAGCAAAAAACTTACCAGAACCTACATTAGGGAGATCCTTGTGGCCTGTACGTTATTTCTCCCAGCATTTTCAGGACAGCGTTCATTTGCAGGATTGCTTCCATCATATTTTGACAAGGAGGAAGTGGCCGATTCACTCATTATTTCTTTAGAGCAGCGCTGAGAGGCTTGGAGAAAATCCTGCCTGGCCTCCACGTATCTTACCTGATGAAGATAACTGGCAAATGCTCATTTTGGTTTTGCCCAAACAGCTTTTTCTCTGGCTGGTAGTGGAGCCTGAGGCTCACTGTGGACCCACGGTCACCCGGGGTCCCTCAGGATTGCTGCTTCCTCTGTAGAGCAGCGGGCAGCTGTGGCGAGCCCAGATCCCACTCATGAAGGAAGCTCTGGCGACCACCATGGCATTTCCTTCCTTGGTTTTTCTCTTTCATTATTCCCAATTGATGATGTAATGCAGGTGCTGAATACAGAGGCAGCCACCTAGGAGCTTTTAATTCATGGCACCAACTGCCCTTAAGATCTTCCTCCCAAGAGTCTGCTGCTGCCCGACGTGTTTTCTTAGGGTTATGGGATCGTGTCTCCCACTGGTCCTGTGAAGGGCAAGCTTGCTACTTTGGAGGAGCTGCACACTAGCGGCCCCTTCCTACAATCCCGCGACAAGTATCTGACTTCCTGCTGTGCCCAGTCCAGTGTGCTGCTAAGCCCCGAGGAGACAGGGCTAACCAAATAGATGTGTGGAGTCACCTGCCTAATTGCGCCATTCTTATCTATCCAATCTTTTCATCTTTAGCTTTTGTCGCTCGTCTCGGAAGTCTTCCAGTAAGCCCTGACTCTGGTTTAAATGACCCTCTTCCAGTCACCTGCCACAGTCTGTGCAGGCACCTAGGGCACTCAGCTCTCAAAGGGAATTTCCGGTTCCCAGGATTTCAAATAAGAGCAGAGCTTAGTTTACATCTCCAAATCTTTCATTTTCACTTCTGTCATAAAGGACCAAATAAAATCACTCTTCGAGCATCCTTCTTAAGCACTACTCAAAGGAAGGAAAAATTGATATTCATTGCACAAGATCTGGAAAAAATGAAGTCTATATTGCTCAAATTGTGGGTCATGAATCTGGCCTAAATCACTAAAATCCATAAAAATAGTTATGACTTGTTCATAAAACACCTCTTGCGAGACTTTCCATAAGCAACTTTAGGAGGTAATGAAATATCAGACAATGGGCAGTGCTAATTAACTCTGGCAAAGCCTTGAGAGGCTCAACTTTGTTATATTAATTAGGTACATTGTGAATGTTACACCCACAGAAACACGCCTTCATCACCCAGGTTTCCAGTATCAATGGGCAAAAGAACTAGAGCTCTTTCTGCCACCAAACTTACAGCCCAGATTTTATTTTTGAGTTTCACAGTGTACCTTCTTATGCCTTCTTGAACATTCCTGGGTCACGAGATAGAAAAATTTCAGTAAATAGAGGCTGTAATTGAGAATTAAGACTGTTAAGGGTCCCATATCCAAAATTTGAAATTAAAATCAGATCTATAGAAGTTCCCTTCGTGTTGCAACGGAAAAGAATCCAACTAGAATCCATGAGGATGTGGGTTCAACCCCTGACCTCGCTCCGTGGGTCAGGGATCCAGCGTTGCTACGAGCTGTGGTGTAGACTGCAGATGCGGCTCGGATCCCACAGTTGCTGTGACTGGGGCGTAGGCCGGCAGCTGTAGCTCTGCTTAGACTCCTAGCCTGGGAACTTCCATATGCTGCAGGTGCGGCCCTAAAAAGCAAAAAAAGCACACACACACACATAAAATAATCTGATCTATAAATCATAGTGAAAGATGTGAAACTAAAGTAGAGGGGAGAACAATTATCACACAGGCTAAGAAAAACATTTTTATGTCTAGTTTCATAAAATATAGTATTGGGGAGATTCACAGAATCTGGGAATTAGAAAGCACACTTCACTCTTTCTCCTCTCTCTGTTTTTTACAAACTCCGTAATATGTTCTCAGGTTTCCCTTAGCTGTCCTGTAGTGCTGTGGTGTTTACCATAGTCTTGTGCTCTTGACAAAAGTAGAGGCAATTTTCCATCACGCTGAAACATTTGCTAAGTACTGACAAATACTATTTGCACATCTCCAAGTGGAACTAATTTTAACATGATGAAATAAGACTAGAGTAATCTTAGTCATAATAATCTCATTAATCATGACGACCCATTTGATTTCATAAAATAATTCAAAGGGAGGAAAGGAAATCCACTAATTACTAACTGTCAAAAACACATTTCAGAGGCATCATGGCAAGAGTAAAGTTATTAGGTTTATCTACAGAAACTTTGATTTCTCTGGATTTTCCCCCTGCTTAACAATCCTCTGTTCAATATTTACTCTGTTGACAGTACCCTTAGTGCTGAGAACTGCTTTAATAATTTTGAAACAGGAAAAAATAATTAGCATATATTTGTAACAAAAGGTATACAGACATTGATGCTAGAATTATATATCATCACAAAGGATAGAATTCAATGTCCTAAAAGACAGCTTGCCTGAAAACGTGTAGGAGATGATTTGGGCATATGTTCAGGGATGGAGCAATTTGGTAGTTAGAAAATAATTTAGGCAGCAAGCAATGTGGTCTGCTTTCCCGAACCACAGAGCAAACGTAATTAAAAGGGGGAATGGAAAATATTGTGGGTTTGACTTATAAAAAAAAAAATGGGTTGGGACTTTTCCTTACTACAATCTTCTCTTCTTACAAATGTCAGCATAAGGAAGCATGGATGCAGAGAACATGAAAGGATGGCAGATCTGCCCAGGCTCTTCCTCTTAAGCACCTAGTATGCAGACAAACAATGAGAAAGTCAGATAACTCTAAATGGAAGGGTTGGTAAATTCAGATACTGCATCCATTTTGATAAAAACCCTGGACTAGCCCCCTTTTTGTCTTTGAGCTGAATGAACACGTAAGAGGTCAAAAGAAGGAAAATAAAGAAACTGGATGTTAATACAAAAGGAAAAAAGACGTGTTCAAACAAAACATGGCTATCTGCTCCCTCTTCTGCTACTGGCAGGTTGTTGCAAAAATGCCAGAGGACATACGTGACAGAGGGCTAGGGGAGTCATCATGCTCCCTGTTATACTCTATTCTACTTGGAATTTTTCTCCATAAAGTTCAAATTATACTTGAGACTTTCCGATAAGCATGAGGTCTTGAAAAAAATATTTAGGTCAGCACACGTGGTTATATTTACTACCTAACCCCACCAGTGCTGGCCTCAGGAATAGAGGGATTGGTCATTTTTCTTTTGTTAAGTTCAGGTTCCCCAAGGGGAGGCAGTGAAATAAGGTGAAAGCATAAGAACCAAGAGGGTTCTGGCTCCAGGAGCTGAGGGCCTGGGACGGGCTTCCACTGAGGGAGCTGGCAGCGAGCTGATGATACAGATATGCAGAGCAGTTCTTTGCTTTGAGCTCAGACTGACCATTGCCATCAGTTCGTTTTTCTCCCTGGGATGGGAACTGAGAATAGATCCATTCCCTGTCCTACTCAGTAATCCCCATCTGCTCTACAAGGCACAGGAATTCATCCCAAAGAACATTCTGCAAGCTGGGGTTGCCCCTCTCCTAGAAGATGCAATAGAAGTATCTCAGACAGAAGGAATAGAATTCAGAGTCCACTTAATCATCAGGCACAGTAGGCACAGTGCCTGGGCCCATAATATGTTTAGGAGTCCATGAAACTGTTTTCAGTTTCTTTTAAAATCAGGAAAATAACGAAGCCAGCAATCACACTCCTAGGTATGTTACCCGCCCCCCCCCCCAAAAAAAATTGAAATAGGCATTCAAATAAATACTAGCACACAAATGTTCATAGTAGCACTATTCACAATAGCAAAAAGGTTAACTACTCAAATGCCCATCAGTGGATGAAAGTTTAAATAAAATGTGGTAATCCATGCAATGGAATATTACTCAGCCATGAAAAAAATGGAGTACTGATATAAGATACAACATAGATGAACCTCTGAGACATTATGCCAAGTGAAAGAAGCCAGACACAAAAGGCCATGTATTGTATGATTCCACTTACATGAAATATCCAGAATAGGTAAATCCATGGAGGCAGAAAGCAGAATAGCTGTTCCCAGAGACTGGGAAGAAAAGATCTACTTAATAGAGAAGGGTTTTTCTTTTGCAGTAATGTTTTGGAACTAGACAGAGGTGGTGGCTGCACAACAGCGTGACTATATTGCTTGCTACTGAATTGGACGTTTTAAAATGGTTAACTTTACATTATGTGAGTCTAATCTTGATGTCAAGAAAAAGAAAAAAGTCCGACCTGAATTATGTTCATCTTGGTACAAATGTCACAAAATGTAAGGGTTTTTAGATTATCTATGAAGGAGCACACAAAGGCAAAACTGTCTAGAGCCCATTAAAATCATAGCATGTCTCTGACCAAAATACACCTGCCCAGAGGCAAGCCAAAAGAAACATGAGATACCTAAGGAAGTGAGAGAAGGACTGCGGCTGGAGTACAGCAAGTGAGGGACAAACTCATTTGAGGAGGATCAACCAGGCCATGGCAAAGATGCTATTTCAGGATGCTATTTGAAGTGCCAAGAAAGAGTTTCAAGGAGATCTATATCAACAGATGATAGATAGATAGATAGATCTCTTTAAATATATATATATAATATATATATTATATATAACATATATATAATATATAATGTATATATTATATATAACATATATATAATATATATAAATAATATATACAGATAGATCTCTTTAAATATATATAATATATATAATAATATATATATAATATATAAATTATATATATATAATATATATAATAATATATATATAATATATAAATTATATATATATATTTAAAGTCACTCTGGTCCGCTGTTTGGAGAGTGGAATAGTAGGGGTTCAAGAAGAGTGGTTATCGGGAGCCCAGATTAGATGACATTGCCGTAATCCAGGCAAAAATGATGGCTGCTGGCCAGGATGCTGGCAGAGGACATGTAGAGAGATCCTGGTATAGAAACAGGATCGGTCTAGGAGGTAAGCAAGAGATGGCTGTTCCAGCTAACTTTCACTTTTCTGGAATGAGCATATAGATGCATATGATAAAGTTATTTATTCAGATAAATCCTGGAGTTCCAGGTTTAGGGGCAGACATATGGAAACTGAGTTTTGAACACATAAAAGTTTGAGTCACCTGTGCAATTTCCAACAGAGGAGCCTAACAGGTATTTCCATGTCTTGGCTGCCGCTCAAGTGAGGAGGAGGGGAGACAGAACCCTTGGGAGCTGTCCATGTCTGAAGTTAAAGGAAATCCCCAGAATGAATGAGATCATCCAATAAAAGAATATAAAGTGAGAAGATAAATCAGCTGAGGATCAAGCCTTGAGAAAACCCAATATTTAAGTGTCAGGTAGAAAAAGAAGAAAAGCCAGCAAAGAAGAGATGTGGAAAGAGGAGAAGGAAATTCAGGAGGGCTGCGGATGTCAAGGAAACACTGTTTCAAGGAAACACTGTTTCAAGAAAAGAATATCGAACTGACCTGAACACTAGAGGTCAAGCCAGATGTGAAAGTTTGTGTCATGGGTTTTACTGACATGGAAGTCATTAGTGACCTTTTCAAGAGCATTTTCAGTGGAGCAATGGGGAGGAGACCAACTGAGAGGAAAATGAGGAGAGAGTGAAAGAAGAGGAGGTGGAAAGTGTGGACCACTCTCTCAAAGAGCTGACATCACTCACTCTTGTTGCCTGCCCTTCTGGCAAGAGAAACCAAGGCAGAAGCTACTCGGCCCAAAACAAAGGCGTTAGCAACACGGTGCTGCTGCGAACTCTTAAGAGATCTGTGATGAGCATGACCAAGGCCCTTCTGCAGCCAGAGGGCTGACTGCCTAGCAACTTGATAGAAGTCGCCCTATGATTATGACTGTTTGCAAAGGGACAGTTTTCTCTACCCTTGCAAAGGGAAACCAAAGAGAAATAAAAGTTGGAATAAAAGTTTGCAGCTCGCACACCAGCACCTCTGAAGTTGTGGGAAAAAAGCCTTAAGAACAAAGACTCTGGGGCGGAGTTCCACAAGGCATTTACAAATAACGCTAAGCCTCTAGACCAGAGGCAAGAAGTTGGTGCCTGTGAATAAATTCAGAGGTTCTTTCCGTACGGATGGTTAAGAGCACGCAGTGCTGAAGGCTGAGCCCTGCCCCATGACTCTCCGGCACATTCCTCCACATCAGTGGCTCTGAACCCCTCACTTCCTTCCTCCAGACCTCTTCTCCCTGTGTCCCAAGTTTAAATTCTGGGACACAAAAAATATCTCGAAGGTGGTCCCTTTATCTGTTGCCAGTTGAAGGAAGCGGGCCAGCAGAGAGGAGCCAGATAACACAAGCCCTCTGGCTTCAGGTAGTGTTTATAGCCATTGCCACTTCCACCGTGCGTCACCAATGCCATGGTTTTACAGGGCAGGATTATGACTTTTTCCTTCTTCACCCACTGTGATTAGAAAATTGGTTGCGTGTATATGTTACTGCTGCATAGTCTCCAGTTTCCACTTGAGGACTGATTCACTGTCTCCAGTAGCAGAATAGATTTGAAGACTTGGGCCAGAAAGATAGATCCATAAGTAACTTTTCTTAGGTTTTTTTTTTTTTTTACCCTGAATTTGGTCTATCAATTAAGACTTGAGCTTAACACTAGAGCCTGAGCAAGTCAGCCCATCTATTCTTTCCTCAAATGTCATAAAAACTTCATTAGGTGCCCTCATGTGTACAACCCCAAGCCAAGGAGACAAAGGACCTACATCAGGGACTTGCATGTTTGGTGTGTGATGTTCTAAATGTCACATCTGTGGACACTTCACAGGGTTATGCTGTAGCTCTTAGAGGATCACCTGTAAGGAAAAAAACAAAAAATAAAAAACTAGTCTTCCCCTAATATAAAGAGAATATGTTATAATGGGAAAAGTCCAGGAAACTAGAGAAACCAGATAGAATCTTTTTTAATTCGGAAAAGTAATTGTAGTCAGAATGTCATCAGCCTTTCTGACTGTATCCT
This sequence comes from Catagonus wagneri, assembly GCA_004024745.2. Classification (NCBI taxonomy): domain Eukaryota; kingdom Metazoa; phylum Chordata; class Mammalia; order Artiodactyla; family Tayassuidae; genus Catagonus; species Catagonus wagneri. The sequence continues at coordinate 27,044,844 of PVHT020000141.1, forward strand.
TCAGGACAAAACTATGAATTGATCATCTTTCTATACAAAATGCCAAGTACAGAGCAGAAGAATCAAATAGGGTTACATCTGGGAAAGGGAAGTAAATGGCAGTCAGAAATGGGACAGTGATGTCTGTTACTACCACTTCTAGTTAATATTAAGCTGCTGATGAAATTAGATATATATTTTTAAATAGAGGTACCAGTTTGGAAATGAAGAGATAGACCTTTTCTTATTTGTGGCCAAAATGACTCTGTCTCCATAGAAAATCTCTTAGAGCCTATTAAAGTATTAGACTGTATTAGAACTGGCAAAAAAAAAAAATTAAGTAGAAGAGACAAAATAGATTTACAAGAATCAATAGCCTTCATATAGACCAAAAATGATCATCTTACACATTAACTTTAAAAAATAAAAAAGCCTACTGCCCATAGCAACTAAAAAAAAAAAAAAAATCAGATAGGAATAGATGTAAGAAAAAAGATGTTTGAGTGCTCAAAGAGAAAACTTATAAAAAGGACATTAAAGTAGACTTGAATAAGGGGAGATAAAGAATGCCTACAGAAGTAACAGTCAGAATATTTCAAAGGACAGGTAAGGGGCAAGCAGAGAGGACTTGCCCTACCAGACATCAAGAAGTGAAAGCCATGGTATTGACTGTATGGTCTCAGCACAGGAAAGGCAGAAGAAAACCAAGGAACAGACCCACACACAAATGGAAATCTAAGTCATAAGTAGCATTACAATTAGTGGGGAAAAGTTGAGCCATTCAATAAACTGTGCTAAGGCAACTGATAATCTACATGGAAAATATTAGGAAATTCACACCACAAAGAAAATAATTTCAAAGTGGATTAATAAGCCAAACTGAAAGGCAAAATCATAACATTTTTAGAGATAAAATATTTTTATGACACCAGGCAGCGAATAAGATAGCAAAGCTACAACTCAGATTCAATAAATTTTTTTAAAAACACCATCACACATCTAAAAAAAACACCATAAACAAAGTTAAAAGGTCCAGGAGTTCCCCTTGTGACTCAGCAGGTTAAGAACCCGACATAGTACCCATGAAGATGTGGGTCCAAACCCTGGCCTCACTCAGTGGGTTGAAGATCTGGTGTTGCTGCAAGCTGTGGTGTAGGTCGCTGATGCAGCTTGGATCCAGTGTTGCTGTGGCTGTGGTGTTAGGCTGGCAGCTGCAGCTCTGGTTCAGCCCCTAGCCCAGGAACTTCCATATGTCACAGGGGTGGGCTTAAAAAAAAGAAAAAAGAAAAAAGATAAGGGCTAGACTGGGAAAAGATATTACCTGCCCATATATCTCTAAAATAATATGTATCTGGGGTTCCCATCATGGCTCAGCAGTTAATGAACCCAAGTAGGATCCATAAGTACACAGGTTCGATCCCTGTGGATTCAGTGGGTTAAGGATTCAGTGTTGCCCTGAGCTGTGGTGTAGGTTGCAGATGCAACTCAGATTTGGTGTTGCTGCAGCTGTGGGGTAGGCCAGCAGCTAAAGTTCTGATTGGACCCCTAGCCTGGGAACTTCCATATGCCTCAGGAACAGCCCTAAAAAACAAAAGAAAAGTAAATAAAATAAAATGTACCTGAAATTTATTAAGCATGCTTAAAAATCAATGCAAAATAAAGATAACCAAAAAAGCAAATGGACAAAGAATACCAATAGATAATTCCCTTCAGAGGAAACATGGACTATAAACAATGAAAATATGCTCAACATCACCAATATATACAGCAATTAGAATCAAAATTATTTCACATCCATAATGTATGGATATATATATAGCAATATGGGGGAGTGTCTGCAAGAAAGGATTTCCCCAGTTTGAAGTGGGCTTCTGCAGGGGATGGGCTGATCAATGATTACTTGATTTAGAATAAGGGTGGGAATAGAGGGGGAAGAATTGGAGCAAACAAGGCAGAGAAAAGGCCACAATGCAGAAGACTCTTATTCTCACCCCTGGACGAAGTGAGCATCATGGAAAACAGCTAGCTGGGCCTAAGCCTTCTTTCCAATAGTCAGTCCAAGAGGGTTATCTACTGTGTGAAGAGATCCCTACAGTGAGAGGCTGCGGGAAGACTCAAGCCAAGGCAGGGATTGAATGAGAGCTAAAGAGTGGAACCAGTAAGAAAAACACACGTTGCTTCTACAACAGCTAGTATGTTGTTATGCCGACTGGTATAAACGTCATTATATAAATTCATGGCTTTGTTTTCTGATTTTTTTTTTTTCAACTTCTTACACTTGCTTGTTTTTCTCCCAGATGGATTTTAAATCACTTTATCAAACTCCAGAATAAAATCGTATTTGTTTTTCAGTGGAAAGAAGTATCTGCCAAGGCCAAGGATTTGGGGAGGGTGTGAGAAAATGTGAACGCCTATACACTGATGATACTAGGAGGGTAACATGGCACATACACTGATCGATTTGGCAGTATCTGGTAAATCTGAAGATAAGACTGTCTTATTGGCCAGTGAGTGAAGTTCTAGATACATACCTCAGAAAAACACTCACACACATGCACAAGGAAACATGTCAAGTATTTCATTGCAGCATTGTTTATAATAGACAAAAGTTGGAAATAACTGAAATGTGCAACAAGAAAATGGATAAACTGTGATATACTCATTCAATAAACTACAGCGTTTAAAATGAATAATTTAGAGAAACATGTTAACATGGATACATCTCAAAAACATGAGTGAAAAAACAAGTCCCAAAGGTTATGTACAGTATGATACCATTTATATAAAGTTTCAAAAACATGAAAACAACCCTATTTGTGCACACATATAGTAAGCATATAAAAACATTCATGGTATCATTCTGATAAACATCAAATTCAGAGCAGCAGTTACCCTTGTGGGTGAAGGGTAAGAAATGGAATGAGACAGGACAGACTTCAACTATAGCTATAACCATTTCTCTTTCAAAGAAACAAGCAAATATGTATAAAATGATTTAAGACTATAAAAGCTGGATGGTGGATACACAGGTATTTGTTATATTGTTCTCTATATTTTTTCTATATATTTGAAATGCTTCATCATAAAAAGGCACAATACTAGCAATTTTGTTAATGTTTGCTGACAACCAGGTGGATCTAAGTGAATAAACACATTAATATAAGATGGGGATAATTATTTCCAAGTGTAGGAAGAGTACTGATTTCTCTAAGGCTAGCATTTACTAATACTTACTATGTGCCAGGCACTGTTGGAAGTGGTTTACATGCATTAATTTAATCTCCTCCATCACCCTTATGAAGATGATGCTATTATCCTCATTTTACATTTCATTTTACATTTTAGAAAACTGAAGCCCAAGTTGGATAGGTAGAGCCTAAGGTCACATAGCCTAGTAAGCAGCAGAGCCAGGACATAAACCTATGAGTGCTCAAGTCCAAAATCTATGCACTATGTTATACTGTAAGTCATCTTCACTTAATGACTCAAAGTGAAAAAGTCACACAAAGCTACAACAGTAAAAATGGGAATGCTGTAATTAAGAATATTTAAAGGCTCAGGATGTAAGGAAGCTAAGTAATTGGGTATACACAATTTAAAGTGAAGCCCAAACTGAACCTGAGTCCAAATACATAATGAAAATATAAAGACCATGTGCTGGGAGATAATGTTGGCAGAAAGTCAATGATCCTTAAGACCAAAAACAGACACAAACATTTACAGTGTCCTTAGACTGTAGATGGACTTGCAGGCCTTTGAAAATCAGTTCTCCTGAGCACATGTTATCAGCACTTCAAAGCTCACCTTTTACGATTCATTCAAGCTCTACACCGAGTTCTCGCACATTCAAACCCAACTCATCTGGCACTAGCCATGGCTTTTTGTTGGTATTTCCTACAGCACCAAGTTATCAACTATTTCAACCAATGTACATCAATCACTCAAGAAGGAATTGTATTTCAGATATTTTAGTTGACACTATTTGGTAGCAAGTAACAGCCTCCCAAACTCAAGAAAAAACTAAAGGTAGACGTGGGAGTTTCTGTACAGTTTGGAGGGTATCTTAGAGAATCCAAGAGCAGGAAAGGCACAGACACAAAACATTGGAACACAAAGTTATCAATAACCAAGGCAGCTGCTCTCATCTTTTTCTGCCTGGATTGTATGATCTCTCATCTTTGATTTATTCTCTTTCTGCTTCACATTCAGGTTCCAAGTGTAACCACCCAAGACATCAGTTTTCTAATTCCAAACTCTCAGAAGACAACATCTAACTGGCTCAGATTTGACCAGATGTTCACTACTTGTCTGATCTGATCATCCAAACAGCATGGTCCTGAATATGGCAGGAAGTAATACTCAGAAAACAGGACATTAGTTGGGACAGATTTCCTAAGTTACCTACTCTTAACACTTCCTGTATTTTACTACTGGCTATTAATTGGAGGCTTAAACTTTTTTTTTTTTTCAAACAGCTGCATTTTTTTGATGGCTTGGAGGCTTTTTTTTTTTTTTTTTAAACAGCTGCATTTTTTTGATGGCCTTTTCCAACTTAAGGTTGGAACAGATAAATGCTAAATGTTACATTTCAATCAAAATGAATCTAAATATTTTTTGGCTGGTTCCCAGAAATGTTGAAACAGGTATAATTCCCTATCAGGGTATAATTTCTATGCTTGATTCTATTCTTCATATTCCATCCTGAGGCAGCCACATCAGACACATTGTCCACTATCAATTTAGATTCTATAGTTCTTTCCAGATTTTTGCATCAGACCCCCCCCCCATTCTGAAGGTGAAAATCAACGCATGAACCATGTTTAAACAATGGAAACTTCAAAACCACTAGTCCTTTCACTACAGAAAAGTGAAATCTCCAGAGTTAATTAACAGATGTTGGAGTGTGGGGGGAAATACCATTCATTGAGTCCCCATGATAAGCCGGTAACTATGTTAAAGGCTTACATTTTAATTCTCAAAACAATCCTCAAAACAATCCATTGTGGATGATGAAAACTAGGTTTTAAGAAGGTAAGAAACCTACCCAATCAATATTACACTGTCTAGTATGTAACTTAACATGGATTTAGGAGAGAAGCAAGGTTCTTAAAAAGCTGGGGAGTGGGGAAAAGGCTAAATAGACTCCTATGTCACATCATTTTTAACACCAAAGAAACTGCATCTTATTAAACACATGATAAAATGGTATAAATCACGTTGCATGAGAGCACATCATGCAGCTTTTTTAAAACTTCAACTCCCCGTTTTGATAGTTATTTTCAAAGGAAAGAAGTTATCTCTGGGTAGCTTAGATATCACTTAACCTCCTTCATACTCTTATTTTTAAATATTTACCAATATAAAAGTTAAACTTTTCCAACAATTTTCTTAATCCTAACTGAACCATCTTTCTTCTCTTCACCACTAAATTTAACATTCTACACTTGCTGTCTCCATAGTCCTCAACCCAGTCTTTTACCCAAATATTCTCCGCTGCTTACAAAGATCAGCTGGCATCTCCTTATTGCAAAAATCAAGTCTTTTCATCTCACTTAACCTCTCTACCACATTTGATGTTCATCACCATCTTGACACTTTGAGCTTCTATGTCAGCCTCCTTGAGAACTCTTCTTCCTCCACCAGTTCCTTAAGGGTGGCTATTTCCCAAGGTTCAGGCTTCAGCTCAGATTGGTCCCCATGGGAGTTCAAACATTAGACAAAATGAATTAAATTTGCATTTCCTAAGACCTATGATCCCCAAAAGATCATGAATCACTGGTAAAGATTAAATTCTGAGCTCATTTTCAATTTGACGGCCACTCCTCCAAAATGCCCCCACTCCATCTCTCACAATTTCCCCTATTTATCCATAACGAATCATACTGTACCTTTGCTAAAATCATTTTCTCTGCCTTAATTTCCCTAACTTCTCCATGCAGAACTCTCCCTCTTCTAAGTTTCTAGAGTACCTTGTATCTGCCACTAGCATATATTTACAATATATTTGATGACATATAAATCTATATGAACAAAGGACCAAATCAGTATTGTCTCCCCAACACTAAACAAAAAAGATAATTTCACTAAAACATTAAATCCTGATCCCAAGATATCAACCAATTTGTTTTGTGTTAATTATCAGACAGGACTTACTGCTCGTTCATGGCAGAAAGTTTTTAAAACACTGTTTAGGTTAGTATGACCAACACATGCATTTTAAAACCAAATGTTATCAGTAATAACCCCAAATTTCAAACAATATCAAATAAAATTTTTAATAAAAACTTTGGAGTCACAAGTAGTCAGTAATAGGATCCTAACTACAATATAGATACTATACTATAAGGGGATGATTGCTCTAGATAAGTGATTCTAACTCGAGTGTTTATCAGAGCCACTTGAGGAGCTGTTAAAAATACAGCTGACCCTTGAATAACACTGGGGTTAATCCATGTATAACTTATAGTTGGCCCTCCCTATGCCTTGTTCCTCCACTTCTATGGATTCAACCAACCATGGACTACTCTAGTACTATAGTATTTACCACTGAAAAATATCCATGTATATATGTAGACTTGTGCAATTCAAACCTACTGCTGTTCAAGTGTGAGGTGAGACTTGCGAATTTACAATTCTCCAGAAATTTAGATTTAGGTCAAGGCTGAAGCTAGGTCTGTGGGTATTTTTGAATGTCCCCTGCATTTTCTGGTGAAAAATACTGGCTAAGAACTATTTTCTATGAAATATGTTTGACATGCCTTCAACTTATATGTACACGTATTTTTATTAAGCATTTTCATTATTCTGAAATATCTTAAGTATTTTCATTATTTTGCCCAAAGTTACTTACAGGGCACTGCTTTTTGCAATAGGTGTACTCCTTTAAAGCTTAATGTGCTTAAGTTAATTACTTCTCAAAGTCATTAAGTCTCAATCTACAGAAAATAAAATTTCCTTAAAAGATTTTCTTTAAATTGAGGTATAGAGAATAGACACCTAGTTCACTAGATGAGTATGTTTTGATAAAGAGGAATTTTTTGTATGTAAATATATTGAATATGCACTAACTCCAGCCTTTACAAAAATAAAGCAATTGCTGCAAACACCTATTATACTAACACTAAGAAATATTATACCCATACACAATACTAATAGGTTCTATAACTAGAAAAAAATTACTTCAGGGTAATTCTTCGAATATTAAGTTTCCAGAGTATATTCAACATTTTTAAATACAAAAACAAACATTTAAAATCACTTAGGTTGAGGTGGAATACTTTCATTTCTTTGCTGGGTGAAGGTCCAAAATTCACTGATCTATTCCAGGTGGTCATCCAAAAAAATCTGAAGTTAAGACTACTAACTTTCTTCATGGCATTCCTGTTTTAAGAACTGATAGGGAGTTCCCGTCGTGGCGCAGTGGTTAACGAATCCGACTAGGAACCATGAGGTTGCGGGTTCGATCCCTGCCCTTGCTCAGTGGGTTAACGGTCCGGCGTTGCCGTGAGCTGTGGTGTAGGTTGCAGACGCGGCTCGGATCCTGCGTTGCTGTGGCTGCGGCGCAGGCCAGTGGCCACAGCTCCGATTAGACCCC
>PVHT020000141.1:27053416-27107245 GCA_004024745.2 Catagonus wagneri
GCGGCCATAAAATGACAAAAGGCAAAAAAAAAAAAAACTGATAAAATTTGCTTGGAAACTCAGAAATCAAAAACTCTCCATAAACTTACTGCAAATTTTCAATATTAAAAACATCTCAGGAGTTCCCGTTGTGGCTTAGTGGCTAACGAATCTGACTAGGAACGATGAGGTTGTGGGTTCGATCCCTGGCCTCGCTCAGTGGGTTAAGGATCCGGCACTGCCGTGAGCTGTGGTGGAGGCTGCAGATGTGGCCTGGATCCCGCGTTGCTGTGCCTGTGGCGTTGGCTGGCAGCTACAGATCCGATTAGACCCTTAGCCTCTGATTAGACCTCTAACCTCCATATACCGCAGATGCAGCCTTGAAAAGAAGGAAAAAACTCTACGATCACATTCTTTATTTTTTATCTCTTAGTGCATGTTTTGCTCAAGTGAGTAACCTCACAATCTTCTTCATACATCCTAAATACTTCTTAAAACTCTAAAAATTTAAAGGAGTCTGAAGATTCAAATTCTAACTTTGTAACTTCAAAATAAATATATGTTCCATTGATTAACTTCTATAATTCCAAGTAATTCTTAATTTACATCACAAGCTTAAGTCTCACATTTAGAAAAACTGTGTTTATATGTTTATCCAGAATTATCCTATGCATTCAAGATATTTATTGACAGTGTCAGACTGGGCCTGGAAAACAGACAATGGAAATTTTAATCCATTCAGAAAAGTAACTGAATTTTTAAAAAACATCTCAAATACTTACATTAATATTGTTGATTTTTTCCTTCTTTTGTGATTAAACATAAATTCAAAAATTTATGTTTAATTCAAAAATATAATCTTTTCAAATAACTCTTGCCATGGTTGCCAAAACTGGTCATATACTATCGCTTTCAAAAACCTTCATATAAACTCACATTTCTGATAAATCAAAATATTCTGCATTGCTTTAAAAGGGGAAACAAAAAACAAGGTTTATAAAATGGCATTGATAAAATCCTTAGTAATTAATGTGGGCTAACAGTTAAAAAATTTTTTCCCAAAAGTTCTACTTAATAAGCTCATTCTTACGTGAAAAAAAGTATCATTCTTACTTGAAAAAAGTAATCTGCTAGAGCTCTACGCTTCCTTTTTAAGTAAATATACCTTTTTATGGTAATTTCAGTATCTGAAATCAAGAATCTTCAGACAAAATGCTAAGAAAAATAAATCACACAGATTTTCTTATCCCATACCACTGCAATTATTTTAAATGCATAGGAATACAACAAACTCAAAAGAAAAAAAAATAGTGTTTTATTAACTACCACACTGTTTTAACACACTTTAAACGTACAATAAGGTAGCCTTTAAATTTGAGGTGGTCTTAAGAATAACAAATGAACAGAACTCCAAATTTCTGAAATAGGTGAACTGCTGCAGTTATAGGTATACATTTAGGAAACTTGTATAGATAGCTCTTACAAGACCAGCAATGAAACTTTATTTTGTACATTTTTTAATAATTGAAAATATAAACAATAATTAAAAAATAAAAAGAAAATACAGCATAATAAAAAACATACATTTCTCAATTAATTGTATTGGATACATATAAATTTTAAGGGAAAAAGCAAAAAAGGAAAACAGTTGATATTTAAGTGCAGACTGACTACCTAGACCAAAAACAAACAAAAAAAAGACTTAAAAAAATATCATAAAACCTCTAGTTTTCTATGACTAATATCCATATGGTTGGAGTATCGTCACTATGGAAGTAATTTTGTTATGTTTGCATATGTTATACTTTACTGGTAATTTACATGATGGCTTTTAAGGCCCTGGCAGACATATGGGTTTTGGAAACAAGATTGGATTTAAAAGTTACTGCTAAGACGCAATACACCTTATTTTTTGGTCCTCCAATATTCAAGAAAAGGGATAATACACTATAACATTTTCTTACCACCCAAATGCCTCAACCTATACATTTTAAACTTTTTTAAACATTGGTTATATTGCCCAACTTCGTTACTGAAAGAATATTAACAAGACATTATTTTGGCAAATTAAATCTTAAACATGGCTTTTCAACAGGATTTAAAAGGTGACTATCCCTAGAGTTCCATGTTAAAATGTAGTTTTCAAAATCTTACAAGAGTAATGCTTAAAATATTGTACATAGTTAACCTAATTAAAATAATTAGCTTCAAAATGACAAATTGATAAGCTAAGTAAAGCCTACACTATGTAACATTTGCTTGGAAACTTGATTTGTCAGTTATGCATAATAAAAATTCCAGTCATCAAGAAAATTACAAAAATTTTTATCATAACATGATTTCTTTCACCCACCAACTTTTTTTTTATCTTACAATAGATAAATACCAACATGTTCTCATTTTTACACTAAACCACACAGGATTGATGCATTTGGTTAGACTACCATTCGCATTGTTAAATTCAATTTTCTCTTTATATAACTTGGTAAAATTTCATTTCTTCTAGATTCCAAAAGTACCTACAAAACCCATGCAATTTTACCATTTTTAATATACTATGGAATATCATACAAAGTAAGGCATTTCAGTGTCATGTATAACCAAGTTACTGTCAATCCAAAAATTTTTGCACATCAATAAAAAGATATCTAAGAACTTAGGAACAATATTCTTCTCACTACTGTATAAAAATAACCACAATGAATAAGTATTTGTGTAATATTTACTCCATTGTCTCATTTCCAGAAACTGTGACAAGCTGTAAAGGTATTTCAGTGTTGGTAAGGATATCTTGATTGCTGGTGGTGGAAGTATTAACAGTTCCTATCCCTGAAACAGAACCTTGTTGAATATTTGCAAGGATAAGTGTTGTTCCTCCTGCAGTAATCAAAGTATCATCTCGTGCAGCTTCCACAGATGCCAGCACTGTACTGCTAGAGTGAATACCTTTCTTATTCTGATGTGTTTTAATATGTTTGGCAAGGTGATCACTTCTCATAAAGCGTTTTGAACATTCTGGACAAACAAATTTCTTCTCACCTGTTAAAAAAATTAAGTTACTTAGTTTTAATTCACCATAAACAGACTGATCCATTTTCTGAGAAAGAAAATAAACCATCACTGACAGTTAGGGACAGGGAGCAGAGTTCAATTAGAATTGTATTAGTTTCATGAGTTATCCCTGCAAGATTTCTCTCATAGAATATTTCTCCTCAAAATAAATCTGTCAACTCTATTTTTAGGTGAAAAGCAATCTTCAAACTTATTAGACTATATGCTAATAAATAAGAACTCAATACCTCAACTACATAGTTTGTTCTGAAACATCTGTTACAAGATACCAATTTAAAAATGACCATTTAGAACATACTTTCTTCTCCAAAGAAAAATACAGTTTTTAAGGTATTAACATGTCAGAGCTTTGCTACTTAATCTTCAACTCTTAATGTGAATTCAAGTAACTACACAAGAGTACTTCCAGATTAAAACAAAGACACAAGCTTAAAGTCCAATAAGGACTGAGTAATCCCAACAATACGGATATGGCTGGCTGACTTGATTTCAGCTGGAATGATCAAGAGCAAACCTCAAACATCATGATGTTTAAGATTATAAGACCCTGTTGCCTAAATTTATTTCCCAGCATGACTAAAATACCTTTTTAAACACAAAAGACAGAGTGAACTTCTATTATGGTGAAAACCTACTCTGTAAAAGGGTTACTGGAAGACAAGGCAAAGGACAACCTAAAGGAATCCAGAAAGAATTCAATCAACAGACAAATCTAGTATTTTCTTAATTTATTTTAAAATGTCTTCCCTATTTCCTATTCCAGCACCCTTCCTCTGAGAGGTCCCCAACGGACCTCATACCTGAACTATATTTCAGTGACATGCTAGACTTTCCCTCTCCAATCCAACAAATCAATGTCAAACAAATCTTTCTTAAATAACAAATTTTATTACAGTACAAAACTTCACCATGGTACTAAGCACTATGGGAATGCAGGAGTAACTTGCAGGTAACTAAATGGTTTAGACTCTCCATTTCCTAACTTATAAGGACTTCTATAATGTGGCCCAATCCTACTTAACAGAAGTGTTTTAAATAAAATCTCATCTTCACTCATGACAAATTGACTCTCACTCCGTCTACTCACATACTATTCTATTTTTCTGGGAAGGCACGTCCCAAAGTTCCTTTTGAACCGTGAGTCCTGAGAGATGCTACATGGCAAAAGGCACAATGAGAGGTTGGGAAATGCTGTTGCATACTACCTCCCCCGACTTGGAGGTACACATTCAATCAAAGATTGAGGCACTCCTTGAAGGTACTTACACACAGTAACTTTTTTTTTTTTTGTCTTTATCTAGGGCTGCACCCACAGCATATGGAGGTTCCCAGGCTAGGGGTCTAACAGGAGCTGTAGCTGTTGGCCTTCACCACAGCCACAGCAACACAGGATCCAAGATGCGTCTGCAACCTACACCACAGCTCACAGCAACGCCGGATCCTTAACCCACTGAGCAAGGCCAGGGATCGAACTCGCAACCTCATGGTTCTTAGTTGGATTCATTAACCACTGAGCCACGATGGGAACTCCCATAGTAACCTTTTCTAACACAGTGTTTCCCACACTTTCCCCCTTCTACACTTATTTTATCACAGATCTTTCCCCTTCTACACTTATTTTATCACAGACCTTTCCCCCTCTCATATGCTGATCAAATTCCACTGAAGAAAATTCTATTATAGGGCCATCTTAAGGTCCATACCAACCCACTGCCCCCCCAATATCTTACTAGCCCAGCTGATAATGACCTCTGCCTCTTAGCATACTTCATCTAACTTCCTTATATTGTTTATTGCTAGACAAATAGGTTAAGCTTATCTGTCTACCTACCTGATGAGACAGAAATTAAAACAAATACAGCGTATGTGTACTACTACATATTTCATAGGTTGTTTTATATATTTAGATCTAGGAGACTTCAAAGTCCATACTGTCCTCTGTTTCACCATAGTTCTTTCTTCTAAGCTCTCTCAACATTGTACATGTATAATACATTTTTCAATTCTTCAGTGCTGAGCATAGACTGGTGAACAACTTGATCATTAAATGGCAGTGGGAAAAAACGATCTGTATAAGTTATATTAAATTAGGATTCAATTTGGGGTCATCCCTAGATACATTTCATTTAACAACCACACAAGACTATGTAAAAACAATTAAATGAAAGAGCCCTGACATCAATAATGCCTTGGTTATTCCTCAATGAAATGTCTTTTGCTTACCTCACAGATATTAAACGGAAGAGAAGATGAATTTATCAGAGGAAAAGGAATTATCTTTTTTTCCCCTTTCTTTTTAAAGCCGCACCCGCAGCATATGAAAGTTCCCAGGTTAGAGGCCAAATTGGAGCTGCAGCTGCCAATCTACGCCACAGCCCCAGCCACACCAGATCCAAGCTGTATCTGTGACTTACACTGCAGCTTGTGGCAATGCCGAATCCTTAACCCGCTGAGCAAGGCAAGGAATCAAAACCAGCATCCTCATGGATACTAGTTGGACTTTTAACCCACTGAGCCACAATGGGAACTCTGAATTAGTATTTATTATAGTGTTGAGGAAGAGGAAAATAAGACAGATCAAGATCTAAAGCAGACAACTAATTTAAAATGCTAACATAATTAATAATTAGTATAAGACATTCAACAACGTGAAAACAAAAACCAAAAAAGCCTTCTGAAAAAGAAAAAAGAAGTTAAGCAAAGTCTGCATAAAACAAAACATTTTTTAATAAGCCATTCTAGCTTGTTTGGAATTAGTAGTTTTAAATTGGTGTAAGCTGATGCAACTGGTAATATTTTTAAAAGATTCAGTTCAGTAAGGTATGCTTTAAAAAATTTAAGGTAGTATGTAGTCTTATAACTCATTTTTGTCTGTTAAAAGTAAATATTAGTAACCTGTATGTGTTCTTCTGTGCCTCTGTAATTCATCACTTCGAGTAAATCTTTTACCACAGAACATCCAGTTACAAATAAAAGGGCGCTCCCCAGAATGCCAACGCAGATGAGCTCTCAGATGTGAGGTCTTCCCATAGACTTTACCACATCCTGGTATATGACAAATGTGTTGCTTCTTTTTTCCAAGATTGGTACCTCTAAAAAACACACACAGAATATACACTTATATGACAATATTCAAATGGACATTACCACTCATATAATAAATATTTCCCATGTTGAATTTCAAATAATGACATTAACATCATGAGGTCAATCAGAAATCAAGACCTTTTAAAATCAATTTAAATAAAATTTATAAACTTTACATACTAATTTTACAAAATTAATGATTGCTGTCCAAATGCAAACTTGCTCAAGAAATAGGTAATTTAAAGGAAATTTCATACATAAGTAATGTATAATAAAGCTATTTACTATTCTGTCAGAACGATTCACAAATTCCATGCATAGACCCAATTCAATTAAGTCAGTTACAGGGGAAACTAAACGGTCTACTCAAAGTCATATCAGCTAATTTAAAAAGTAAATAAAGCAATAATAAATGCATAACAGGTACAATAAGGGACCTTAAGCAGACTTTAAATTAACATGATTTTAAGCATATTTTTTCATATATTTATATGGCCACACTCTGAACATAGACTGACTTGGAGAAAAATCAGAAAAAAAATCCAGACAAAGCTATCATCTTAGATCCCTAGCACTGTATGAAAAATAAATAAAAACTACCTTTACAGTTAAAATTCTCTTCATATTAACCATGTGAAAATAGCCAAAATTATAAGTCAGAGATAGTAAAATACAATTTTCAATACTACAATATTTGACATCTGATACATTTCAGTATTTGATACCAAGAATAGGGTTTAGAAGATATGTGCTTAGATAGGTGAACACAGGTATCTTAGCCTAAGCAAAAAGAAAACCTTTTTGATTTCAGAAATGATATTCAAATTTTATTAAATATTACAGAAAATGTTATTACTCAACCTCAAAAAAATTAGCCAGTTACTGAATAAAAACAAATGAGTTTATTAAAAAACATGACACTTCAGACTCATCGATTGTCAAAATCATACTATATAAACTGTGTAGTTTCTCTGAGATTAAAAAAAAGGTACATTTAAGACCCCCCCCCCAACTTTCCCTCCTCCCGCAATCTCAGAGTCCAGGTATAGTCTGTAAACCTTCCATAAGCCTGCAAATCTTCCTGTATAGAATATACCTATCGTTTTTAAAATTTTACTGGAAAAAATGCATATTTCCCCACATTTATATTTTAATGTACTCACACTCAGTAGCATGTGAAATTGCCATAGGACAAACAGTGCTAAACGGTGCAGTGCTGGCTGTTAGATGCCATAGGTGTTCTGAACAGGGAGACATCAATGTGGACTCCAGTAGTTAGAGAAGACTTCGTGGAGGAGGTGGGTAGGATTTAGATAGAAAGGAGGGAAGGCATTCCAGGCAGAGGAATAGCATAAGTAAAGACAAGGAGGAGTCATGCTGTTGTCTCAAGGGCAAGGACGTCATTATCTAACACAATTCTAGTTTATGCTCCAGTCCACCCCCAACTTCCACAACTCTCTTCAAAGAGCTGAGTTGAGTGAAACAGGTTTTTCTGGCTCACCTGCGATGCCAAAGTCTTATTAACCCAAAGCCAATATTATTTCCATTTAATTTAGCTTTTTTAAAGTTTTATTCTTAAACAGCCCTAAGAAAAAAGAGTAATGTTTGAGGCTATTGGTGTGTATAAATCAATTTTACATATTGTGTTCACCATAGCAATTTCACAGAGAACCCAAGTCAGTCCACTCTACACTCAAAAGTTCTTGCCTTTCTTCTAAGAATAACATTCAGGTGAATCAGTGTGCTTTTTGTAAAAAGTGCTATTCTACTAGCTTAAAATTTAGCTTAAGAGCATTGAACAAGCACAAGATTGTAACAAATTACAGCAACAAATTTGAGTTCTCAAAGAACCAAGAATCCAAGGAAAGATGTTT
This sequence comes from Catagonus wagneri, assembly GCA_004024745.2. Taxonomy (NCBI): domain Eukaryota; kingdom Metazoa; phylum Chordata; class Mammalia; order Artiodactyla; family Tayassuidae; genus Catagonus; species Catagonus wagneri. The sequence goes on from PVHT020000141.1 coordinate 27,061,429, forward strand.
CCAAATGAATTATAAGGAAACAAGACATATTCCTTGTTTGAAAATGAGACAGGCATGTAAGAAAGAAAAAAAAACAGATGAAGTGTGAAAATATATAAGGGAAAAGCTTAATACCCAGATCCAAGTTTCTATTAAAAAAATTATTTTAGGCAAGATAATATCTAGATAGGCTAGATACGAAATTATGGCATGTGATATGAAGGAAGTAAAGAAGTGAATTTCTCAACAAACCTCAAGTAATGAAAGATTTGCCATAAGTTTTCTTAATTTATATAGTCACAACACTAATACCTATTATATGAGCTAAAAAAACTAACAAATTTAAGTTTCTGTTTTTCACTGATTAAACCTGCACCCAAAATTTTAATAATGCAAAGGCAGAGTAACAATCAATAAAAGTCACTTATGAGTAGAGGAGTTAATAAGGAAAGTTAAATAAATTGAGTCTTTTGCTTGGGACAGAAGAAATGAAACAGAAATTGAAATGCTGACATGGAAGAAATCAGATTTTGCAAAATAATTTAATTTTTAAAAAATGGACTGAGATCTAATTCACATAAAACCCTTGTAACAGTAGCAGCTTCAGAATTTTTACTTTATAAAATTATTTGTCTCTTCTATTCGAGTAAAAAGTTTCTCAAGTCTGGTTCTGTTTAATAAACATTGGCTTAATGTCCAAATGAATAAAATCTTTAAATATTTAATTATATTTTTCACCTTGCTCAAAAGGTAAATAAATAAAATTCTCTAGAATGCCACCTTTCGCATTTTCTTTTTTTAATTTTAAACCAAGAATATTGCTGAGGAAAAAAAGGCCAATATTCTAAAACGTTTAAAGTACCACCTACCTATTACAGAATAGGAGTTACTATATATTACGCTTCTATTAATTAGATGTAGTAATTGCCAATGATACAACTGTATGTATTTGAATTTTGTTCAAATGAGCTTAAGAAACAATAGTTTTTCCTTAAGAACTTCAAATTGCTTAGAGTAAGTTATTTAAAATGAACTCACAAAATTTCTAGAAAAATGAGTATTTTTATAATCCTCAGGATAAAAAAGACTTAATAGCATGATAACAGGCATCTCATAAATACTGAACAACTAATATTTTTGTGCTTAAAAAGTTTGCAAACTTTAAGCGACAGAACTCTTTCCTTACTTATATAAATGCATTTTGCAAACCAATGTTAAAAGGCAATGTATAAAACTAGAAAAAAATACCTGCACATATGACAAAGTTAAATGCACAAATTAACAGATTAACAAAAGACAAAAAAAATTCATGAAAGAAACTCTGAAATGGTCAAATAACACACCAAAAATGTTCAATCTCACAAGGTAACAAAAACATAATAAATAAAACAATAATGAGATACACTACTTTTCATCTGTGAGACACTAAAAGGTTTTTTAAAAGGATAAAATCTATTGTTGGCAAGGGTGTGGAAAAACAGATATCTCATATACCACTGATGGGAGTATAAATTGACACAACCTTTCCAGCAGATAATTCCCTTGGATCCAACAATTTCACCTCTGCTAAGTTATACTGATGAAATAATCAGACAAATGTGCAAAGATGCATGTGTAGAATTAGAATGACAACATAAACCCAAAAAAGATGTTAAATTCTTATATACTCATACAACAGAATGCTACACAGTCATAAAAAATTGATGCAGACTCTACACAGACTTTGAAATATAATCACAAAATTTCTTAAAATAAGAACAGACATGTAAAACATGAGAGTAAGATGATTCTACTTCAGGGAGTTCCCGTCTTGTCTCAGCAGAAACAAAACTCAGCAGCATCCATGAGGATGCAGGTTCGATCCCTGCCCTTGCTTGGTGGGTTAAGGATCCGGCGTTGCCATGAACTGTAGAGTAGGTTGCAGAGGCGGCTTGGATTCCACGTTACTGTGGCTGTGGTATAACCCGGCAGCTATAGCTCCCAATGGACCCCTAGCCTAGGAACTTCCATATGTTGCAGGTGTGGTCCTAAAAAGACCAAGAAAAAATAAAAAACAAAGATATTTCTACTTTAAAATATATTTAAAGTATGGAAGGATATATAAAAAATGCTACAATACTCATCTTGAAGCAGGGTAGGAGTCTGGTATTCTTTTAATACTCTTCTATATTTCTGAATTTTTATGAACATGTATTAGTTTAATAAACACAAATTTAAAAGACTTTCAATTTAAAGAAAAGAATAAACAAAACATAGACAAGGCCCTGACCCTCAGTTAGACTGAACTTTCATGAACAACTTATCTTTAAAATCCCTCTAAAAATGAGAGTAAATTTCAGGAAAGTTATTGCCTAACTAGAATTCCACATTAATTTATTTAAATTGACTAAAACATTTCAAAGAATAAATAAAATTTCCAACAACGGAATAATTGCCAGTAGTAAATACAAATGCCCAAGGATCAGATGCAGAAACAAATCCACTTGGGAGGCAGTACAGTATAGTTAAGGCTCTGGAGTAAGAAACTGGGTCCAAATCCCAGTTGTGTTATGTTCTTAAGAGTCATTTGACCTCTCCGTGCCTCTCTTTTAGGACCATCTGGAACATAGTAAGCTCTCAGTGTTATCAGTCATTACTATTATTGTGAATGAGCTGACCAATGTACAAATCAACTCGAAGGGCAGGTAGGCACTATTTGATCAAGCTCATTAACTGTATTAATAGTTTTGGGGGTTTGCGAGGTCTATTTAAATAGTTCATTTCTGAAAGTGGTAAGTGAAGGTCTTTTACAATGACTAGAGGGTATGGTTACAGCATGTCTTTAGAGTTCCATCAGGTTATGTTATGCTCCATATATTTCAAAGTTGTAAGGGAAAGGGACCATGGCTATAATATCTTCTTGGTGAAAATTTCACATTATTAAGAAATATATCCCTATCTGATATTTTCACCTTAATCTTACCATGCCTGATATTAACACTGCTAAGTTTTCTTTTTGTTAACATTTGCCTAATAAATCTTTTCTATCCCATTATTTTCAACATTCCTGTGCCAATTTAAGATGTTCTTAGAATCAATATAAGGCTGTGTTTTATGTTTAAATATGATCTGAGTCTCAATCTCTTAATTATTAGGCCTAATGCAGCCACATTTAATATAATTATTGATCTGTTTTGATACATTTTTTCCTATCATGTTATTCTCTATTAATATTTATCTTTTAAAAAAACTGAACTATTAGTTGTACTTTTAAAAAAATTCCATCATTAAACCTTATTATTCATGTCTGTTGAAAATGGAAAACACTTATGCTTTATAAACTCTCCTGAACTTCTAATTTTTATATTATATAACTGCTATTCTCAGGCTAAGAATCAACTTTTTAATCAGTAGTTAGCCAAATCCCATTGCTGGTTTGAAAATATACTAATTTCTGATATGCGCCTATTACAATGGCATCTTGTTATACTTTTTTTTTACGTTAAACTAAGTAAGTTTACTTTTTTAAAAAAAGGGCATTTAGATATGAAAACTTGATTTCACACATTTTGTTCTCTTTTTCTGCTACACTTATATAGACAAACACATAAAATGATCATGTAATGAATAACTTCCCTTAGTTGAGTGACATGCACGCAGGATTTCAAAAATTAGGATGATGATATTAACAGTCTTAAAAAAAAAAGTATGTTTCATGTGTGCATACCTCCCACCACCTTCTTTACAGTTGGGACAGGTGCAAGCTACCCTCCGAAGTCTTTTTCCTTCTTGATGTTGTTGGTCCCCTTCTTCATCTACCACCTGTACTCTTAAGTGTGTTAGATCATTGGTATTCAAAGTAGAATCACCACTGAGCTGCCACTCTTCAGGATCAGGTTCTTCTTCCTTGATCCTAATATCTAAAGAAAAAAACAAATACAGATGAGAAGCAGCCCATTGGCCCAAAAAGATAGCATGAAATCTGAGCCTAAGGTAAAATGAATACTATGTTAAAGTAAAAAATCATCTGTCTGTGAAGCATAATCTCTGCTCCTTGTTGTGGCTTTTTCTTTCAAAACAATCTATTTTATTCTAAATGAGATTAAGCCAAAAAGGGAATAAAGCCAGCATGAGAGCTTGCTTTTTAAGATTCATTAAGAAAAACATTTTTTTGAACAAGCTGAGTCATAAAACAATCTGAAACTTCAACTGTAATTGCTCAAACAGTAAATGAAATCTATGGTCAACTCAGATTGGAACAAATTATATTGCTTTAAATTTCTCTTTTACAGACTGCATCAATCATGTCTACTTGTAGGTACTATGGGAATGCAATTATGCCTAAATATAGGCACCATGAAATTACTACTTACAAACTTGAACCTTAAAGTCACATTAAATATCTATAATGGCCACACCACAGTATCCCTGTGGTAGGAGGTGCATAAGTAGAGCTTCTATTTTCAAGGAGTTTTACTATAAACCAGACTGGGAAACAAAATGAGCGTGCCATGTGAGGAAGAGTGGATATGGCAGGAAGCTATGTCATTGTCTCAGTATAGCCAAACATCTTTCTTTATATCAATAATGACATAATATCATTTTCTACGTGAAACTAAGAACTTTTTTCATCTCAGAAAAAAAAAAAAAGATACATGATTTAGAACAAACACTGAATATAACCATCTTTGGTAAAACATAAATTCCTGTAAATTTTATTTTGATTTATGTAAAGTAAAAGTCTTAGTGGAAATTTATTCATTTAAACCTCTATTAGTCAAAATAATTAAAGCAAAAAAAAAAATCAAATGTTTCTGGGGTTTTTTTGTCTTTTTTTGCCTTTTTCCTAGGACCGCACACACGGCACATGGAGGTTCCCAGGCTAGGGGTCTAATAGGAGCTGTAGCTGCCGGCCTTCACAACAGCCACAGCAATGCGGGATCCGAGCTGCGTCTGCAACCTTCACCACAGCTCACGGCAACGCCGGATCCTTAACCCACATGAGCAAGGCCAGGGATCGAACCCGCAACCTCATGGTTCCTAGTTGGTTTCGTTAACCACTGGGCCACGACAGGAACTCTCTCAAATGTGCTTTAATTCCTGGGTTTACACTAATGAAAACTAGAAAGTACAACCAAGAAAAATGCCTCAAACATTTTAAAGCTAATTTATTTTATCAGATAAACTACAACTAAGAATAAAGGGAAGAAAGGTGACTCTGGCCTGGGCAACAGAGGATGGTGGTATCATTCACTAAGATAGGAGGTAATAGAGAGCGCTCAGTGGAGGTGAAGAAGGACAAGGGCAGTTAATGAGTTCAAAGGTGAAGGTCATGGAGTCTGAACAGTTTGTGAAACAAACCAGTAAAAAAGCTAGGCATACATGGAAAGAATGCACCCAAAGAAGTAGGTTAGATCACTCAAGGGCTAGGAGTAGAATGAGAAGAGAAAGTGGCCTATGAGGAATACAGACCTTTAAGGAACAAGCAGAAGAGGAACCTGATAAGTAAAGGAGTACCTAGGAAAATGTGCAAGATTAAAGAAAGGAAAGAAAGAGGAGGCGGTCAACACCATATACTGTAGAAATACCAAAAAAGAAACTAAGGAAATGGGCAAGAAGTAGAAAACTGTTTAATAGAAAGCAGAGACAAATTTTTCAAAACATCTAGCTTGAGACAGAGACAGAATCATAATAGTAGAGGCTAAAGGGGACCACAGAAGAGAGTTTGTGGGAGGGAGTGTTTTGTTTTCTTGTTGAAGACAGGAAATTCTTGAACATGTATAAATGCTTATGAGAGAAAGGTCCATTACAGAGGGCGAGGTTGAAAACACGGGAATGAAGTCCCTAAGAAGTCAGAAGGGGATGATGATCTGGAATACTTACAGGTTTAGCTGATGGAACACAGCCACCTCTTCGTCTATTACATAAGGGAAAAAAGAAAGGGGCAAAACCATTCATTCAGTAATTAGCTACTGTGTGCCACAAACTGTGGTAGACTCCAGATGCAGAGAGAATTTGATGGCTGGAAATTAAGAGGAAACTGGTTTCCATTTCCCCAGTGTAAGGATGAAGAATTAGGTATGTATAAATTTCATCCAGATACACAACATAAATGGGTATTGACCTCTTTTCCTTTATAATCAGATGTCTACCAACATCATAACAAAACACTTAAGTACTTGCACAAATACTGCATAGTACTAGCTTTTATTTTTAACAAGTTAAATAAAAGAGCATATGGCTATCACATATCCAGATTTGGATAAATTTTAAGTCTATAAAATGAGAAATTTTATCACATGCTTTTAAAGATGCTCATCTTTACGTTATTTGTGACAAAACAGCAGGAAAAAAGGAGGACAGAATACTACTATCAAGAATGAATAAAATTTTCCACTGTTGCACAACAAATCAATGGCGTCCCTGAAGATCTAGGACTCAGGTTCAATCCCCTGTCCGGCATAGTGGGTTAATGATGCGATGTTGCCACTTCTGTGGTATAGGCCAGAAACTCCACATGCCGCAGGGCAGCCAAAAAAAGAATAAAGAATAAAGAGTGTAGAGAGATAGAAGAAAGACTTAAAGACAAACACAGAGAACAAAAAAACCAACTGATGAGAGCAAGAATGAAATGCAACCTGACTGAGGGGATAAAGATATTATAGGGCATGCCTGCTCTTACTGCTAATTCTCTTACTGGAACCTAGAAAATATTCTCAGAGTGTGTTATGGACATGGATACTTATAACCTAGTTCTCTTTCTTACTGAATACAAATACAACATAGGCACATAGAACTCAACATGTCCCAAATGAACACACCAAAAACCTCTCCCTGCATCCCCTTTGAATAATTACAAGCCATGTAATTGCTCAAACTATCAACTTCAGGTGACTCCTGAGAGTCCATTCCAGCCTCTCATCACTTTTCCACCAATCAATCCACTTCTATACAGCTTCCAGGATTTTCTTTCTAAATAAAAATCTAATGGCAACACTTTCCTGATTCATTACCTGTACTAATTCTCTATTTTCTGCAGTGCTGAGTCCTAACTCACTAACTTCGTATTCAAGAACCTTCTCAGTGTGGCCTCAACCTGCTCTTCCAAATTCAGTATTAAAATACTGAAATTCTCATCATTTTCAGAACATATATCCTTTCTCAACGTCACACCCTCATATGTGCTTCTTGCCTAGCCTGTTTTTTAGCTCTTTCTCTTTTCATCTAACTAACCTCTACTATCCCTCAAGATTAGTTCCAATATCATCTCCCTTATACACAATTACAGTAGAATTATTCTATTTGTTGGCTCCTACATCCCTTTAGATAATGAATGCTTCACACAAAAGTGCTCAGAAAACACAATCAGGCTAAATGAGCAAACCCTTCCTAAGGAGGAACTTCCAATATAGGTAATAATCTACCTAGACTTTGCCATCTATTTTTCTATGTTCCTTCTATCTGCAAATAATACATACAGAAAAGATTTTTAAAAGATTAAGAGTCAGTTCATATGGATAGGACCACAAAGTGCTCACTCAAGACAACAAACTTATTGCCAAACAAGTGTTACACACAATTTTTAATCATTTTTCTTGCTCATAAACATCTAGATATTCTAGATGTTATTCTAGAATCTTTATCATAAATTTAACTCGTCTAATGTGTCCTAAATAATCCTTTCTTCCTAACACCATGCACAAAAATAAACTCAAAATGCATTAAAGATCTAGATATAAGACCAGATACTATAAAACTCTTAGAGGAAAACACAGGCCAAACAGTCTCCAACATCAATGACAGCAACACTTCTCAGATCCACCTCCTAGAGTAGTGACCATAAAAAGAAAAATAAACAAATGGGACTTAATTAAACTTCAAAGTTTCTGCACAGCAAAGGAAACCCTAAACAAAACGAAAAGACAACCCACAGAATGGGAAAAAATATTTGCAAATGAATCGACTGACAAGGGATTAATCTCCAAAATCCTATAGCTCAATACCAAAAAAACAAACAACCCCATCAAAAAATGGGCAGAAGATCTAAACAGACAATTCTCCAAAGAAGACATACAGATGGGAAATAAACACATGCAAAGACGTTCAATATCGCTGCTTATTAGAGAAATGCAAATCAAAACCACTATGAGGTACCACCTTACACCAGCCAGAATGGCCATCACCAAAAAGCCTACAAACAATAAGTGCTAGAGAGGGTGTGGAGAAAAAGGATCCCTATTACATTGTTGGTGGGAATGCAAATTGGTGCAACCACTGTGGAAAACAGTATGGAGATTCTTCAGAAAACTCAAAATAGAATTAGCATTTGATTCAGCAATCCCACTCCTGGGCATCTATCCAGAGGAAACCATGACTCGAAAAGACACATGTACTCCAGTGTTCACTGCAGCACTCTATGCAATAGCCAGGTCATGGAAACAACCTAAATGCCCATCGACAGAGGAGTGGATAGGGAAGATATGGTACATACAGACAATGGAATATTACTCAGCCATTAAAAGGAACGAATTACCAACATTTATAGCAACATGGATGGACCTAGAATTTATCATGCAAAGTGAAACCAGTCAGACAATTAGACAGCAACACCCAATGCTACCGCTTACATGTGGAAACTAAAAAGTCACAATGTACTTCTTTGCAGAACAGACAATACTCACAGGCTTTGGAAAACCTTTGGTTTCCAAACAAAACAATCTGGAGGGGGTGGGGGATGCACTGAGGGTTTGGGATGCAAATGCTATCAAATTGAGTTGTGATAATTTTTGTACACCTATAACTGTAATAAAACTCATTAAGCAATAAAAAAAAAATCCCCCTTTGCCAACTTGCATATCAACATAACAGACACCTTGAAAACGAGTTTTCAGTATGAGGTAGGTGTTTTCCTCAATATCTTAGTGTAGATAATAGGAAGACATTTTTTACCATGCTATATTAGTATCCTACATAGCACCTAGTTATTCTTAGAGATTTGTTTATAAAGCCCAGGAGAAGGGAAGTAATACCCATCAAAAAGCCCACAGTGTCAAAAGGTATTCAATACTACTAGATATCAGGAGAGTTTAAAATTAAAAATCGCAATGAAGTATCCTACACATACACCAACGTGGCTAAATTTTAAAACAGACCACACCAATTACTAGCACTGTAAGTAGCAGAGCAATGACTCTCTACTACTGCTGGTACTCTCCCACACCATTGGTGGGTGTATAAATCAGTATAACAACTTTGGAAATTTTTCTAACCATATCTTTTAAAGATGAACCTATGTATACCCTATAATCCAAGCAATCTCACTCCAACAGAAATGCACACATACATGACACCAAAAGTATAAAAATTCATCCTAAACTGGAAGCAACTCTCATCTATTATTAGTGTTGGAATAGAAAATAAATCTGATATATTCATTTGTACAATGGGATATGCTAAAACAATGAAAATTAACAACTTATATGCAACAGGAACATCACACACATAATTTTATACAAAAGAAGACACAGTCTCTCATATATATCCCTCTTTCTATATATAAGATAGATATTCCATTTAAATAAAGCTCAAAATCACAGGAAACACTACTATATAGTGACTGCCTACTTTTATGAGGGGTAATGACTGGATACAGGGAGACTGCTGAATTGCTGACAATGTCTTTTTTTCTTGATCCAGGTGGCAATTCTTCCTGTGTGCTCATTTTACAAAAATTCATCAAGTTACACACATATAATTTGTACATTTTCCGGAATGTATACTTCAATATAAAGATTGTTCTAAATAAAGTAATCTGAGATTACTTAGGATATGTTAAAGGAAGTCAATTTTTTTTTTTGTGGTTTCATCTCTAGTTCCTATATAATCAACTAGCCCCTTCCCCTACCACTGGAATTAAAAACAAAACCACAAACCAAAAGAAAAAAAAATTTAAGATGACTGTGCTCCATAAAATTAAGTCCATAATTTGAAGTTTAGACTATAATGCTACTCACTCAACAGATATGTGAGTGGCTACAATATGCCAGTCACTGTTCTAGGTTCTAAGGACAAAAGTTAACAAGAGTTAGGCTCATGCCTTTATCAGGTTTCCGTGTTAGTTGGAGAACAGAACAAACATACAAGTAAATATGGCCCACCCTTGAACAATGCCGGGTGGGTTAGGAGTGTCATCCCTTTGTGTAGTCATTTAACTTACAGTTGTCCTTCCATATACATCTGCGGATTCAACCAAATAGTACTGTTGTATTTACTATTGAAAAAACTTCATGTAAACAGATCCAAGCAGTGTGTGGTTTCAGGGTCAACTGTACACAATATTTCAGGTGGCAATAACGATTATGGGGTAAAGTAGTATAAGGACAGAAAGGAAGTGAAAGGAGAGAAGTACTTGCTACATTAAATAGAGTGGCGAAAGAAAGCTTTGCCAATATGGTGACATTTGACCCTGAAAGAGGCAAAGGAAAGTGGGGGAAAGAATTCTAGGCAGATGTAAAAACAAGATGGATGTACACTTGGTTTGCTGACAGAAATGCAAGGAAGTCTGTGTGGATAGAATGAAAAGAATGGAGAGCTTCCGTCGTGACTCAATGGTTAACGAATCCAACTAAGAACCATGAGGTTGCGGGTTCGATTCCTGGCCTTGCTCAGTTGGTTAAGGATCCGACATTGCGGTGAGCTGTGGTGTAGGTCGCAGATGTGGCTCGGATCCCACGTTGCTGTGGCTGTGGCGAAGGCCAGCAGCAACCGCTCCTGTTAGACCCCCAGCCTGGGAACCTCCATATGCCACAGGTGCGGCTTTAGATAAGGGAAAAAGACAAAAAAAAAAAAAAAAAAAGAATGAAAAGAATGTGTAAGAAGAGTAGAAAGTGGTAAGATAGCAGAGAGAAAAAATGTAATGGTGGGATGAGATTGTATATATGTTATACATTGTGTATTACTTTGTGGGCCATTAAAAAAGTTACTCAGTGAGTGAAGCCACTGAGAGTAGAGTGGTGATTTAACAGCCTAAACTAGCTGTTAATGAGGAAGTAGTGAGAAATGGTCTGTCAGGAAATATATTATAAGTAGCGTCAAAGATACTAACAGATTTGATAATGGGGTTATCACATGTGAGGTGTGAGAACAAAGTGTTAAAGACAATTCCAAGGTTTTAGTCCTAAGCAACTAGAAAGGCGGAGGTGCTATTAACTAAAACACACAGTAGATTGAGGTAGAAAAGATTATGGGAAAGGGGTGCCAATCAAGGGTCCATTTTTGGATATTAAAGTTTTGATATACCTATGAAATAGTTCAGATAGAAGTATGGTCTACAGACATTGTCAACACATTTAGTCTGTTACTAAGAGTCACCTGAAGTGGCACATATACAGAAAAAAACCTTGGGGCACTTCAAAGTTAACAAGCAGAGATTTAAAGCAAAACAAACAAAAACCGATTAGGAGGAAACTGATGTCTAGAAGCAAAGAGAAGAAAATTATAACAAAATCATAGGGGTCAAATGCTTTTTTAGTCAAGTAAAATGAGGATTGAGAAATGACTTCTGGATTGAACGATGTAATGTAATCACTGGTGATCCTGACAAGAGCTGTTTTAATAAAAAAGAACTGAGGGTACAACCCTGCCCAGAGTAGATTAAAGAGAATGGAAGGAGATGAACTGGAAACAAGAATATACAACACTGTCAAGGAGTTTCGCTGGGAAAGCAAGTATTATAAAAATGGCCCTGAAGTTCCAAAACTAGCCTACAAAGGTAGAGTTAGTATATAAGACTATCTGAAGTAGTGTAAACTCACCTTTATTCTGAGTAGCACTATATATACAATATACACTAATATATAAAGTGAATATGCTTATTTAAATCTGACTTTTGGTACTTAAGGAAAAGCAAGTTTGCTTTTTTGTTTTCTTGGTTGCCTTTTTTTTTTTCTGCTTTTTAGGGCCACACCTGTGGCATATGTAAGTTTCCAGTCTAGGGGTCAAATCGGAGTCGCAGCTGCTGGCATATGCCACAGCCACAGCAATGCGGAATCCTTAACCACCTGAGCGAGACCAAGGATCAAACCCGCATACTCACAGATACTAGTCACATTCGTAACGCACTGAGCCACAATGGAAACTGCCAGGAAAAACAAGTTTAAATGCAAGAAAAGAATGTAAGCAGTAGAAATAGAAAGTCTCAAGCACATTTGCATATACATGTAAGAACTCTATAAACTAACAGCACTGGTTTAATGATGTCTATTCTCTACCTCAAAATGTTTAACTTCCCTTTTCATCTGGTCTGATATGTGACTGACAATATCTATGTCCCATAATGATGGTTGTTTTCAAGGCCTACCCCAATAAAACAAGTCTGTGAAAGGGATATATAAATGCAAAAAAATTTTCCAATTTCCTACACACCTGGGTAAGAACTGAAGGAAAAGAGAGGTAAACAGGGACTTTAAGTGATGAAAAAATAAAAATACACACACACCCATAAAGTATGGTTACCAAGGTAAGGCTAATTTTCTTGTATAGCCAATGGACAAACACAAAATTAAGAAAGATAAATGTGGCTCACAACATAACTACTCGGCGTTGCTTCTACAGTGGCTGTGGCTCGACCCCTAGCTCGGGAACCTCCATATGCCGCAGGTGCGGCCACTTGTTTCGCAAAAATAAAAATAAATAAATAAATAAAAATAAAAATATAAAAAAATAAAAATATATAAAAAAAATAAAAAATAAAAAATATTAAAAAAAAGAAAGATAAAGCTTAAGTTTTTGGTACACTTTAAGTAGAGAAATGCCAAAGAAGCAGAGAGTGGCATACAAAAGTGAAATGGTGAGGGTGTAGGTGGATCCAACTTCCCATAGCCACTACGGACCTCAAAGAGTTTGGCTGTTTTTGTGAATTAGCCTCCAAATCGTCCTGACTGCTTGACACTGTAGTAAAGTTATGAACATGTACTCCATGAATGTTTATTAAGCATACACGTGTATTACTATTCTAATTGACAATATTATAAAACAAATACACAAGTTAAATAATTGTATTACTGTTAAAGCTCAATACTAGATAATATGTCCCAACAAAATATTTATATTGGATTCAGTATAATCAATAGCAGAAACTGTCTACCACTTTCAGTGACGCTTGCATTTCTTTTCTATTCAGTCCATGGTTTCTTTACATGAATATTAAAGCCACTTGTCCACTTTGAAGGTTATTCAGTTAAAACCAGGTAACACAAATCCATTTAATCCAATCATATCCAAGCATATAAAAATAAACAGCAATATGCGGCAGCATGCTAAAAGCACACAAAAAGCGTGCGAGTAAGCAGGCATAGCACATGTAACACAAACACAGCTGACATGGAATTAGTGAAGGCACAAATCTCTATAACCAATATTAAGCATTAATAACTCTGGGCATGCCGAGATTTCTATTAAAAATATTACAAGAAAATGCTAAATATTTCTTCCTAAGACTAATTGCTAATTACTTGTCAAAAGAGCTAATAGAATATTTAAGATAAATAAATTCTGTACTGGTTTATGAAGTCTGAAACATGCATATTTAATTTAAATAACACCAGATAAATATGAATTACAGTACTGTTGATAAAATGAGACATTCTCCTTTATCAATAGTGTATCATTAGGATTTTCTTGTTCTTATCAAAGGCTTTCACGTTCTTTGCCTTCAAGTTTTATTAAAGTAGTGCTGAAATTATTTCATTTGATTCTAAAAGTTTATTTACATTTTCCCTTAATCAGCTTCACCTGCCATAAAAATCACCTAAACAGAACTACAAGATAATCCTACAAGATATCATATATTTAGATTACCACATTCATAACTATTTAGATTCCTATGGACATTTCAGAGACAACAAGTCTTTTTTTTTTTCCCGATTTTTCTTTGAAGGGGATAAACTACAGACACGGACTTCTAAAAATGCAACTTTGCTAGTCTGATCAAAGAAGTTAACACTTTAGGGCAAGATTTTTAAACCAAATTTTATTTCTCTACCAAGTATAAACTTTATAAATATAAAATCTTTGCTTTATCATGGAGCAATCTATTTCCCATAAACCCTATCTCTTTAGATTTGGATCATTACTTGTCTAAGACTGCTACCTTCCCCTGATTTAAATTTAATCTTTAATTTTATCTCTACTAATCTTTTTCAAATCCAATCCCCTTCTATTTTTTTTTTAAAGCAGTTTCCCAAATTATTCTGAAAGCTTTTCTACTCACTTGGAGATTGTATGTTAATAGGATTATTCTTCCTAGTAAATCCAGACAACTCAAGCTTTTTGTAAGATACACACACATAGATACAAACATAACTGGAAGTGACTGATTTTCTAACATGCCTTATAAAAAGATCTCGTTTCACAGAGATACACAAATATATGACGGGCTTTGGCTGGCAATTTATACACTATAAACAGTGAAATGTTAACTTTAATCTGAAGTACTAGGTAAGTCAATGTTGGATGATGACGATAACATATACATAAGACTTACTAGTTGTTGGACACTATTGCAAGCATTTAACATATATTAACTTACTTCAAACTCCCAACTACTCTAAGGTTTTAGTAGTATTTTTTTCCTGCCTTCTAGATGAGAAAACAAAGAGGTTAAGTAGTTTACCTTAAGTCACAGGGCTGAAAATGGATGGATGGACATTAAGACAAAGTGTAGCAAATAATTCTTAGAAAACTAATATGCATTTTAAACAGAGGATTGAGGAAATCAAGGGAATCTTTTGTTTTGTTTAAAGGGAGTATTTGGAGTTGCCATTACAGCTCAGCAGGTTAAGAATCCCGTGAGGATGCGGGAGGAAGCAGAGGTTAGATTCCCAGCAGGAGCAGTGGGTTAAATGATCCGGCACTGCTGCAGCTGCAGCACAGGTCGCAGCTACAACTCAGTTTCAGTCCCTGGCCCAGGAACTTCCATATGCCATCGGTGCAGCCATAAAGAAACAAAAAATCTCCTAAATTCAAAGTCTTCAGGGCATGAGTCGTTTCAGATGGTAGTTTACCAAATAACTACAGGTTGCCATATCTTGAATAGAAATCTCTCCAGAATTAATTATACTTTTACCTACTTTCTTTAACAGGAAGCTCAGTCTACTAATGGCTCAAATTCATTATTAAAAATAATTTATGGCATTAAACAAGCCCCAGAACACTGTAATGAAAAAATACAGAATTCTGTTTGTTTGTTTTTTATTTCTTATATCTACTTGGAATGTCGTTTGCTGTGTGCTTTGTTCCCAACTCTGCAGATAACAACTCTTCTATTCCCAATCTCCCAGGCCACCACAGACATTGTTCAACCCACTGTATATCTTCAAGCCAGTTTTAAAATTGGAAATCACCCAGGATTGTTAAAACTGCATATAAATATTGGAGAAATCAGGTCTAAAAAAAGAACCTAGAGCTTTTCCTTAAAAACCCAAACCCCAAAACAATAAAGATGTCCACAGTGGCTATACCTGCTCCAGCATAGGGATTTTCAAACTATAGTTCCTTAAAGATCACATCAGCAAAAAAGACGACTATATAAAGACTCTCACGTTCTCATATGTTTTATGTACTGGGGTTAAACACCTAAGGCTTCATTTGAGTTCTACTCCACCACTAAACTAAAACTGGTGTTGTTGCCATGGACACTAAGGTTAGAAAAAATAATGGTTCAGGCTTCTTCTCCTACCTCTGCATTAAAGAAAAAAAAAGTCGTGTTTTTTCTTTATATGGCTGCACCTGCGACTTATGGAAGGTCCCAAGACTAGGAATCGAATCAGAGCTGCAGCTGAGGACCTACGCCACAGGCACAGTAACACTAGATCCAAGACACACCTGCAACCTTTGGTGCAGCCTGCAGCAATTCCAGATCCTTAACCCACTGGGCGAGGTGCCAGGGATCAAACCCACATCCTCACAGGAGACTACGCTGGGTTCTTAATCTGCTGAGATGTAAAGCGAACTCCAAATATTCTCTTTAAACAAAACAAAATATCCTCAATCCTCTGTTTAAAATGCATATTATTTTTCTAAGAATTATTCGCTACACTTTCTACGGAGTCAACATTCTTGATCTGAGTTGCTACCACCAGAAACAGAAAAAAAATGCTTTAAAGTGATCCAGTAAACCACTTCCACATATAGCTCTGAACAATTATGTCTAGTTAAAATGTTACAAGTTTGTTTTCTATTATTTCCTGTGTCTTCTATGTAATTGATTTGCCACATTACCTACAAATATAAGATGGCACTCATCCATGTGTGGCCCTAGCTATTACAAGGCATATAAGCTAAAAAGATGTATCTTGGCAGTTTTAGAATTTGTGCATTTTCTTTTGCTCTCGAATTTCAATTTATCCAATTTAAATACTTATTGAGTACCTATGGCAACTAAAATTATAAATAACCAAACACATCAATAAGAACTAGCGAAGTAGTGCTACAATAACAAACCATCCCCAAAATCTCAGTAACCTGACACAACAAATTTTACTTCTCATTAATTTTATGTGTCCAATTCTGGTTGGCAGGGGAGACTCCTTATCACAGTGCCTTATTAGCACTCCACTTGACACATGCTTCCAAGACTGTCTAGCCAAGGAAGGTAAACAGTAAGGTGGTAAAATCACATTCTGCCCTTAAATTTCTGTTCACATTTTATTGGCCACAATTAGTCACACGGCCATGCCCGATTTCAAAAATGACACAAAAGGGCAATCTTATATGTGTTTAGAAGGGAAGTGATCTATTTATGAAGAATCATGACTCCCAAGTCCCTGTGCTAGTCAAATATTCAATTTATTCTTCCTTCCACATTAGAATACACTTGTCCCCTCTGTGCAGAAGATAACCCTAAAATCCCAGCTGGTTACAGCATCAAACTCAAAACTCTCAGGTCCAGATGTGGCCCTTCTTCAGAGATCTATTTACTGAAACAAGTTATCTACCTCTCTTCATAACACAATACACAGTGATAAAGATAAGTATAACAACAACAAAAAAAGAACAAAAGACACAATACTCAGAAGTTCATGGCAATTCATAACAGACAATATTATGCTGAACAGATAATGTAAGCGTTCTCTGCTCTGGAGCCAGGAGATTCTCTGGCTGATCACTGGAGGAGTTTCTCAATCCAGTGTTCTCTGTGTCTTTTGGTTCTACCTTCTAAGAGGTTTTTCCTTGTCTGCTATCCTCCTCCATCGTAAGCGAGGTGGGCACAGGGTGTGTACCTCCTTAACTAAGGTAGAATTCTCAGCCTGCTGGTAAAAGGTTAGGGGATGGCGACCAACTCAAGCAGTTACACTCTTTCACTTTTCATGCTGGTTTCTTTGGCTACACAATTCCCTGAAAAACTTAAAAGGCTTCTTATCTGTTTGATTCTAGCCATTTCAAATGCAAGTATCTAGAACCACAGCATTTTTCTATATATGTCTTTTAAACTTTTTGCAGTGCTTTCTAGCCACGAGACTGTTTGCTATTTCTCTCTACTTAATTGTGGGTACCTTGGAATCATCTGGCTTCTTTAGGGAATCCATATACCTGTAAAATCTCTTTTCCCTAACCCAACTGAATGGCACCATCCCCTTAAGTAGAACTTTACTCTGAGCCACCTTAATCCATTCAGACATTTTAACAATGACAGTGATGGTTGTAAACCTTGGTTGCCATAAAACAACTTTAATTATCTATTCAAAATGCCTGTTACATCTCTTACTGATTGAAAGTGAAAAGCTGCAACTAGAGATTCTAATATTAAGTGAAGGAAGTCAGGAAGACAATTACCATATAATACCACTTATGTGTGGAACCTAAAATATGGCACAAATGAACCTATCTACACAACAGAAACAGACTCACAGACATAAAGAACAGACTTGTGGTTGCCAAGGGGCAGGGAGGAAAGGAGGGATGAGCTGGGAATTTGGGATTAGTACATGTAAGTATTACACGTAGAACGAATGCGCAATGAGGTCCTACTGTACAGCACAGGGAACTGTGTCCCATCTCTTGGAACAGAACATGATGTGGGATGATATGAGAAAAAGAATGACTGGGTACAAAAGAATATGGCACAACACTGTAAATCAACTATACTTTGATTTTATTTTATTTTTTGTCTTTCTGCCTTATCTAGGGCCGCACCGGAGGCATATGAAGGTTCCCAGGCTAGGAATCTAATAGGAGCTATAGCTGCCGGCCTACGCAACAGCCACAGCAACGCGGGGTCCAAGCCGCATCTGCAACCTACGCCACAGCTCATGGCAACGCCGGATCCCGAGCAAGGCCAGGGATCGAACCCGCAACCTCACGGTTCCTAGTCGGATTTGTTAACCACTGAGTCACGATGGGAACTCCCTGATTTTAAAAAGAAGGAAAAAGCATCCTGAATGTACCAGCAAGGATCCTGGCACTCAGGCTTGAGCCCACTGATCTACATGATTCCAGAACTCCTATTATTAGTCATGCATTTTGACATATGAAATTAATGTGAGTTGCATGTTCAAATATTTGTGAATATTTACAAAGTCATAATTTCATCTCTTCTTTTGAATAACACAGTTGAGAAGGAAGAAAAAAAAGAAAGTGAGATGGAATTGTTTTTGCCAGTCCTATATTCCCCAAGCTTCTGGAGTCTCTACTGCTTTTTATTCCTACTTGCAAACCAGCCAATCAGGTCTCAGCCCATCTGTTTCTCATATCTCATCAAATGGAGCCAACAGCAGCTAAATACAATTTGTTTTCCAAACTTGTCATCTTAAGCTATAAATGCATGAGGTACATTACTGGCCTTCCAAGTTATTACAGGCAAGTTTTAACAAATGGTTCTCTGCACTGCATCTTCCATCCTCTAGTATCAGTTTCCTTGCTATCTGATCCCTAACCAACACCACATTTGAGTTTTTGTTAGAGCACCCTATTGCTCCTATCAACTTTGATTTTAGTCAAGGTAAGTGACATTATTGCTGCCCAAGAGAAATGTAATTCAAGTCACATATGCAATTTTAAAGTTTGTAGCTGCCATATTAAGGGCATAAAGAAACAGTTAATTTTAATATATTTCATGTAACCCAATATGCCCAAAATAACTCTACTTCAACCTGCAAGCAATATGGAAATTGAGATATTTAACTTTTTTTTTTTTGGTGTCTTTTTGCCTTATCTAGGGCCGCACCTGCAGCATATGGAGGTTTCCAGGCAAGGGGTCTAACAGGAACTGTAGCTGGCGGCCTTCGCCACAGCCACAGCCACACGGGATCCGAGCCGCGTCTGCAACCTACACCACGGCTCACGGAAATGCCAGATCCTTAACCCACTGAGCGAGGCCAGGGATCGAACCTGCAACCTCATGGTTCTTAGATTTGTTAACCACTGAGCCACGACGGGAACTCCGAGATATTTTACATTTTTTCATACTAAATCTTCAAAATCCAGTTTGTATTTTACACTTAATCACATCTCAATTCAATCTAGTTATGTTTCAAGTGCTTAACTGTAGCATGGAGCTAGCAGCTACCTTATATAGACCATGCAGGGCAAAATGAAGTTGTAACAGCAAGCAGGCCCTGAAATATCAGTGGTTTAATATAAAGCCTTATTTTTTTATTCATGTCCATCATAGTGTACTGAACGTTTTCCTCACTTAAGGATCAAGACTAGTAAAACAGTCAGAATGGCATAGTTTATTGGCGAAAGCAAGCCATGCTGCTATACCCAACTTGGTTGTGCCCAGAAAGAAATCCAGAAATATTAGGTAAATAGTACTAATGACTATTATATCTAACTTTTAAATCATAATTTAGAACTTTCAAATTTTGTCTTCAAGGAATTGTATCTTTAAAGTTTTCCTTTTTTCCCAAAAAGCAAATAAACTTCAAAAAGCAAATAAAACAATAAAGTGGTAAACTACTGCTACTATATCTAGTTAAAACAGAATTCTAGGACAAATGCAGTTTCTTTGCTACCAAACATAATTTTCTCAATTAAGTTTCTGAAGATTCCATAAAAGCAATTTAAAAGATGTAACTAGAGCTCAAATACTATTCCTTTTATTTCATTTTGGCAAACAAGTACTTCAAATTCTCTTTAACTTCTTTTAATAAGCCTTTCCAAGTGACTACTGCTGCTGAAACAGGCACAAAGAAAATTAAATGGAAGGGAAAAAGCCACATTTATTCCTCAAAAGTAAAGAAGGAAATAATGTTACTCAAAACTAAAGATATTTTCACTACTTTTTCCAAAAAGATTTCCTTATAACCTTTATAAGTTAATGTTCTGCCACTTAACACTGCAACATAAAAATTGTCTCTTTACTCATTCAAAATAAAGGTATTACTTCAAAGCTTAAAGCTTTACTTTCACAGGTCTAAGGCTGAAACCCCTTCCTTCTAAAAATAAACGCTTACACTCTTATCAAACTCTCACTTAAGCAGCCAAAGAAACAATTTCAGCCTATCAGAGGACCCAAGATAATGGTTCAATTACGTGAAGTGTGGGGAATTAAAGAGTATCCCAGTGAAGTATAAGTGGTAAACCATAAAACAGTATCACAAGGCAGGCTAATGTAAATAAAAGAGCAAATTTTGCTGAGGGCATAAATGTGTGCTGATGTATATATGTGGACTGGTTTCATATAACCATTAATTCCTCTCTACAAAATCTTTATTTTGAAGTTAAGTGTTCTAACCTATTAATTACATATCAGGATAAAATAAACTTTTAAATAAAGCAGATTTGGTAATATCTAGAACTGGTAAGCAATCCATGTTAAATGCTTTTCAGAGAGAAAATAATAGGACAAAGCCAAATCCCAACCAATAAAACAAATGAAACCAAAACTTAACTTTCTGATGCCAGACATCAGAAGACAAGTATCTGTTCTCCTGCTACCCAAAGAAATCTATTACCCAATAAAACTACATAACCTGAAAGAATCTTAGAAATGGTACAAAATATACACATTTTCCTGCATTTTTAAACTGATGCTAACAGGATAGCTAAATAAGTTATAGTTCCCTATCCCTCAAAATCTCCCGAAAAACCTCTTTTTATAACTTTCTTCTTATGGTTACTTAACTCATGACTTCAGGTCTATCCCTTTCTTCTACAGAATCCCAGTCCTCTGTCCTGAGCTCAGTCCTCTATCTCTACTACCAACAGTCATTTCAACCTAGCACCACAAATTCAATCCATTAAAACAGGTATCCCTTTACTTCTCCCAGATCAGTTCACCTTCCCAACTCTGCCAACAATATGCTCCCTTAAAACAATGAACACGTTTTTATTTCCCATTGCTTATCAGTAAATCCTGTATATTCATTCATCTTTTTAAATACCTAGTATCTTTACTTTCTAACTTTACCCCTGTATAACAAAGTTTCCTATCATCTTTAGTGCCAGTTTCTTCCCATTCCAATATATTCCTGAGGTATGTATTTGAAGAGTTGATTTTATTCATGTAATTCGTTTCTGACTTTAACATGCCAACAAGAATTTTCACAATCTATTTAATTAATACCCACTAATATCTTATAAGTCGTCTGGGGGAAATGCTCAACCATTAAACTGTCTTCTGGACAGGCTGTCTCAATTCTCATGTATATGGTTTTTTTTTTCCCTGCTAAGAACACATCTTTCCCTCCTCTCCTTCTACTTACACAAATCTAGATTTCTCTACTGCTGGTCTCCCTTTTCCATAAAACCTTCCCTGAAAACTAGAACCTCTTTGATCTTCTACTTCTTTGAACTTGAAATTCTTCTAAATTTCCTCATATAGAGGCAAGACTAAATCTAAAATTCCTTTTGCTTCTCTTGCCCCCCCACACACACACCCCAGTTTGGTCTCTGAACCAAACTGTGGGGTTTGGTTCTGAAACATAATTCTCAATGTGTCAAGAGTCTTTAAAAAGCTACAAATTTAACACAATTACACAACTGGAAGTAGTATGAAATAAACAGGTACCAGGAACCTCACACAACTGAACAAAGTTAATTTCAGAAGCAAACAGGTAAAATTTACATTGTATGTTACCACACAAACCTGTTTATTCTGTATCTATTACTAATATTTTATTCACTCTCCAAAAAAAGCACAGAGATAGAAAGATGAATAAGAAATGACTGAACTTCAAAAGAAAACAAACATGTTAACTACAATTACAGAAGAAACAGGTTCTATTAAAAAAAACAGTAATTTAAAGGAGGCAGGAAACAGTTAAGACTATGGGATAAGGCAGCATCTGAGCTAAGCCCTGAAAGCTGTCAACTCAAAGCTTACTCCCCTGCTCCCCTCCATTCCTAACTGTAGTTCAGTGTTAGGATAACATTTACCACATTACATCAGATTCTTTTACGTGACTGCCTAACCCAATGGTTCTCAAAGAAAAGGGGGAATTTTGCCCTCCAGCAAGACGCTTGGCAATGTCTGAAGCCATTCTGTATTGTCAGGAATGAAGGGTTGGGGTATGAGTCTGGTGAGAGATACCGCTAAACATCCTAAAACGGAGAGGACAGCACCCACAACAAAGAAGTATCAGATCTAAAATATCAGTGGAGACTGAGGATCCCCAGTCTAATCTTTAGAGTATGAATAATTCTGATGTAAGAACTATCTTATCCTTGTATGCCCATCACTGGCAATAGCAGGAACTCCATACATATTGGTAGACTCAATAAATCTCAATTTAAAGGCAATGGAATACAATTTCATATGTCAATAATACCTCAACACAGCTGAAATTTAAAAAATAAAGGCAATGGAAGAGGCAACGAAGGTTTTAAGGAGGTCAACAACATGACCTGTGTCTAGGGAAGATAACCGATGTAAAGGACATACTGGAACAACTTCTAGGATCTTCCAAATCAAAGATAGATGTGATCTCTAGATACATATCTATTCTTCAAATATACACACTTTCCCTAAGGGAAAAAAATATATAAGGATACTGATTGCAGAATAATTTGAAGATTAAAAATAAATAACCATCAATAAGGATCTTATTAAATGACAAAATATTTGTGCAACAGAATAATGTTACTGCCATTGCTAAGGAGAGAGCGCTATACTTGTAATATTAAGAGATTCAACATAAACATTTTTAATGCGGAAGAATGACTAGTTTCAGGGAATGGCAGAGAATATATAGGTATGGTAATGTATATAAATGTATGCTTCCACCGGAGATACTCCATATAGTTAAAAAAAAAAAACAGTAACAATGGCTACCTCTAGGGAGAGGAACTGGGGGGTTAAGATAAGGAGAGTAACTCTTTAATGATTACTCATATTTTCTGAATGCATGCCTTGTGCAGATATTACTTATTCAAGAAATAAATTTTTTTAAAAAAATTTTCATGGGGGGGCGGTGTCTTTTGTCATTTTACGGCTGTGCTCATGGCATATGGAGGTTCCCAGGCTAGGGGTCTAACAGGAACTGTAGCCGCCAACCTTCACCACAGCCACAGCAACGCCAGATCCGAGCTGCATCTGCAACCTACACCACAGCTCACAGCAACATGCGATCCTCAATCCACTGAGCGAGGAGGCCAGGTATCAAACCCAAGTCCTCATGGACACAAGTCGGGTTCATTAACCACTGAGCCACGACAGAACTCCTAAGAAGAGTTTTGACATGTACTAGAAAGAGGAAAGATTAATGGCATAGATAATAAATTAATTATTTTAACAATAGCCTAGGTGAAGAGTGAAAGCCAGACTAATGAAATGAGAATGGCCAGGAAGAACCGATCACAAAAACATGGCACAGATAAAACCAAGGACTTGGAAGTTTCTACCTCACATAAAGTAAACTTGGATATAAAATCTGTCCTAAGAACCAATAAAATGATCAAGCATTTTAAAGACTGGCTTTAATAAAGTTATTCTATTAGATTAAAAATAATATGGATGGCGTTCCCGTCATGGCTCAGTGGTTAAAGAATCCGACTAGGAACCATGAGGTTGCAGGTTCAATCCCTGGCCTTGCTCAATGGGTTAAGGATCCGGCGTTGCCGTGAGCTGTGGTGTAGGTTGCAGATGCAGCTCGGATCCCGCGTTGCTGTGGCTGTGGCGACAGTCAGCAGCTACAGCTCCTGTTAAGACGCCTAGCCTGGGAACCTTCATATGCCACGGGTGCGGCCCTAGATAAAGCAAAAAGACAAAAAAAAATAATAATAATATGGAACTATAGAACAATGTATCAAAGAAAGCATACTAATGAAAATCACACATTAATTACATGGTTTCAGTTCTGCTGCATCCATCAATACTCTAATTTCCATCATTACTACTACATTATGGGGTAAATTTGATTAATAATAAATTATACTATTTCAGAAAGAAGTATTTGAAAACAAACACTGAGCAGCCATTTGTTAAAGCTGTATCTCATCGGTTGAATTAGCTGACTTCTAAGATTCCATGGTTTAAATCACAGATACATAATATTGCTTTAATATATACCAGTATATATTAAGTATACCATACATAAAATACCAGTATACGAGTATACCATATATAAAGTAATACTGTTATTATATTTACCAATGTTAAGTAGGTATTTGAGACTTCTGTAAGTACCATCCTCAAGGGATTACTCATGGCTTTGTGAGCACTAACTTTCCATAGTACTAAGAAAATAACAAGTATGATTCACAAACACAATTAAAATGATTTATTTTAGGAGTTCCCATCATGGTGCAGCAGTTAACGAATCCGACTAGGAACCATGAGGTTGCGGGTTCAATCCCTGGCCTCGCTCAGTGGGTTAAGGATCCAGTGTTGCCATGAGCTGTGGTGTAGGTTGCAGACATGGTGCAAATCCTACGTTGCTGTGATGCAGGCCAGCAGCTACAGCTCCAACTGAACCCCTAGCCTGGGAATCTCCATATGCCGCAGGTGTGGCCCTATAATGACAAAAGCCAAAAGAAAAAAAAAAGATTCACTTTAAAAGGCACAAAGTGTGTTCTAGATATTTTTCTAGTCATAGGAATTATAATGTAAAATTCCCAATTTTTTGCACAAACTGTTGAACTGCATGAGATGACTTGTAAATCAATACAAAGTTCAAAAACTATGATTCAAAGTTTCTACATTATTTTTACTCAAAAAATGTCCAGTAAGAACTTATACGACCTAAAACTCACCACCGACCAAACAATGCAAACAAATGGAGAAAATACCTGTGGTATGTGACAAAAGATTAATGTCCTTAACATATAAACAGGCCTTTTAAAAAAAAGTCTTGGAGTTCCCTTCGTGGCTCAGTGGTTAACGAACCCAACTAAGAACCATGAGGTTGCGAGTTCGATCCCTGGCCTTGCTCAGTGGGTTAAGGATCCGGTGTTGGTGTGAGCTGTGGTGAAGTTTGCGGACGCGGCTCGGATCCCGCGTTGCTGTGGCTGTGGTGAAGCCCGGCGGCTACAGCTCCTGTTAGACCCCTAGCCTGGGAACCTCCATATGCTGCGGGTGTGGCTCTACATAAAAGGCAAAAAGACAAAAATAAATAAATAAAATAAAAAAAATGTTAAAAAAAAAAAGTCTTACAAATTAGTGAGGGGGAAATAAGCAAATAGCCAATAAACACGCAAAAATGTTCAAGTTCCCCTATAACAAATGAATGTATTAGAGTCTATTTATACTACCCCAAAACTTTTCCACTTGATAAAATGATTTCCCAGTACAAAAACCCATACTTGCATACAATGCTGTTTAAAGAACATTTCTGCAGTATATATAAGTCTAAAATATTTCTGCATAAGGAAATAATCAGAAGTATGAGCAAAGATTTCTAGGTAACAGGGAAAAAAGTGATAAACTGAATACCCATTGTTTACGATTAGTTAGGTCGTGAAATATTTGCACAAAATTACTTACCAATGAAACCAAATAAACATGTTCTGGAAAACTAATGATGTGGGAAAACGCACACAATATATTATTTGGAAAAAAAATTTACAAAGCTGTTGTGTATATGATTTCATTTTATAAAGACACCGTATATAACACGCACAGGAAAAGGACTGGAAGATTATACAGCAGAATATCAGCAGATAATTCACTAATTTTATTGGCTGAGGGACTGCTAATATATTTTATCCTGTTTCCGTGTCAGGGCTGTCCTGAATTTCTACATCTGCTATTACTCTTTTTCTTTGCTACATGTCTCCTTTCTTATTTTCTGTCAGATTGATCATTTTCTACCTCCTGCCCTAGTTTAGAAATTAAAAACAGCATTTTTGGAATAGACAGAGCACAGTGGAATTTCAAGGCAGTAAAAATACTCTGTATGATACCACAGTGTTGGATATACATCATCATACATTGGTCCAAACTCAGAATGCAGAGCACCAAGAGTGAACCATTATGTAAACTATGGACTTCAATTTATCAATATAGGTTCATAGGTTATAACAAATGTACCACAATGGTGAAAGATGCTGATAATGGGGGAAGCGCTACATGTGTGGGAACAGAAGGTGTATGAGAAATCTTTGTACCTTCTCTTCAATGTTGCTGTGAACTTAAAACTGTTCTAAAAAATAGTTTTTTAAAAAATACATATATAAAGTATTTTTGTTCTCTTGGATAATTACTTACATCCAAATAATACGCAGATGTAAAGGCTAAAACTATTCCCTATACAAATGATCCTCCAAAATATGACAAGAACACTAGGAGTTCTCCTGTGGTTCAGTGGGTTAAGGATCCGGTGTTGTCACTGCAGTGGCTTGGTTGCTGCTGTGGCTCAAGTTCGATCCCTAGCCAGAGAACTTCTGCATGCTACAGGTACAGCAAAAAAAAAAAAAAAAAAAAAAGACAAAAACCTTTATCCAGAAACCAACATCCACCAGTTCCACACTCTTATTTGTTTTCGTACTTAGCATTCCTTGTCTTAACAATATAAATATTAAAAAATAAACAAATATTAACTACCAAGGATAATGACTGCCATGTATTAAAACACAACTGATAAAAAATGAGTTCATAAATAAATAAATAAAAGAACCCCTAATGACAGCTAAGACACCAACTCATTCTAAAGACAGATGAATAAAAGGAGTGGATTTAATTGCTTGTCCTGCCTTTCTTGTACAAACTGTGATTTGGGGGTAACCAAATAGCTAACAAGAGAAGGTTCTTTTCAGAAAAGGATTGAGAATATGAGAAAAATCCGTTTTGCAAAACTTAATGAAATAATGAACCCAAATGACAACAATGAAAAGCTGCTAAAACCATTATTTGAAAAGCTCATACTTGGAAGCAAATGAACCAATAAAAGACAGTCCTTGTTTGAATACCAATTTGATCAATTCTAAAGACATTTTTTTTCTAAAAAGACATTTTTTAATCATGATAAAACTAAACACCATAAGATAATAAGTAATATTAAGAAATTACTATAAATTTAGGGTACTGTAAATATTGATACTGTGGTTGTTTCTTAAAATCCTTATTTATTAGTGCAGTGGTTTTCAAACTTTTGATATTAGTATCACCTTAAGTCTTAAAAACTACTAAAGACTTCAAGTCATTTTTGTTTATGAGTTAGACCTATCTGCCAGAGGACAAGGCTGAAGGAGAGGGGTTGACTATGAAATGGCATATGGAAACGGGGAGGAGTGATAAAATAACACTATCTTTTTTTGGGGGGTGGGGGCTTTTTAGGGCCACACCCACAGGTAGGGGTTGAATTGGAGCTACGTTGCTGGCCTGTGCCACAGCTACAGCCACAGCCATGTGGGATCCGACTGCGACCTACACCACAGTTCACAGCAACAACAGATCCTTAATCCACTGAGCGAGGCCAGGGACTGAACTCGCATCCTCAAGGATATTAGTTGGGCTTGTTTCTGCTGCGCCACAAGGGAAACTCCCAAAATAACACTATATCTTGACTATGGTGGTGACTGTACAACTGTGTACAGTTTTTAAAACTGTAGAACTGTGCACTAAAATTTTATTAGAGGGAACTTTACTGCACATAAATTATATCTATAAAAAATGGAAAAAAATCTGTTTTTTTACAATTTGAGGATTTCAAAGGGCCTTTGTTTACATAAGTATATCAATATTTACCACATTAGGAATCAAAACTGGGGAAATTTTATTTATTTATTTTTGTCTTTTTGCCTTTATGTAGAGCCACACCCACGGCATATGAAGGTTCCCAGGCTAGGGGTCTAACAGGAGCTGTAGCTGCCAGCCTTCGCACAGTCACAGCAAACCAGGATCCAAGCCGCATCTGCAACCTTCACCACAGTTCACGGGAACGCCAGATCCTTAACCCACTGAGCAAGACCAGGGATTGAACCCGCAACCTCATGGTTCTTAGGCGGATTCATTAACCACTGAGCCATGAAGGGAACTCCAAAACTGGGAAAATTTTAGAGAGTATTTATTAATTTTAAAGTAACAAACGTATTCTTAACGTAAGTAACATCTTTTTATGAAAAAAATGTTTTTTTTAAATTAGTAATAGTTTGACATTTTTGCAAATACCTTTAATATCTGGCTTCTCAGAAAATAGCTAGATCATACCACGTGAAATAAGTCAAAGACAAATATATAATTATCATTTATATGTCGAATCTAAAAAAAATGATATAGAAGTTCCAGCTGTGGTGCAACAGGATTGGCAGCGTCTCTGCAGTACCAGGACGCAGGTTCAATCCCCGGCCCAGCACAGTGGGTTAAAAGGATCCGGTGTTGCCACAGTGTAGGTCGCAACCATGGCTCAGATCTGATCCCTGGCCAGGGAAGTCCATATGCTGCGGAGAGGCCAAAAATTAAAAAAAAAAAAAAGTTTTAATTTTAAAAATAGTACAAATAAACTTCTTTACAAAACAAACAGACTCACAGACATAGAAAACAAACATATGGTTACCCTAGGGGAAGGGTGGGATTAACATACACATACTACTATATATAGAACAGATACACAGTAATGACCTACTGCATAGCACAGGAAACTTTATTCAGTATCTTGTAATAAGCTACTATGGAAAAAAATATGAAAAAGAATATGTATGTATAACCAAATTGTTTTACTGTATATCTGAAATATTACAAATTAACTATACTTCAATTAAAAAAAAACAAAAAAACAGGAGTTCTTATCATGCTCAGTGGAAGCGAATCTGACTAGCATCCATGAGGACACAGGTTCAATCCTTGGCCTCGCTCAGTGGGTTAAGGATCTGGTGTTGCTGTGAGCTGTGGTGTAGGTCGAAGATGTGGCTCGCATCTGGCATTCCTGTGGCTGTGGGGTAAGCCAGAGGCTACAGCTCCGATTTGACCCCTAGCCTGGGAACCTCCATATGCCGTGGGTGTGGGCCCTGTGAAGACAAAAACAAAAAACAAAAAACAGCTAGACTTTCATATCAGCTTGTGTTCAATTTGTTATCATATATTACACAACCTGTGAAAAAACTCCACTGTACTGTATACCAACTCTGAGACAAAAGTGAAATAAGCAAACAGTACCCAGGTATTATTATGAAAATAACTTTGACTTCATGGACCCCTAAGAAAAGTATCTCTGGGACTCCCAGGCCACAGACTGAAAATCACTCCATTAGTATTTCTGAGCAAAATCATACGTCTGGAATGTACCTTAAAATACTCTGGCAAAAATAAGTTAATTTTTTACCCACTGTAATTACTATTATGTCATTTCCTCTAGATTCATTTTTTTACTTAATCCTTCAGCAGTTATTTTTGTAAGGGTCTTTGAATAATGAACTCACGGTCCTTGATTATTTTATTTATTTTTGGCCACATTGGCTGCATGTGAAAGTTCCTGGGCTAGGCATCAATGTTGCGCCATAGCAGTGACAACGCTGGATCCTAAACTGCTAGACCACCAGGGAACTCTAGTGCTTGATTATTTTAAGTGTCTTCATTATATTCTAACTCTTGAGTAGGATTTTAACTGCATATAGAATTCTTGGATGCTGGCTATTTTCTCTCAGTACTATGAAAATATTACTACACGATCTTCTGGTATGTGCGTCGCTGATGAGAAGTTTATAGATCTATAATTTCTTTGTTAGCAATCTGTCTTTTCTGTCTTAAAATTTAAGATTATCTTTATAATTTTAGTTTAAGACGGGGTGAACTTGTTTATCTTAATACTTGAAGCAAAATTTTCATCTGCAGACTACACATCTTCAACACAAGAAAATTCTCAGCTATTATCTCATCAAATACTGCTTCTCTTGCCATTCACTCTATTCTCTTTTTCTGAAATTCTTAACTGGTGACAATCTAATCCTTCGAGTCAAGTCCTGACTGCTCGTTCATTATCTCTATTCTATATTCTCGGTAAATCCCTTAGATATTAGTATTCACTCATTTTTGTCTATGTCCAGCCTAAACGTTCTCCTGTCTCTCTCAATTTTTTCTATTTCACCTAGTCTAAGACGACGCTAACAGGACACCAGTGAAAAAGAAAAAGCACTGTAAGTTAACACTGATGTGCCATGCACTGTAAGATACACTCAGATCTTAGAAATGTTAAACAATGTGCATCTTAAGAATCAATGACGTTTCTTATTTCGACCTCTGACTGCTTTTTTACAAATCTATTTTGTTTTACAACTTCTTTCTGAAGATGCTACCTACAGCTTCCTTTATCTCACTGACATATATAAATATACTGATTTTAAAGCCTTTAACAGATTTTTAAGTTATCTTTTTTAAACCAGACATAAATTAATCTCTTGATTGCTGATTTTATTGGATTATTTTATTGTTGATTTATTTGCCTTCATCTTATATTTACGAATTTTTGATTTTCAGGTTTATACTGAATACAATTTTTTCCCTATGCATTACACCTACATGCCTTGCATTTTCCCAAGTGTCCCCACCAAGGCTCTCTCACCCTAGTGTAGACCCAGATCTTTTACTGGTGTTAGAGGTAATACTGGTGATATCATAAATCTAGACACCAAGCTAATAGCTCAATACTTCAGAATGGTTAAGAAGCTAATCACAAGAGTGTGTTTAAGTCCTACTCCCCTATGTCCTCTTCTCATCTCTGTTAATCGTATAGCCTCATTTAAAAGGCAAAAGATTTATACGATCTGAAGAGAAACCAGAGTATCGTACAGTCTCATTTAAGCTGTGCCTTGGAGTAACAGAGTTCAAACTTTTTTTTTCTTTTTAGGGCTGAACTGTAGACATATGAAGATTTCCAGGCTAGGAGTCAAATCAGAGCTACATCTGCTGGCCTATGCCACAGCCAGAGCAATGCTAGATCCAAGCCGAGTCTGCAACCCACACCACAGCTCACAGCAAAGCCAGATCCTTAATCCACTGGGCAATGGCCAGGGATCGAACCCTCAACCTCATGGCTCCTAGTTGGATTCATTTCCACTGCACCACAACAGGAATTCCCAAACTTTTTTTTTAAGCTCTCCTCTACAAAAAGGAGCCCTACTCTAAGCCCTAATTTGAAGGAGTAAATTTGAATCTCAATTTTCTCCTATGGGGTCTTTCTATCTATAGTAATAGATAATTAAATAGCATATAATTCTGACCTAAATACTTACCAGGTATGTTCATCCTACCAAAATAAAAAAAGTAAGGAGTTCCCTGATAGCCTACTGGTTAAGGAACTGGAGTCATCATGCTGTGACTCTGGTCACTGATGTGGTGCAGGTTTAATCCCTGGCCTGAGATATTCCATATGCCACAGGCTTGGCCAAAAAATAAATAAATTTAAAAATTAAAAACTACAAATTAAGCGTAACAAAAACACCGTACAAGCAGTATAATTATAATATTTTAAAATGCATAAGACATAAAGTTTTTAATATGCCCAGCCTTTAAAGCACAAGTCAAAATCTGATAGATGACTAAAATTTGAGAAACTGGATATAAGTCTTTGCTTGAATTTGGAAGAAATTTTCTGACTAGAAAAAATATTGGAAAGATACCATAAATTCATGCTTTGAAATTTCTCGCCCAGTTTCAAATACACAGCAAACACGCGACAAAGTAAAACTTAACTCTGAAAACAGCATGTATTTCTCAGTGAGCAAAGAAAAAAAAAAAGGAGTTAAGTGGGGTTGCAGTTTGAGACTTAATGAGCTCTATGTTCCCGAGAAAATGGGTTTGGTTTCTAAGGGATAGAGACACTAAACATACCCCTCATGAGGAGGGGTCCTGAGTCCTGATTCACTTCTTAAAACAGGCTGGAATAGAGGTCATCTTTGTTAGAAGGGAGTTTAAGAAAAACAAAGTCAAAGAAAGAAATTCTAGAGCCCTGGTTAAAACAAAAACAAAAAACTGTAACAGTATCATTTATTTGGGAAATGCATTACATTATTTCCATACTCACCAAAAATAAAAACGCAAACCAATGGTGTCAAAGTTTTAAGCATTTCATTTGGGCATACTATGCTCTAACAGAGATAAAAATGTTTTACTCTGATTTTCACATAAGAAAACACATCCCCAAATAATTTCTATCGCCTTGCCAATTAAAAAGAGTACACGAAGGGACAGTTTTCCTATTACCAAATTATCCCCAAATTACAAATCTGGTTTTATTTCTAAATATGCTACTGTGCACTATGCAGCATTTTTATTCTCATTCTCTTTTAACTCTTATTTTCTCAAGTTCTTTCCCCATTTCTTTAAAAATTGTGGAAAAATTCAAATTTAAGAGCCTCTGGTGTGCTTATTTTACCCTTCCTTGCCAACATTCAATAAACTAAATTATGTTCCTAAAATTCAAATTTATATTTAATTTAAATAGTTTTGCTACCTTGATAGTATTTTGGAAATAAATTACTACTGAGCACTTGGTGCTTTACATCATTCTAATTTCATGACCAATATAAACCCACAAAGTCACAAACTCTCTAAAGGTGTTTTTCTAATATATACAGATCTCCATGACCTTAACTTTATGCAGGCCCTAAAATATGGTTTCTAAAAACTATTTGTTGGGAATTCCCGGTGTGGTTTAGCAGTTAATGAATCCCACCAGCAACCACGAGGACGCAGGTTCAATGCCTGGCCTCGCTCAGTGGGTTGAGGATCTGGCGTTGCCACGAGCTGTTGTATAGGCTGCAGGTGCAGCTCCGACCCTGAGTTGCTGTGGCTGTGGTGCAGACCAGAGGCTACAGCTCTGACTCGACCCCTAGCCTGGGAAGCTCCATATACTACGGGTGCGGCCCTAAAAAGACAAAACAAAAAACAAAAAAAACAAACCTACTTGCTATTCTTCAGAAATCTTAATTTCACCAGTAAAACTTTTTGGTCTTGGGATTCCTTCTAAACTCTTAAATATTACTACTAAGGACCTAAAAAGCATTTGTTCATATGGGGTATATATATTTTGATATTTACTGTATTAGGAATTAGAATAGAAATCTTTAATTTCTTAATTCATTTGAAAGTAATAAATCCATTACATGTTAACATAAGCTAACATTTTATGAAAAACTATTTTCTAAGATACATACATAAAAGTTTAACGAGAAGATAAGCCGTGTTTTACATTTTTGCAAACCTCTTTAATATCTAGCTTAGAAGACAACTGGAGTTTCATATTTGCTTCTGCAACCTGTTGCAATATGTGGTTTGGGCTGAAGCACATGAAGAGTAGCTAGTCTCACAAAGATATGTGGCTGGAAAAGGAAGAAGTAATCTGATAGTCTTTCAACCAATTATGGGTATTCTTTCTTTTTTTTTTTTGTCTTTTTACCTTTATTTAGAGCCGCACCTGCAGCATACGGAGGTTCCCAGGCTAGGGGTCTAACAGGAGCTGTAGCTGCCGGCCTTCACCACAGCCACAGCAATGCGGGATCCAAGCCTCGTCTGCAACCTACACCACAGCTCACGGCAACACCGGATCATTAACCCACTGAGCAAGGCCAGGGATCGAACCCGCAACCTCATGGTTCATAGTCGGATTCGTTAACCACTGAGCCACGAAGGGAACTCCCAATTATGGGTATTCTTGATACAAAAATCAAACCTGACAAGTGGTAGTTTCTCACAGGTCAGTTGCCATGTAGAATCTGAAACCATACTGGTAAATTTTCCATATCTCAAACTCTGAATGGATCTTTTACCCCTGAATGATTTTATTACATGAACTGGTCATTTGAACACTACTGGTTTACCGGGTTATCATAAATATCTTCCAAATGTTGGCATGTTGCATTATAACATAGTATCCAAAAAAATCCTATTTATTAATATGAGTATCACTGTCAGAAAAATACTTTTCTGATGAGATACCGGATTATTATTAACAATTATTATTAACAAACTATCAAGCTTGGTAATTATTAACGAGTTATCAAGCTCAGAGTAGTAGACTGAAGTTTTCCAAAATTCTAATTTTCACTGGAATTCCCAAATTTTATCATTGGTAGAAAACAGGTTTTTTTCCCTTTAAGAAACAGGTTCACTTAATTCATTATTTTTTTTAAAAAATATCTGTCACTTATACATGAGTCTCTCAATAACCACTGTTTATCAGTCTCTCAAGTAAAACATATTTCATGAAAACAGCATCTACTTTAGTTTGCAACTCACACAATTACTCAAGTGAAAATGTATATTTTTTCAAAGACAATCATCTTATTTTGGTACGCAGTATAAGTGCTTTATTAAAATATACTTCCCATTTTGTCACAAAGAATATTACAAAGACATACTGCAAGAACTTCAAATCGGAAACACAAAGATACTTCACACCCATTATTAGTATGGCTAAAATAAAAGAGAACAATGATAAGTGTTGGCAGGGACGTAAAAAAATTGTAACCCTTTTGCTTGTGAGAACATAAAATGATAAAGTCACTTTGGAAATACAGTTTGGCAAGTACTCAAAATATTAAACATACAACCCAGTAATTCCACTCCTAAGTATACACCCAAAAGAAACAAAAGCATGTCTACACCAAAAAACTGTACAAAAATGTTCACAGCAGTATTCTTACTAGCTAAAAAATGGAAATGTCCATCAATGGATATATGAATAAAATATGGTATATCCATACAGTGCAACATTATTCAACCACAAAATGGAATGAAGCACTAAGGCAACAATATGGCCTTTATCAATACAACCTGAAAATATGCTAAATGAAAAGGCAGACACAGAAAGTACGTAGTGCATGATTCCACTGATATGAAGTAACAGGCAAATCCAGAGAGAGAATGTAGATTAGTGTTTGCTGAGGGCAAATGGGAGGGAGAAATATGGAGTAACTGCTAACAGGTATGGGGTTTGGGGAAGATGCTGAAAAAGCTCTAAAATTACAGTGGCGATGGTTGCACAAGTCTGTGACTATATTAAAAAAACTACTAAATTATACACCTTAAAGGGTGAGTTTTATGGTATGTGAACCGTATTTCAATAAAGCTATTATTTAAAAAAGGACACACAGCATTCAAGAGTCAAGTTTTGGTAAAAGTAACTACTTTGACTGGTTAATCAAAGTCTTCAGTTAAGCTAGCAGTTTTCTTTAACTATTAAGTGCACAGTCATAAAGAATACAACAACTAATATAGTTTGGCATCACAGCTTTGATTTGTGCTAAGACATTGCAGTTTCAACCATCAGTGAAAATGCCAACCTAACTAGAAACGCAAATAATTTTAATATTATTAGGAAAAAGTAATTCGACATCAAGAATCTCAGAGGGACTCACATACCACACTTTTAGAAATGCTGTTCTAAACTACAGCTTCAGAAGGCTCCAATGCAATTAAAAGCTTTCCAAGCACAGATCTGAGGCTTCAGGACAGTTACAATTTTCTGAGTATAATATTTGAGTATATACCACAAATTTCTCAAAAGAAAAAAGGCAATACCATCACTCCAATAAGTTAAATCCAAGAGTCCCAATTTAAGAGTTTGGAATCACTGACTCAGTGGAAGGTTATATAATAGCACAATCTCCACGAAAACCCAAATAACACAGTAGAAGAGTGAAAGTAGGATTTAAAGTACAATAAAACATTCGATAAATCATTACCTAAATAACATTAATAAGGTAATGATGATACTATCTCTTTTAAAACTGTACTATTTAATTTTAACGAAGAGCAAACTTCTGAAGTTTCTACCCATCCTATCAATAATAACATATCTAATACAGCAAAGTTTAAGGCCCACTTCAGCTGGTAAGAATAAACTATGAGAGAATTGAAGAATTTTAGGTCAGGAAGGTACTCTAGATTTAGTTACCTAGTTCAACAACTCCATTTTACATGATGAGAAAACTGAGTTAACAAGAGAAAAAATAACAGCCAAAACCACACAGCTAGCTAATGGGTGAGACAGCATAAATGGGAACTACTCCCAATACCATGTTTTCACTATGCCAACCTGAATGCCCAACCAAATATAATGCATAAAACATTTAATTTACAGCACACCAAGGTCAGCCAAGACACCTTACCTGCCAAATAAAAATTCTGTGATGCCTGACAATACCATTGAGATGTGAAAAATATATATATAAAATTGAGTGACAAAAAACTACAAATTGGCATAATAGAGAAATGAATCTTAGACTTGAAAACTACAAACTTTCAGTGAAGAACAAGGTGAAACACATTTTGATGTTGACTCTTCATACTGACATAGGGAAATGTATTATCACCTTTAAAAGGAAGCCAGATGCTGATAGACACCTAAGACAAAAACTTCCCCTATACATTAACAAGTCACGGAAACTGTCTATGGCATGACATGACTTAAGACTCACCTGCAGGACTGTCAGCATTCTCTCCTGGGTGTAGCTGTATACCAGTAGAATCTATAGAGTTTACTGTAACTGTCTGTAGATTTGGCAACTGACCAGTGCTTAGACTAACTGGAGTTGAAGTCAAGGCTCCACCTGCTGCAACTTGACCAAGCGTGAGTGTCTGAACAGG
The DNA here is from genome assembly GCA_004024745.2 of Catagonus wagneri. Taxonomy (NCBI): domain Eukaryota; kingdom Metazoa; phylum Chordata; class Mammalia; order Artiodactyla; family Tayassuidae; genus Catagonus; species Catagonus wagneri. The sequence goes on from PVHT020000141.1 coordinate 27,098,345, forward strand.
CGTCAAAGTTATTTGTTGGGCAGCAGTATTCTGTATTTGCAAATTCTGCAAGTTCTGGACCCCTTGCACTTGAAATGTCTGCCAGGTTATCTGTCCAGAAGGGGTCACTGTCTGTGCCTGAATTAAAAAGGTTCCAGGATTCAGCTGCAACTGAAGATTTTGCAAAGCTTGTTGTGATATATTTTGACCACTGGCTTGCACACCATGGATTGTCTGTGGTGTAATACCTTGCACAATTTGGGCTTGACTGGTTGGCTGCTGAGACTCTTGAAGTTGTAGATGTTGTACAACAGGCTGTGCTGTAGAAACCTGAATATTCTGAGCCTGCGTCTCTTCAGAAACAGGCGACTGTATATAATTTCCCTGAAGATCTGAAGAATGGACTTGCCCACTAGTAGTAGTCAAGCTGTTTGTATTTTGTTGTAATATACCTGTACTATCTATAGTAACAGGCAACTGTGATGAAGAGGACGTTGGCACAAATAAATCTGTATCGGTATTAGTTTCATTAATATCAGGAGAAACCCGCTCACCAGTCCTTTCTGAATTGTCTGAACTATCCATAGCTTGTCCTGTGTTTATCAAATGTCCATCAGCATTAATGCCTGCAGTCATTGTCTGAGAACTGCCCGAAAGTCCCAAAGAATCTAGATCAACACTATTGATTGGTACAAAAGTAATATTTCCTGGAAGACCAAGAGGCACATTAGCAACTACTTGGGTTTGGCCAGGAAAAGATGAACCACCAATTGCGACTCCCTGAACCTGGACTTGACCAGTCTGTGGTATGAGATTCTGGATATTAGCAGGAGGTGTTCCAGAGGCAAGCAAGGTTTGATTAGAGCCAGGAATGATCTGAATTTGACCACTTTCTTGATTTATACCCCCATTATCTGAAGAGCCTGTGAAACCAATCTGAACCTGCTGACCATCTGATGACTGAATCTGTGGTATTACTTGATATTGAACATTGGACACTGTACCATTTGATGAATCTGATCCTGGTGCAACTGAAAATATTTGCTGATTCTGCAAATTCTGAAGGGGAAGGACATACTGCCCACTGGAAGTAGCAGCACTTGGAATCTGTACTAGATTACCAGCTTCATCTTTTATAGTTGTAGGTGTGGCTGACAAAACCTCCCATCGGTTTGGTGCTCCTCCTAACTGCGCAGAAGCCAAATCACCTGTCTGGATGAAGAAAACAAAAAACGTTATGTGATATGTATTTGTGGTATATTTAAGCCAATCCTCAAAAAACTCTAAAAATGGATATAAACCCTACCACCTGAAAATAAAAGTTCTCTCAAAAACACAACAGAGTTCAAATACAGAAGTACTAAATAAACTATAATTATCATGTAAAATGTTAATTACTGCAAAGATAACCCGTGCTATTTGAGCAGGAAAAAGGTCAATTAGATTATCCTTTGTTTTATGACCACAAACTTATTTTCTAATCCCTCACCTATGATCTCTAGTGCTATACAGTTAAAAATAAGTAAAAGTCAAAGTAGCTAAGAAAGATCACCGACAGTTCAAACCAAACATACCTCAAACACTGAAATAGAGTTCAGAAAGTAAAAAACCCACTAGTAACATATCACTAAATCAGGTGCACAATATTTGTGTACCAAAAAGAAACAGTGCCATCACGTTATCTTATTTAGAAAAAGGTAAATCTGTACATTATTGCTATCAACCTTAAATCAATTAAAGCTACTCTTTCACAGCCTTTATTCCAGAGTAAATTCATGGTGAGGGTGATTCCACTAGTGAGCCATCAAATTCTTTACACTTCACCCATAACTACTTAAAAAAAAAAATCTTAAAAAATTTTAATGAGGGAAAGTTACTTCCCTGTGATACGTTGCAAAGTTATCCCATTTGAAAGGTTTTTCTAGAATCTAAAACTAGAGGATATAGGAGTTCCCATTGTGGCTCAGTGGTTAACAAATCCCACTATGAACCATGAGGTTGCGGGTTCGATCCCTGGCCTTGCTCAGTAGGTTAAGAATCTGGTGTCGCCGTGAGGTGTGGTGTAGGTTGCAGACACGGCTCGGATCCCACATGGCTGTGGCTGTGGTGAAGGCCGGCGGCTACAGCTCCTGTTAGACCCCTAGCCTGGGAACCTCCACATGCCGCGGGTGTGGCCCTAAAATGACAAAAGACCAAAAAAAAAAAAAAAAGAGTAGAGGATATAAACTGTTGCTTTACCTACTATTTCTATTCAAGTTTACAGAATATTAGACATATATTTTGTATTCTGTGACCTGCTAGAATCTCAGGTATTAATCCCATATTTTATGGATTAGACAAGACTGGAAATACCAATATAGGAAAGCAGAAAGCAATAATACCCAACATATCAATGTCAAAGGGTAAATTTTTTAAGGGAATAATAACAGTAACACCTAACATCTGAGCTATTCTTTTATATGTCATTTTTTAATATGGTACCACCACAAAGGTTTATAAGATTACATCATCTATTCTTTATAACAATTCTATGAGATATGAAGTAGTTATCATGATTATCCTAATATCACAGATGAGGAAACTGGGACAAATCACATACCTATCAATGGCCAAAACGGGATTTAAAACTAAGCCAGTATAACTCCAGAACTCAGGCCTTTAAATACTATACCAAACTTGTCTCCACTAAGGGGAAAGATATGGGGAATGACACCCTATATGAAGTACCACCAAAATGATGCCATTCTTATCCCATTTCCTTCTAGATCTATACATGATTTTCTAATCTACACATATCACTAAACAATGAAAACAAGAGCATATCCAGCCCAGAATTTCAATCTTGGATCCATGCTTAGGGTTCAAGGGATCTTTGAATCCTCTAAAATAGTATACCAACTTTTTGAGAAAGTTCAATTGCAAGGGCAGGGGGCAGCATGGGGAGTGTTACCGAGGTTTTCATAATATTCTCAAAGGGGGTCTGCAACCATTAAAAAAAAAAGTTAAGACAAAAAAAATAAAAATTAAAAAAAGGTTAAGACAAATAATGTTCTCTCAAAATTTAATACAAATATTGTAGAGCAAAAAGAACTTAAAAGTTTCTTAAAGAGACTTACTACCTAATTTTCATGTGGACACACAGTTGAAGAGAATGTATTTCAAAGGATGAACTACAATTTAATGACTTAATTTACAACATTTGAGTATATCTGCCAAGATGAAATAAGCATATGGGTAAGCCCATAAGATATACAATCTATCTTCAAATGGTTCACAATCTATCCAAGCACACATAACACATACATGTTACTATTATGTGAATACTTGTGTATGCTAGGCATATGATCGAAACACAGAAAAGAGATTTCACGTAAGAGATTTTTTAAGGTAATCGTGAATAAAAATTAAGATTTCATTGTAGGCAGTTACGGAACTGAGAAAGAGGCAGTAATAAGGTATAAGAATAATAAAGTCACAGACAGAAACTCTGAAGTATACTGTGTACTTTGGAGTTAAAAAGAGGATCCAGAAAGACTCATATTCATAGAAAAAAGCAATGGGGAAAAGGACTAGACATTCTTATCAGGGCCTGTAGTAAATTGCTTCATAGGTTCTACTAAGAAGTTTGGACTTTATCCCCCAGATTGTGAATGAAAGCCATAAAAGGTTTTAAGTCAAGTGAGTGGTGCAATCAGATCTGTGTTTTATATAGATAAACTAAGACCCAGTGAAGGAGACAGAAAGGTGGAGACAATTAAGGCAGAAAAACCGTGGGACACAGTACAGAATTCTAAGCCTGAACTAAAATAATGATCTATTTTTTTAAAGATAAACATTTAAACTTATCAAATTGTTAAAATGAAGCACCCGATATTAAAGTTGCTTATCATTCTTCAACTTCTATATGGTATAGCAATTACAAGCTTAAATCATCTTTCCCAATATTAGGGTATTAATTCATGTTTCATTTCAGTCTTTGGACATTTCAAACAAACCAATGATATTTAAATCTATACTTCACACTGAAGTCTACACTAAAATATAGTGTTTCAAGTCCAATTCTTATCTTTACAAGGTTATTGTTCACCTTTGTAGACTCAATCTTGAATCTTTTCCTGACTAGCATTAAATTTACGTTTCTACCTATATCAAAGAACATAACATTTCAGTCTTATAAGTTAATCTTACAACACTGTTATCCCTAGGTACCCCAGAAAACTGATTACAAGACTCCCATAGATAACAAAATCCCCCATGCTCATTCTCTTATATAAAATGGTGTAACAACAGGCAGCCCTCCAGGATGCAGAACCCACAGATACAGAGGGACAACTATATTGGCATTTTGTCCCTTTTTCATCCTTAAAATAAAAAGCCAAATTTATGGCATCTAAAGTTTTTTTTAACAAAATCGTAATAAAAACAGATATTCAACCTATCAGTGAACAGCTTTCCAGTTCAAGAAATTCCTTGAAAATAAATACAACTACTTTATTTACTCAGACAAGTCTGAGTAAATACTATCCAAGCACCCCCTTCTCCAGAACCTAAATAAAAATAAACTACAGTACCAGTTTTCTTAACAATATTGGCCATTAAATGAAGGGAAATCCCCAAACCTAAGACAAAATGATGTATCTGAACTTTTTTGAGTAAACTTAAGTGAAAAGCATATATGAAAAATATTTATGAACACTGAAACAGAAGAGCACTAGACTTTCATGATTAATACTAGAAAGGAAAAAACTCGTAACTAGGTTCGAGCCCTAGATAGAACTGTAGAATTACATGTGATTTAGAAGAGGACTCAGTTTCCTTATGGGAAAAATATTACCTTGCACAGTCATAAGTACCTCAAGAAAGTATTAAGCTTTTAAACTATGAAGTACCACATAGTCCTAAAGTATCCTTATGATGACTAAGATTATGAGGACAGATTTGAAAACATCCAATTGTGCCCAGCACAATGATCAATAAATATTGACTGAGCAAGTAAAAGTATTTTACTTTAAAATCATTGAAAAGAAAATAACGGGGAAAAATGGATCAATAAAACTGACCTTGAGATATTAAAATCTTCTATGAAAAACTATATACCAATTTTAAACCAATTCCACAAGGAATAAGCCCCCAATATTTCAAAACTACAAAGGCTACTAAGACCATTTATTTGTAAGAGAAATTTAATCAGCAGCATTCCAGCAAAAGAAATAAATTAGACAATTATCTGAAACCAAAAAAGTTGTAAAAATGTCTGATGTTAAGCTACTGGAAACTATAGACAAAGAGAGAGAAATATAAAAACATATAACCAGTATTTGGTTTGGGTTCAAGATAACCCTCTAAGTTAAGTGTTTATGTCAGCAATTCTGCCTTATTGACAAAACACCAATTAAACATGGACATTGGTGTTATTGTAAAAAGTTGTAACTGAAGGTAGCCAAGTTTCCCTCTATATACAAACACGTAATCACACAGTAAAAGAACAAGACCACAGCCAAGAGTAACCCTGGGATGATGCTACAGCAATTCATTATAATTCACTGCAATCACACAGGGGGTGTGTGGGGGGGTAATCTTCTAAGACAGTACTTACAGAAAGGAAAAAAAGAAAAAACTCATACTTATTTATTAGAATACATTTAGAATGGATTATTAACTCTCAGTTCCCACAAATGGCTTTATGAAAGCCAGCAATAGGCAAGGAAAGAGTGTAACTGGAAACAAGTGTAAAGCTAAGATGGAAACAAAACTAAGAACCATTCTTAAGCAAGTACTCAAGTTTCTTAAAATCTTCAAAGGAGCGGTTAGAGAACACAATCTTAAAATAAAAACAACTATCCAATGAATTTCTTACAATGACAGTGTAGGTCTTCAGTAATACCCACAATAACCTTTTTTTGAAATAAGCTATTATTCACTTTGCAGCTCACCAATATTTATGTAATAAATGAACATTAAATTTACAAGTTAAAAGAAATTCAAGCAATGCCTTTCATAATATTCACTTGTACAGTTTATTATACTAAAGTACAAATGAAATAAGCAAATTAATAATCCACAGGTTCACACAAATGTAAACTGGATAAGATGATATTGCATAAGGATCTACTTTTTCTGTTTCCTGATTTATTACTAAAACTTACACAACTTTGAAAACAAAGTACACAAAGAATCTTGCCATCAAAACAATTTTGAGAGTCCACATTGTGGGGCAAAGCAGGTGAGACCACTTTGTGATTAGACCTATTCAGCACTGTATAGAGGGTAACCAAACACTCTTGGCCAGCATCCAGGATCGATGCATATAGTATTATAACAAATTATAAATTGAAAATATTTAAAGCAAATCTGCAGTACAGCTGACTGGCTTTCAATGCCCTATTAATTCTAAAATACCAAACTAAATTAGAATAAAGTTGCATTTTATGTGTATATTTCCACTTGATTTTGAACATAATACTATATACAATGCGGTATCCCAAACTGGATCTTGAAATAGAAAGTGGACATTAACGGAAAAACTGGTGAAATCAGAATAAAGTCTGTGGTTTAGAATAACAACACCATCATTGTTAATGTCCTAGTTTTGACAAAGGTACCACGGTTATAGTAGCACTAGTGGGGGCTGGGTGAAGGGTATAAGGTAGTCTCAGTTTAAAATATTTCCATAAAGGTGAATTTAACCCAATATAAAATTTTTTAAAAAACACAACTACAAAAAAGCTCTCCCTTGATCTCTCAAAATTCCTAGTAATTTGAGTAATTAATGTAAGATTATCTAAACATGTCTTTAAGTGGGAAAAAAATGTCTATGAAATCACTTAAGTTCATTTTCTGAGGTGTCCATACCTACAATTTTTTAACTGAAAAAATAATTTTCCCACTTACTAGAGGCAAACAAACTCAAACTAGTTTTACTAAACATACAATGAAAAAAATGCTCTGATTCTGGTTCGCGTTCATCTGGCGGGAAATGAGATGTCAGTAGATTTGGCAGTTCAGAGGAGGAGCTGAAGGGCTGCAAACAACTTCCCTACAAGTGTATGGCTACAGCAGGCTAAAGTTGGAGACCGTATTCTATTCCTTGGGCTGAGACTCACATATACATATTTTTTACCCATAACTTCCTCCTTCACTTCTCCCCTCCCCCATTCACTGAACTGGTGTCTAAACTTGCTAAGTTGCAGTTACAAAAGTTTTCTGTTCTATTCAAAATATTTAAAAAGATAAGTAAAAACAATCTGCTTTGCAATTTTACTCATGCCATGGTTTTTTTTTTTTATGATAAACTATTTGTTTCAGTATAGTGGGCTTATAGGAACATAGTTCATTAAAAAAGTCTTACCAATCCATAAATTTGTTTAAATAGTAACAGCTTCTCACAATATAATTTTATGCCTTTACATTTTAATCTGCTTACAAAAGGACAAAACCTAAAACCACACTTTTAAGTCATTAAATCTGTTTACATCCCTCTACAGTATAATTTGAAGTACCAAAATTATAATATTAATAACAAAGCTTAACATTAGTTTACTTTTAATGCCTCCTAATACTAAGAATTTCTTGCAGGCCATATCAAACACCAAACTTTTTTTGGATGCAGTGACAATTCAAAATATCACTACACAAATTCCTAGAACTCACTTCAAAAAAACCCAAGAAAATGATGGAACACTTTTCAATTATTTTAATATCTGAATACAGGTACATGTTAAATTGACTCAACAGCAAAGATTCAAATTCAAATAAAATTTACTATAGTCTTAAAAACTGTTTCTAGCTAATCTGTACTAAGCCCTCATGTAACACTAGCCAGCTCCTCCCCCTGCCTCAAACTAAAAACCCTACAAAAAGAACCCCACCACATCCCATCAGACTAGCAATCACAATATAACGAAAATACAGTTTTGCCAATCAAATTCAACTGTAAGTATGCTATGCATTAGCGTACATGTAAATATAATTCCTTAGATGTACTTTTGTTTCTAACACTGGCATTCATAGTCAATTTCAAAAACCAAAAGTACTGCTAAGTAACTTCACCGATTTCAACGTTCACTTACTCCGTTTATGAAAAATTATTACAAATTTAAGTCGTCTGCAAAGACTAAAATTCAAACAGAATGGCCATTTAAAAAGCACTCAGAAAGTGTTCTAGTTCACTCCCGTATGCAAAAAGGCGACTGAAAAGAGTAAACCTTCGTTCCTTTTTTTTTAACGATTTAACATTTAAATTAGTAAGCTCTAGTAACTTCTAGCAGAAAAACCTCTGAGTTCAAAAAATATTAGAAACTAAAGACACTGCCTGGGTAGTTGATACTATCTATGGCCGATAGGCTGTGCTTGAAATTTTTGCGGTGTTCGGCGAAGGAGTTTTCAGCACTGATATGAACTGCTCAAACATCCATTTTGGAGTCCTCTACCCCCACCCTCTCAGACTTCATTTTGTAGTGAATTTGGATGGAGATGCCGCAGTGACAATTTAGAGAGAGCCTGAGCTGCCTTCTGATCCAAACAGGCACGCGAAAGAGCAGGAAAGGGTGCCCGGGACGCGCGCGACGGTCGTCTCGGGGAAGGCGCGGGCGCCGGGGAGGCCTTGCGGGCGGGCGGGCGCGCCGCGGGCCGGGGATGGCGGGCGCCGGGCCTCCGCGGGGGCGGGCCGCGCGCGCGAGACTTACCGCTCCGGCGGCGGCGGCGGCGGCGGGGGCCCCGGCTGCGGCTGCCGCCTCCTCCTCGTCGTCGCCGGGCGATGGCGGCCCTATCTTGCTGCAGGTAGCGGCCAGCAGAGCGAGCGGTGACGGCTGAGTGTCCTACCCCCGATGGGCGGGTTCAGAGAAGGAGACGGGGAGGGGGTGGCGGTTAGGGCCGGGCCGCCGCTCGCACAGGAAGTGCGACTCGGGCCTCGCAGGCAGCGCC
>PVHT020000141.1:27107345-27121163 GCA_004024745.2 Catagonus wagneri
GCCGCCGCCGCCGCCGCCGCCGCCACCACCACCGCGCCGTTTCCGTGCTGCTGCTGCTGCTGCTGCTGCTGTTGCTGCAGATACTCGCCGTGGCCGCCGCCGCCGCTGTCCACGTCCAAGGCAGCCATTTCCTCTTGTTTCACTGGCTTTTCGGGAGCTGCAGGCACAGCGCGGGGGGGGAGGGGTGGGGGGAGGAAGGCGGGTGGAGGAGAGGGAGGGGGCCCGCGGGCCGAGGCGAAATTATTCCGAAAGCCCGGACCGAGTCCCCTTCCCCTCCCCCACCCGCCCCCCGGCGGCGGCGGCGGCGGCGGCGGCGGCTCCCTCCTCCCCTCCTGCTGCTGCCCCCGCCCGCCGCTGCCTGTAACCCTCCTCCTCCTCCTCTTTCCCTCCTCCTCCTCCTCCCCGCGCTGCCCCTGCCCCCTCTCCTCTCCTCCCCTTTCCCTTCGCGCCGCTCGCTCTCACTCGCGCTCGCTCCTCTCGCACCGTCAGTCACTCACACGCCCGCCCGCCGCCCGCGTCCGCACACAGGGGGATGCGCTCCCGGCGGACCGGGCCGCCCGTCCCGGGCCCGGAGGAGACACAGCATTGCTGGGGCTTGAGGGTTGGACGGTAGCTGGCGGGGAGGGAGGCGGAGGGGAGTGCGGCTTTCTGCCTCTCACAGACACTCGGTCGCACACAGGGGGCCGGGAGCCGGTGGCGGCGGCCCCGGGCTGGCTCTAGTCGGCGGCAGCGGCGGCGGCGGCAGCAGCAAGGGTTGCTCTCTCGGCTTTACGTACCGGTCATAGTGTGTTTAGGGCACCTCAGGCGGGGCTCCCCGCCGCCTTACACATGGTGAGGAGCGAAGGCGGCGGCGGCGGGAGAGGATGCGGGAAGCGGCGGCGGACACGGCCGGAGCGGTCCGGGGATTTTTTTTTCCTATTTTGATTGACTGTGCGGGAAACACAAAAGGTGGAGCCTCCAGCCCAAAAGGGGGGAAGAGGGTGACAGCCCGCCCGGAAGTTCCGCCCCTCTTCTCCGCGCTCATTCGCCATCACGGTCTCCGTAGTCATTGCTCATTGGCCCGGACGCTCGTCCGTCACTCGGCCGGGCTTCGCGCTTCCTGTTTGCCCCCGGGTGGAAGGGGAGAGACAATGAGCGGCCGTGGCGGCGTAGGTTCCGGAGAGCGGCTGCCGCTCCTCTGTTACCCCGCTGTGCCCGCCTTGTTCGCCGGCTGCCGCTGCCAGGCCGAGGCGCAGGCCTCTTCCACCTCGCAGGCGCTCGCAGCAGGCCCCGACAAGCCGTAGGGGAACTGAGCTGGGGAGGAAATCCGTCCCCGGAGGCTCCGGCTCCTCTCGACGCTTCTTCCATCCCGGTGGCAGCGGGATCTCCCCAGGGCCCCGCGCTCTCGGAGCCGTCGCTTCCCTGCGCAGCCAGGAGGCCGCCGCCGCTCAGCCCCGGGGCTGCTGCCGCGGCCGCTGCTGCTACTGAGCAAACCAGGCCCGCCCCGCGAGCCCGGGGGGAGGGAGCTGGTATTGGGGGAGACACCCCCTCCGAGGCTGGAGGAGGATTTTCTCTCTGACACATTCAGCTCTTAGATTCACTGTCGGAGCCATCCCCGTTAGCCCCTGTTTCCAAACCGTCTCCCACCTTAACGTACCCTTGGAAGCAGACATTTAAAAGAAAACAAAAAAAGACCTCAATTCACCTCACAGATAGGAGAGCTTTCATTCTGATCAGTGGTACCAACACAGAGACTTAAAGTATGTTTCATTTAATGCAGTGTGTATATTCAAACAATTTTTAATTCAGTAACAATTATTTTGCTGCACAAACATGTTGTTTTCCCTGCTTCTTAATCATCTTGGTAACAAGTGAAATAACCTAAAAAGCCCGTCAACAATTGCCAACGTACTTTAAATAGTGAATGTAAGCGAGTTTTTTTGCTTTTTTTTCTTGGAACATTTTAGTTATACTTTAAATTCTCATTTCATTTACTGGATTGGGTTAATATTCCTTTGCTCTTTGGCATCCTTGATATCTTGCTGTCATGCGGGTGGGGGGGATGCTTAAGTTTTCTTTGTGTGTGTGTGTGTGTGTGTGTGTGTGTTTTGCTAGCTAAGAGACCTCTCTACTACCTTTATATCTAATTGCCAAGAAAGAGGTTAAGTTCAAGAGGTGGAAATGCTGTCCACGATACCCTTTTTGTTAGAAATCTGACTCTGACAAGAATTAGTGTTCAAATTATGACTATTACATTTGTTTGATAAAGTTGTGCTGGAGGCTGGAACTGTGAAGTCCAAGCCCTTGAACTAGATTTTGTATGTACTGAAAAGAATTCTTAACCCATTTATGAGTCAGGATTTGCTTCTCAGTTCTTATATTTTCGTCCTATGCTCGTAAGATCATAAGACATTTTTGTGATTACTGGGCATTTAATTAAGCAAAAGGTAGAACTTTCAGGGGAGTGACCTAAAAACCACAAACATGCAAAAACAAGACAATTTTGAATCCAAGAATGGAACTGATCTCCAATAGTAATTTTTGGTCTCATACAAGTAGAAGAATCACTTTTAAAAGTAAATAGTAGGAATTCTCTTGTGGCATAGCAGGTTAAGAGTCAGGTGTTGTCACTGCAATGGCTTGGGTCACTGCTTTAGCACAGTTTCGATCCCTTACCTGGAATCTTCCACATGCTGTGTGGGCAGGGCAAAAAAAAGGGGAAAAAAAGTAAATAGAATAAACCCTGTACCATTTTACATTTAAATTCTAAAGGAAAATTACAGTATCATAGAATATCATGGAATAAGCTGATTTGGGGTGGGGGAATAGAAAAAAAAGAATGGGAGTCTTAAAGGGTATGACAAGTGAAAAAAAGAGAGAGAGGGATGTCACAGTATTCTCTCTACTTACATGGATATTTGGATAGAGGATAATTCTTTCCCTGGAAGAGATATTTCAGATATTTTCAGATGTTTTTCTAGGAGTGGGGATGTGTTTTAGGAGTCTTAGCATACTATCTCCATGCTCCTTTTACAAAGCCTTAGTCCAGCCACCCACAGAAAGCAAAGTACATGGCCACAGGAATTCATTGATCCCAACTGACAGATGAAAAAATTATTTTCAGGAATTCCCATTGTGACTCAGTGGTAACAAACCCAACTAGCATTCATAAGGGCATGGATTCGATCACTGGCTTGTTCAGTGGGTTAAGGATCTCGAGTTGCCTTTAGCTGTGGTATAGATCGCAGACGGGACTCTAGCCCATGTGGCCGTGGCTGTGACTCCAATTCGACCCCTAGTCTGGGAATTTCCATATGCCACAGGTCTGGCCCTAAAAAGACCAAAAAAATATCAGGAGTGGCTCAGCGGAAATGAATCCAGCTAGTATCCATAAGGATAAAGTTTCGATCCCTGGCACCACTCCATTTAAGGATCCAGCATTTCCGTGAACTGTGGTGTAGTCTGAAAATGCAGCTTGGATTGTGCATTGCTGTGGCTGAGGTGTAGGCCAGCAGCTGTAGCTACGTTTTGACCCCTAGCCTGGGAACCTCCATATGCCTAGGGTACAGCCCTAAAAAGCAAAAAAAAAAAAAAAAAAATTCAAACTTTTTTGGTTCAAAGACCATTTTGGCAAGATGCAAAAACACTATCTAATATTACCTTAAAAAAAAAAAAAGCAACATTTTCCTTTAAAATAAAAAAGCAACCTACCATAGCTAACATTTCTGCTTTTAGTGCAATGCTTTTAGGAGACAGCGATAGCAAAAGTACATACTAGTTTCAGAGGACCTACTTAGACCACACTGAAAAGCGTTATTGTTGTGGAATATCTTAAAAAGGATGGAAATGAAGGTAGTCTCTGGAAAAAACATCTTTTCTTGTCTAACCCAGTAGTGTAGTCAAATCTTGAAATATGGTTTATTTTAATTAAAAGATATTTGTTTTCTTGGTAAAAGACAGCCTCTCAATGGCACCAACTGCTACGTTACTTGGGAACTCAGAAATTGCACTTGCTTATCAGGAAGGGAAGCACTGTGCTGGATATTATTTATACTTTCTCCTTTCTAAAGATGATTTGAGGAAGCTGGCCACTCTTTACATCATAGGAGGAGATTTGGATGTGGCTTTATTTTCCCTGGCTCTCAATTTCCTCACTTATTTTTCAATCTTAGCTGTGTTTTTGTAAGTTTTCTTAAATCTTTTGGAAACTGGTGAATATTGAAGGGCCTCAGAGACTTCTATATATCCACTGGTATGAACTCTTTCAGACACATCTTCAATCCTCTTTTGTCTCTCCAAAGAGAAGAGGCCACTAAATAATGCATGATTCACATCTACAAGAGCCTAGCCATTCTGTATTAAAAACAGCAACTCTTCCTGTTGTGGCTCAGTGATAATGAACCCAACTGATATCCATGAGGACGAGTGTTCAGTCCCCAATCCCTGGCCTCACTCAGTGAGTTAAGCATCCAGCGTTGCTGTGAACTATGGTGTAGGTTGCAGACAACTGCTGGGATCTGACATTGCTGTGGCTGTGGTGCAGGCCAACAACTGCAGCTCTGATTTGACCCCCAGCCTGGGAACTTCCATATGCCTGAGTGCGGCCCTAAAAAGACGATCAATCAATCAATCAATAAGTAAATAAAGATAAAAACAGCAACAGCCCTGGTTAACTGTACCGCACCTGAAGGGCTCTGCCATTTTCTTTCACAGTCCCTGCTGCCTTTCTTCCCTCCTAAACATCTATTAAATGAACAATATGAAATTGCCAATATTCAATGATTTTTATCCAAAAAGGTAGTTATTTTGTATAGTCCACCTAAATCAATGTCTATTTAACATAACCTCTGTTGCTATGATTATGACCCTTCTTTTACCCACCTCTGAATCCCTTTAAACTGTGAATACTGGATTTCAAGAATCTTCAAATTTTTTCTGTTTACATAATCACTATCATATTTCAGAAGGATTCTAGTTGACACTGACTAGGTACACTTAACCCCCTTCATATTTCATATCCCTTCTTTCTCAAAAATATACCTCAAAAGCCATATCTGCTGTCTTTACTTAACCTACAAAAAGGAAGAAATAACATTTTGGGCTTTTGCTATATGCCAGCTCCTTTGCATCTTTAATCCTCACAGCCCTAAGAGGTAAGTATCATCATTTTATAGATGAGAAAACTAAGCCTAGCAAGGTTATGAGACTTGTTCAGTGTCATTTTCAAAAAAAAAAAAAAGGCAGAGTCAAGCTTCAGACCCACGTGTCAGTCTCACCAATCAACATTATCAAGTCTTAAATGATCAGTTGAAGAGACACCTACACTAAAGAAAAGAGAAAGAAAACACAATAAAGTAGGTACATATGTATAAGGAAGATCATTTTTAAAGCAAATCTTAGAATGTGAACTCCTTGTGTTGGGGGTCATATATTTTGAATGTTCTAACCAATACTGAACATGCTGTGGTTGTTTAATTAATGTTAAGCAGAAAGACTGTCAAGACAATTATCTTGTGGGAAAATGAATGATGAATTTAAAAATTACAGTTAACCAATAAATGCTGTATGATAAAATTTCTTTGACCTTATAATAGTTCACCTCTTTCAAGATCACCTTTTCCAAATGAGTTAGACCCTCATTTTCATTCAAGCTTCACACCAAAGATATCACCATGATACAAAAGCACTGATGTTTTTATAATTTGAGGAATCCCATTCTCTTTATCCAGGCTATTGACATCCCTGGGTATTATAAATTTTCTAATTATCCGTAACACTTTTAAAGTCGTTTCATGACAGTCCAGGAAGCTTGGTCTACTGACATATTTCTGAGGTGTTGCGATCTTCTAAGAAAAGATGGGTTATGTATTTCTACCTTGTTAATAATCTGTCTAAGAAAAATATAGAATGCTAGAAAGTATCTTATTAATTATCTTTTCTAGAGTAACATAAAATGCTAGAAATTCTCTTGGCTATAAATTAGCAAACTTACGAGATAGCTTCATTTTAAAATAGTATTTGTAAATATGCTTTAATACTTTACTTAAAAATAAACATGCCATTAAGGTGTGGTATCTTTAAATGATGAGCAATAATCTTCAGCATGAATTTTATTCATACTTTATTTCATGATTAAGTCTATCTTATACGAGAATTTTTTTTCTGGCCTTTAATCCTATAAACCAAACATATCTATCAACTATTTTCAAAACAGCCAACCATGCCCAAGACCTAGTTAGAGGAGGTAAGAGAAGGGGGAAAAAAAATGAATGAAGTGGCAGAAAGTTGGATGGAAATTCTATTCTCGAGGAATAGAATTTTTCTAATTACCCCAAAATGGCTAAATGCTGTACCATGTCATCACTCCATTTCAATTTAAGAGGTGGAGTAAAAAAACAAAAGCAATTATACACACACATATATTTATTATATAAATGTGTATACATGTGCACACATATACAGTGTACGCACAATAGTTAATCAAGTGTGGTTTATTCATTAAATAACATTTAAAATAAGTGAAAAGAAATGATTCATCATGGATAAATCTCCAAAATCATAGTGAAAAAGTTATAGCAGGATAAACAGTATACCTTTTACATAAAGTTTAAAAACATACCAACTTATATTCTACACTCTATGTGGATACACACATGTGGAATAAAACTATAAATCTTGCATGGGAGTGATAAATGCTAAATTTCAAATGGTGATTGGTATGGAGAGGAGGATGGGATCTGAATGGATTTTCCAGGGGCTTTAAGTTTTGCTTAAGCTGAGCTGAGCATATTATCATTATAAAGTAGGTCTCTATTACTACCCTGTTTGCCTGAACTATTTCATAATCATTTTAAACAAACAAAAAGAATAAATTAATAAATGAGTCTATGGCAGAGGTAGTAAAATAAGCATGCTCAAGCAGCTGACTAAAAGAGGGGAGGGAGAGAATGATTCACATATGATTAAGTTTTCCAGCTTTAGTGATTAGAAAGATGAGCTGGAATAAGGAATATAAAAAACGGGAATGGGTTGGAATGGACAATCATGAGTGTGGCTTTAGACGCGCTGAGTTGGAGGCACTACCAGGGTATTCCTGAGACATCCAACAGACTATTGTAAACTTGGAACCATAGCTAAAAAGAAAAGCAAATGCAGGACGGGGATTTAGAAACCTATGAAATAACAGAAAAACATATATATATTGCTCCCTGCTCCCCGCCCCTACCCCCATTCCTGGCACAGAGCTCTTGTGCTTCCCTAAGTGATAAAAGCACCAGGGTGCATCCTTTGTTCAAATATTTGCTCTTTGACCCTGAATCTTGACACAGAGCTCCTAAATTCCTTGGGATTTTCTGGGTAATAGGAGTATCTTTTGTTCTAATGAGATGACTTTAGGTAGGTGGTCTCCTGGATGAGGGCTGGTCACTATAAAGACCAAGCCATGATTAGAAACTGACTTTCAGCTGCAGCCCATCCTCTGGAGCTTGGCTGGAAAATGAGTTAATAATCGGTCATGCCTGCGTGATGAAGCTGCCATGAGAAGCCCTAAAGTATGAGGTTCAGAGAGCTTCCAGGTTGCCAGGTGCTAGGAAGGTGGCATGCCAGGAAAGGGCATGGAAACGCCTCACCCTTCCTTGGACCTCACTCTGTATCTCTTCATCTAGTTGCTCATCTATATCTTTACGGTAAATGTGTTTTCCCTGGGGTCTGTGAAACATTCAAGCAAATTATCAAACCCAAGGCTCATATTGTGGGAACCCCGATTTACAGCCATTTGGTCAGTACTGGGAACTATCCAAGAGCTTCGATGGGTGTCTGAAGTGGGGCAGACTCTAAGGCTGAGCCTTTCCCCTGTGGGATCTGACACTAATTTGAGAGAGACAGTGTCAGAGCTGAGTTATAGGACACCCAGCTGATGTTGGAGAACTGGTTCATGTGGTATTAAAGACACAAACTTGGTGACAAGAAGTGAAGTGTTCTGAGGATTGTGAATGTGAGAATAAAAAGAGAAACAGAGAGTTTCTCCCAGACAAAGCAGTTAGCGTCTTCACTGGCCTCTGTCCATTCTCCAAATATAAACAAGTCTCCCATCTTTAAAACCCTCTGCGTGATTCCGCAGTTTTCTCTAACTATTGTCTTGCTATCCTCCAATGGCTTCCTTACAGCCAAATCCATGGATGGCCCCTACCCCGATTTCATTCTTTTTTGGTATTTGACACTGTAAACTCTCCTCCCTCGAGGGTCACCTGCTCTCTGTTTTTTTCTCAAGTGAGTATTTCTCTCTATCTCTGCAATACTGTCCAATAAAACCATGATGAGGGAAACATTCTGTTCTCACTGTCATTACAGTAGCCACGCACTATCCACATAAAGCTAGTGAGCACTTGAAATACGGCTCTTATGACTCAGGAACTTAATTTGAAATGGTATTTAATTTTAATTAATCTAAATTTAGATGGCCAAGTGTGGCTAGTGACTACCATACTGGACAGTGCAGGTTTAGGGTTTCTTTTTCTCCTTCTAGGCCCTACATAAGGAACATTACTCCAGACTCAGTTTTTGATTCCCTGAGGGTTTCTTTTTTTCTTTCTTTCTTTCTTGTCTTTTTTTGGGGGGGGGGGTCATTTTCAGGGCCGCACCTGCAGCATATGGAGGTTCCCAGGCTAGGAGTCTAATCGGAGCAGTAGCCGCCGGCCCTCACCACAGCCAGGCAACACAGGATCCGAGCCGTGTCTGCAACCTACACCACAGCTCACAGCAACGCCGGATCCTAACCCACTGAGCGATGCCAGGGATCAAACCTGCAACCTCATGGTTTCTAGTGGGATTCGTTTCCACTGCGCCATGACGGAAACTCCCTCCCCCAAGGTTTTCTTTACAGACTCCTTCTCCAGCAGCTCAACCATTCCCATAACTTCAGCCATATATAAATTTAAATGTCACATCTTTTTCATCGTCTCCTGTCACCTGAGTTCCAGTTCCATATCCTCAGGCACTGAAAATTCCTCTGGAATGTCTCATTTTACCTCAAACTCAGAATGTTCAAAGCCAAACCTGTAACTTTCTCTACAGAACAAGCTCCCCTCTCTCTTATGACATTCCTCTCTCTGGCAGCGGTGTCCTCTTCGTTTTCTCAGATGCCCCTACATGAAATTGCCTTTCTTCTCCCACTGGCAGCCAGTTACCAGGGGCTAATAAGTTTTCCCACAGAATCTCTGTCAGCTATTCTTTCTCAGAAACCACAACATTTATTGAACCCTACTCTCTAAGATACTGCATGACCCCTATCGCAAGAAGCAGATAATCCATTTAAGAGACAAAATAGAAACGTACACAAATTCAGATAAAACGGAAGAGAAATAACAAAGTCTAAAGTCCACTAGATGCACTGCCAAAGGAGTATCCTCCAAACTCAGAGATCAGCTCCTTCTGATCAAGATCAAAGCATGTTTTGCGCTGTCTGGATTTCTGCAGCTCTAGATGGTACGCCTGCCACCTTCTTTTCTGTATCTGCCGCCAAATTAATCTTCCTTTACCTCATAAAGCATTAGTGATTCCCAAGATCTAATGCATATAAAGGCCTTTTTGGAAAACCCTCACTGCCCTGTATTTATTCACTCCACCACCAGGATTGTTCTTCCCTCTCCCCTGTGCGCCTGCAAATTCTAACAAGACTTTAAGCCTCAGTTCAAGCCCTAACCTCGTTCCATAAAGCCATTGCTTCCAGCAGTTAGTAATTCCCTCGCTTTGAACTTTCTGTTACACTTAGAGTATGTACTCTTTTTTTTTTTTTGTCTTTTTGCCTTTATGTAGAGCCGCACCCAAGGGATATGGAGGTTCCCAGGCTAGGGGTCTAACAGGAGCTGTAGCTGCCAGCCTACGCCACAGCCACAGCAACGTGGGATCCGAGCCGCGTCTGCGACCTACACCACAGCTCACGGCAATGCCAGATTTTTAACCCACTGAGCAAGGCCAGGGATCAAACCCGCAACCTCGTGGTTCTTAGTCGGATTCGTTAACCACTGAGCCACGAAGGGAACTCCCCATAGAGTATGTACTCTTAATAGCACACTTAATTCATGATGGCATTGTCACCACTGTTTAAATCATACATATTTTGTGCCCGAGCATGATGTCTCATCCTTCTTCTGTGGCTTGTAAGCAGTGATCCTCCAGGAAGGAGAGGAATATGATTGGAAAAGGAAAGGGCTGTGTGTCCCACTGGGTCCTTTTTTTTTTTTTAAGTTATGACATTAACTTTTTGAATTTCAAATATTAAAGGAACATGTTATATTTCTATGCTTTATCAAAAGAGATATGTTTAATAAAAGTTCAAGGAAAAATTCTGTTTGTTGAGAGAACAGAAGATAGTCAACAGACATCTGCTGAATGGTTCATTGATTTCAATAAGCCATAAATTTGGATTCTTTTAGGATCTTATTTTGATGGAGAAACTTCTAGTAATATGATGTGCTGATTGTAAAGGGGCCACAAAATTAGTATTTACCAGCTGAACAAATCATCAAACACTTGTAAGGAAGTCTTTAAATGTTTTTATTATATATCCTTGATATATATAAAATATGTGCAATTATAGTAAGTCATAAAGCATAATAAATAATAAATTAGGTGACTCTACCACCTAAGTTAAGATATTTCTGGTATTGACAGACTACCCAGAATACAAGTGTTCTTTCATCCTTGACAGCAAGTGTCATTATTTTTGCTCTACTTATATATATTCTAGTGACTTATTTACATAGTCTAGTACATTAAAATATACTTAATATTTTATTTAAAATATTAATATTTAAATTCTATAGTCAATAGTCCTGTCTTAGTCATAGCATTTAAATTTATTTTTAGCATGTTTATTTACTTACCTAATGAGTTTTCACTCTTTTACTCTCTTTTTTGAACATTGTGATTTCATATTACTGTGAGATAATCTTTCTACTTCATATTTCCTCCACCCTGAATTGAATAAGCCACTTATCTGCTTATGTTCCTAGTCTACTCAAGTCATTTCATTCCTTCTTTGTACTGACTGTCCCTCCCTCTGGTTCTGTATAACAAGCTTTCTGCATGTTCCTTCTTCTAAGCCACTGACATATAAAATGAATAAAATTGGTCCTAATATTGATCCCTGGAGCTTTGTAATCCATCCATTCCAAACTATTCCACACGTTGATATCAAAGGCACTATTTAATCTTAAGTAGTTCATCCCTCTACCATACTTCCCTAACTTCTGGATTAGTTGTTTTTATGGTATTCTTTTCATGGTGCTTTATCCCAAGTTAATTGGTTCATGGATTCCCTCAGCAGATATTTGTCATTGGACCCAGAGATTATCTCATATAACTGAGTCATGTTAGATGTGAATCCATGCTGACTTTTTAAATTAAATCATAACTTTCTGATACTTTCAATCATTGATTTCCTACCAAATCTGGCAATGTTTTATCCTCCATCAAATTTAAACTTACTAATTCTGAATCTTGCACTCAGGAGAAAAGGAATATTTAGGAAATGAGCAATAATTCAATGAGAGTTTTATTTATTGTAACTGGTATAGACACAGTGTATAAGTATTTCAAGTCACCTTTACATTTATTGATAAATTCAAACATCTGTTAAGAATCAAGAAAAGTATTTGAACTATTATTATAATTATTATTTATTTATTTATTTTTTTGTCTTTTGTTGTTTTAGGGCTGTACCAGCAGCACATGGAGGTTCCCAGGCTAGGGGCCTAATCGGAGCTACAGCTGCCGGCCTACGCCACAGCCACAGCAACATGGGATCCAAGCTGTGTCTGCAACCTGTACCACAGCTCATGGCAACGCCAGATCATTAACCCACTGAGCAAGGCCAGGGATTGAACCCGCAACCTCATGGTTCCTAGTCGGATTCATTTCCACTGAGCCACAACGGGAACTCCTTGAATTATAACTGTAAAAAAATCTGGTACAGTAGTCAAAAATTCATAGAATTGTGTCTGAAAAGGGTGCTTTACTGTATATAAATTATATCTTGATTTTTTTTAACGGAAGAAAAAATAGAATTTTCAATATAAAAAAATCTAGTGGAATACTGAAAGTGAAAGGCTCCATAACTCCAGTACATAGAGAGGTCCATTAACTAATCATGGAAACTTTTTTGAGGAGGAGATGAAGACATATGAACAAAGGCTTAGAAATGAATATTTTGAAAGTAGGTAAAAATCCATGGATACAGAAATGGACTGGAAAGAAGTCCAAACATTTAAAAGCTTATTGAATGCATGCTAAAAGCGAATGCATAAAAAAGTGAAATGCACAGAGTTCACTGCAAACAGATGTCTTTGAAAACTTAACAGCAAGGCCCCCTCCCAGGCAGACTAAGAGTGTCAGTCCCCCCGCAGTGTTAACATCTTACATTACCAAGGTACATTCATCAAAATTAAGACTCCAACATTGGTGCGTGACCACCAGCTAAACTCCAGACTTTATTTGGATTTCACCTGCTTTTCCCACTAACTTTCCTCTGTTCCAGGACCTAACTCAGGATACCACACCATGTTTAGTCATCCTGTCTTTGTGTCCTCTAGCCTGTGACAATTTCTCAGTCTTTCCTTGCTTCTTGTGACCTTGACTCTTTTGAGGAGTATTTTGTAGAATGCTGCTCACAATTGGGATTTTTCTGATTTTTTTTCCTGTTTAGACTCGTGTTAAGGGCTTTGGGGCCCTAATTTATTTTGAAACTCTGCAAATGTCAGTGCTTATTTTCATGGTTACATTAGCCATTGTGGATTTTAATTTCCTCAGAACCTCATTTTAATTTTTTAAAGGTGATTAAATCGCTTGTCCAAGAGACAGAGTGAATTTTTAATTCTAGGTAGAGTTCTCACATTACTGTTCCACAAAGATCAAAGTCAAATTGCTTCAAATTCAAAAAATTTTTGAGAGATTGGATTAAGATGGCAGAATAGAAGGACTGGAGCTCAACTTCTCTCCCGAAAAACAGCAAACTACAACCAAATGCTGAGCAGCCTTCAACCAAATGGACTGGAAACTTCCAAAAAAGATATTCCACTCCAGAAGATAAAGAGGAGACCATATCAAGAGGTAGGAGGGGCGATTACGCGATAGAAGAAACCCCATACCTCCCGGGTGGGAAGCCCCACAGACTGGAAAGTAACTGCATCACAGAGACTCAGCTACAGGACTGAGAGTTCTGAGCCCCACATCAAATCCCCACGCCTGGGGATCGGGCACAGGGAGAAAGAGCCCCCGGAGCATCTGGCATTGAAGGCCAGCAGGGCTTGTGTGCAGGAGCTCCACAGGACTGGGGGAAACAGAGACCCCATCCCTGAAAGGCACACACAGACTTTCACGTGCACTGGGTCCCAGGGCAAAGCAGTCTCCATAGGAATCCGGGTGGAATCTGACTGCAATTCTTGGAGGATCTCCTGGGAAAATAGGGGTGACTGTGGTTTGTTGTGGGGGAAGGACATTGGAGGTGAAGCTCTCGGGAACATTCATCAGCCTGCATTTCTCTGGAGGGGGCCATTTCTGGGAAAATCTGGTCCCTCCCATCAGCAATGAGAAACCCCAGGCCAAACAATAATCCAGGTGGGATCACAGCCCCACCCATCAGGAAACAGGCTGCCTAAAGACCCCTCAGGCACACAGCCAGCCTCTAATCTCATCCAGAGACAAAGCCCCACCCATCAGAGGGATAGGAATCAACCCCACCTACCAGTGGGCAGGCATCAGTCCCTCCCATTGGGAAGCCTACAGCAAGCCCCCTCCATACCAACTTTAGTCACAGGGGAGGCAAAGGCCAGAACTAAGAGA
>PVHT020000141.1:27122163-27152932 GCA_004024745.2 Catagonus wagneri
CCAACAGTAGAATACAGGAGGCAGAAGAACGAATCAGTGAGGTGGAGGACGGATTAGTGGAAATCACTAGTGCAGAAGAGAAAAGAGATAAAAGATTGAAAGGAAATGAGCTGAGTCTCAGAGAACTCTGGGATAATGTTAAACGCACCAATATCCGTATTTCAGGGGTGCCAGAGGGAGAAGAGAGAGAGAAGGGGACAGAAAAAATATTCAAAGAGATAATAGCCGAAAACTTCCCTAATATGGGAAAGGAACTACTCACTCAAATTCAGGAAGCGCAACGAGTACCATATAAAACAAACCCAAGGAGGAACACCCTGAGACACATATTAATCAAAATGACCAAAATTAAAGACAAAGACAAAATTTTGAAAGCAGCTAGGGAAAAGAAACAAATGACATACAAGGGAACCCCAATAAGGTTATCAGCAGATTTTTCATCTGAAACTCTGCAGGCCAGAAGGGAGTGGCATGATATACTTAATGTGATGAAAGGGAAAAACTTCCAACCAAGATTGCTTTACCCTGCAAGGCTCACATTCAGATTTGAAGGAGAGTTCAAAACCTTTACAGATAAGCAAAAGCTAAGAGATTTCTGCAACACTAAACCAGCTTTACAACAAATCTTAAAGGAACTTCTCTAGTCAGAAAAGAAAAGGCCACAAATGATAAGCCTCACCAGTAAAGGCATATACACAGTAAAGATACTAAATCATCCATGCACGACTGTGCTACCAAAATCAGAAATTGTGAGAAGAGAGCACAAATGCAGGTCACTGGAGACGCACGTGCAATTAAGAAACCAACAACTTAAAACAATCTCATTTGTATACAGACTTCTATATCAAAACTTCAGGGTAAAAAAAAAAAAAAAAGCAAAAAACCCCAGTTAATACAATGGCAATAAGAACATATACATCAGTAATTACCTTAAATGTTAATGGACTGAATGCCCCAACCAAAAGACATAGACTAGCCTAATGGATACAAAAACAAGAAAACAACCAATGGATCACTGAAGAAATCAAAGAGGAAATTAAAAAATACCTAGAAGCAAATGACAACAAAGACACGACACTCCAAAACCTCTGGGATGCAGCAAAAGCAGTTCTAAGAGGAAAGTATGTAGCAATACAAGGCAACCTCAGGACACAAGAAAAAGCTCAAATGAACAACCTAACTTTACATCTAAAGCAGCTAGAGAGGGAAGAAGCCAAGTCATGGAAACAACCTAAATACACATCAACAGAGGAGTGGATAGGGAAGATATGGTACATACACACAATGGAATGAATATTACTCAGCCATTAAAAGGAATGGAATAACAACATTTATAGCAACATGGATGAACCCAGAAATTATCATACGAAATGAAACCAGTCAGACAATTAGATAGCAACACCCAATGCTACCGCTTACATGTGGAAACTAAAGAGACACAATGAACTTCTTTGAAAAACAGACAATGACTCATAGATTTTGGAAAACCTTGGTTTTTCAAATAAGACAATCTGCGGGGTGGGGGGATGCACTGTGGGTTTGGGACACAAAATCTATCGAATTGACTTATGATCTTTGTACACCTATAACTGAAATAAAATTCATTGTTAATAAGAAAAAAAAAATTCTTATTTGAACTTTGAAAATGACCAAGTTACCTTTGAAGCCATGAGGCTTCTCCACTGGCACTATCCTCAGAGGGTAAAAATACACTAGCATTTGGCTAAATAAATAATGCTGTGAAGGTTTATTTTTCTATTTATGCAAAGAAAATACGTTCTCTGATGAAAATTTAGAAAACAGAAACGATGGCCAGGAAGGAAATTAAATTAATTGCAATTCCACTATCCTAAAAAACCATTGGTTACAACTGTCAGCCCTCCTTTATATCCTTTTAGTCTTTTTATTCTATCAGATTTTCTTTTGTAAAAATTGATTATATGCTAATTTTAATTAACTTTAAAAATGTGATATATTATGAATATCATTTTTTACAATTAAACATCTATGACATAATTTTTAATGCCTGTGTATTTTATAGTATGTATTATTTATCCTTATAGCTAAAGTTACACAGATCCATGACAATTTTCTAAAGTTGAATTATTTTGTGTGTATGTGTGTGTGTCTTTTAGGGCCACACCATAGCATATAGAAGCTCCCAGGCTACAGATCCAATTGGAGCTGTAGCTGCTAGCCTACACCACAGTCACAGTAACATGGGATTTGAGCAGTGTTTGTGACCTACACCACTGCTCATGGCAACACCGGATCCTCAACCCACTGAGCAAGGCCAGGGATCAAACCTGAGTCCTCATGGATACTAGCTGGGTTCATAACTACTGAGCCATGAGGGGAACTCCTAAAGTTAAATTCTTAAGTGGACTTGCTGTATCAATGGGTCACACAATTTTAAGGTTTCTGATGTGCACTGCCAAATTGCCCTCCGGAGTGGTTTTACCAATTTGTACACTCACAAGCAACTTATAAAAGTGTACCCATGTGTCCACATACACACCAATTCAGTCACTTTTTTTTTTTTTTTAATGTTTTTCTTTTTGCGGCCGCAATGGCAGCATATGGAAGTTGCCTGGCTAGGGGTCGAATCAGAGCTGCAGCTGCAGGCCTACGCCACAGCCACAGCAACACCAGAGCTGAACTGCACCTGCAACTATACCACTTGAGGCAATGCTTGATCCTTAACCCACTGCGTGAGGCCAGGGCGCAAACCCGCATCCTCACAGAAACCATGCAGGGTTCTTAATCTGCTGAGCCACAATGGGAACTCCTCAGTTTATTTGTTTTTTCTTTTTTTGTGTTTTTTTGGCCTTTGTCATTTTAGGGCCACACCCATGGCATGTGGAGGTTCCCAGGCTAGGGGTCTAATTGGAGCTGTAGCCACTGGCCTTCGCCGCAGCCACAGCAACGCAGGATCCGAGCCACGTCTGCGACCTACACCACAGCTCATGGCAACGCTGGATCGCTAACCCACTGAGCAAGGCCAGGGATCAAACCCGCAACCTCATGGTTCCTAGGCGGATTCATTAACCACTGCACCACGACGGGAACTCCGAACTCAGTTTTAATTTTTATTTATCTTTGCCAATTTGATAATCAAAACTACAGCATTTTTTGTTTAAGATGCATTCTGAATTGTTAGTGAGGGTGGGGATTTTTATATGGTTAGTATCATTTGTATTTCTTATATTGTGCATTATTTGTTTATACTCTATATCCAATTTTCTATGAAAACATTCACCATATTCTTATTGATTTGAAAGTACACTTTCCAATACTTTAAAGGTCTCTTGTATATGTTTAAAATATTCAAATATATTTCAAAATATGTTTTCCCAGTTTTCAATTTATCTTTTAAAGACAATTTTAATGATATTTCAATATTCAGCAATGTGAAATGTTCTTATTTGTTTTCTGCCTTTAATAGCTGGTTTTGGTTTTTGGTTTGGTTTGGGTTTTTTTATTTTTGCGTGTGTTTTTTTTTGTTCTATGACTACAGCATGCAAAAATTCCCCAGCCAGGGATCAAACCTGCTCCACAGTAGTGACCTGAGCCATGGTAGTGGCAACACTGGATCCTTTACCTACTGAGCCATCAGGGAACTCCTGGTTTGCTTTTTAATATTGAGCTCAGTCCTAAATTTTGTTTGTTTTTAATATTGAGTTCAGTCCTAAATTTTGCTTGTTTGTTTTTAATATTGAGTTCAGTCCTAAATTTTGCTTGTTCCTATTCAGGGCACCTCACGTGAGTCTAGGCATCCTGCAGCACAGCAGTTTTAGCACAGGTTGACATGTTAGCTTCCCTAACGAGGCAATGCCCTGAGTCCTGACGGCCCCAAGCTTTAGGAGAGAAAAAAGAAATGCAAGCAAATTTAAAAGAACACTGCCCTTAAGGTGAAAAAAAAAAAAAAAAAGCACACTGCCCTGAAAACTGTCAAATTCAGGCTGCCACCAACTTCCAAGGAAATAAATTCCAAAGATAGTAATAACTTTCAGTTAAAAAAAAAAAAAAGGTCCACCTTGCAAGACAATTCTGCTTCCAAAATCAAAATCATTTCTTTTGGTAGCGTTAGCACTGCTCCCCGGCTCACTGTTCATGAGCACCCCTGCTTTCAAGTTTTTCGCTGGGGCTCCCTGACTCCCTCTACACAGAAAGAGAGCCTGGGCTCTGAAGTCAGGCTCAGGGAGGCCAAGAGTTCTCTTCCTGCTTCCCCTTGCCCCTGCCTAACGTCATGACGATTTCAAGGCAAATTTCAGGACGGAAAGTTATTAGAAAGAGCCAGTAAGATTTAAAAGCCTTCTTCTCCACCCCCACCTTCTTTAATGAAAACATTTGACAGCAGATGCTTTACATTAAATTGAAGCCAAGAAAAAAATAAATAGATAGAAAAGGAAAACGTAAGGCAAGAAGAAGGCCTGGACCACAGACGGCAGACATAATCACTTTTGTGCTATAAATCATGGAGCCTGGGGAACGCCTCCTCTTCACACATTTCTGGGAATATCTCCCTACCACACACTCACCATAAATTGTTCCTTTCTGAAATGCCTGACCCAGTACCCACATAGAGTGGGTGTTTGTGAGTAACAGCTGGAAATGTAATAATCTGGAGGAATTACTGGGGTATATGCACTGGGTGTTTGTCCTCAAGTCTTCAGAGACACAGATTGCCCTGCAGGATAAGGGGGTACCGCTATACCTCCAGAGCAAAGTTCTGCCTCATTTGCCTTTTCCAGTGGAGAAGGGTATCTTGAAAGGGACAAACCCATGTGGCTTTTTTTTTTTTTGGCTGTTGTCATTTTAGGGCTGCACCCGTGGCATATGGAGATTCCCAGGCTAGGGCTCTAATCGGAGGTGTAGCTGCTGGCCTGCGCCACAGCCACAGCAACGCAGGATCCGCGCTGCATCTACAACCTACACCACAGCTCATGGCAACACAGGATCCTTAACCCACTGAGTGAGGACAAGGATCGAACGCGCAGCCTCAAGGTTCCTACTAAGATTCGTTAACTGCTGCGCCACGACAGGAACTCCTTTGTAGCTTTGATTAAAGTGGGAGCAGGAACAAGAAGTGGGGTGCTGCTGGTGCCGTAAGCACCTGCTTACTCTGCCCACCGGGTAATCCAGCCGTGGTCTTGAGGGAGGTGCCACACTGATGTTAAAAGGTATAAAAACTAGGAGTTCCCGTCGTGGCTCAGTGGTTAACGAATCCAACTAAGAACCATGAGGTTGCGGGTTCAATCCCTGGCCTTGCTCAGCGGGTTAAGGATCCGGCGTTGCCATGATCTGTGGTGTAGGTTGCAGACACAGCTCGGATCCCGCGTTGCTGTGTCTGTGGCGAAGGCTGGCAGCTACAGCTCTGATTAGACCCCTAGCCTAGGAACCTCCATGTACTGCAGGTATGGCCCTAGATAAGGCAAAAACAAACAAACAAACAAACAAACAAAAAAAGGTTTAAGAACTAGGCAAAGGGATGTGGTTTTCACTCCCAGCCTACTCACTACTCCCAGAAGCCTGTCTTAATGCTGAAGCTGCAGATCAGAAACAACTCAACATTCAGTCACCAAGTCCCGGTCACATCCCTGACTCTGAAAGGCTCCAGCCCAGCTTCTGCTCAAGGAACTTGTGATGTAGAAATATTTTAACACTTGTAAGCTACCCACTTCTAGAGTTTCCTTGTTGGTGACCTTCTTTTGCCATCTAGCTTCAATATTAATTCAGCAGAGAAGGGGAGTGGAGGGATGTCCCGGCTTGAGCCTAAGCTGGGCTCAGAGCCAGGATTCAGATTCGTCTGGGCACGTCTGGCGGGCTTGCCAGGCAGGAGTCTCTCAGCACAAGGGATGGAGAAGGCTCATGGATAATAACATCCTAAGGCAGTGGGTGTGGAGGGGCACATCACAGGCATTGGGATCACCAGGGAAACATTAAAAAATATGTACACCCTGCACAAATGCATCCCCTATTCTGATTGTGTGTGTATGTGTGTGTGTGTACATGTGTACACACTGGCAAGGAGCACTGCTTTGACACCAAAATTGCCCCTCAGAGTTACACAGGTCAATCTGCACCAGGAGCCCCGAGGACTCCAGAGAACACAGGGCGGCTTCTGTACCTAAGAGCTCCCGACACGCTAGCAGTGTGACTCTGCTATGCAGCTCTGAACACTGATGGCTTCCACACTTCAGGGAATGTCTGCCTCAGGAATCCTTAAACTGGAGACCATGGATTCCTGGGAGTTCAAGAAGAGGCTGCAAGGGTCCATGAACTCCTAAAAACTGCAAGCAACCACTTGGGTACACGTGTTTATTTTTCTGGAAATAGGTTTCTCAGATCGTAAAATGGTTAAGAACTGCAAGTCCAAAAAACTGGCGGCTGGATTAGCAATGAGATCCTGCTGTACAGCACTGGGAACTATATCTAGTCGTTTATGATGGAGCATGATAATGTGAGAAAGGGAATATATATATGTATGTGTGACTGGGTCACGTTGCTGTGCAGTAGAAAAGTGACAGAACACTGTAAACCAGCCATAGTGGAAAAAAATCATTAAAATAAAAATTTGGGGGGATGGTGAGGAGATTTTGTAAGGCTGGAAGAATGCCACTATAGTAGATTTGGACCAAAGAAGAATGCTGTTCTTTTAATTACTGTGACTTATTTTTAACCTTGAGGCAGCAATGATCTGGTGAAATATTGAAAATGTGAAATCCCACCTATGCTCCAAGCTCACCTCAAATGCCTCCACCTCCTCCGCAGCCAAAAAGTGTTGCTCCCTTGCCTAAGCCTTGTTCGTATACCTCTCGAAACTCTGAGCACTTTTTGCCTTGCATGTTACGTGGGCATGTGCACACATCAGGTCACACAAACATTACCTTTGAGAGTAGGAATCATGTCTTACTCATCTTCTTGCAGTTACCATGTCCAACATGGCATATCTACTTAGTTATCACTGGCTAAGGGAATGAACAGATCTCAAATCCATCCTACCTGCTAGACCTTTTTAGTCTCTCTACTTAAAGCACCTAGCCCTATTTTCTGGTAAACTGTGCATTTTGAATATATTCCTGAGAATTTATATTGTCATAGTTACTTCTTTACGCCTCACCTGCTTACCTGCCTTATCTGTTTACTTGGCTGTAAACTACTTAGAAGGCAAGGATCATGTATAACTCAAAGTAGGTAAACGCACCTGCCTCTTGGGAGGAACGCAGGGAGCTAACCAGTGTGTTCAGTGTCCTGGGCAGCACAGCCATGAGGAAATCTTTTCATAAGAAGACACTAACTCAGAGAGAACAGAGCTTAGCAGAAAAGAGAAAAAGCAACTATTAGCAGGAACTAAACAGCAGAGCAAAATCATCAGGTTGAGGAACTGAATTCTAAAGAGGAGATAAACCAAAGAGAGCAGCCTGGATCTCCCTGAGGAAGAAGAGTACAAACCAGAGACAGCCCTGCCTCAGAGGAGGCATGGCTGGATCACAGTTTGGAGCTTTGGCCCTGATTCCATACAGGTTTTGCAAGAGCTGCCAGGTTTTTCTTAGCCCTGTTACCCTATTTGGATTGTTCCCTATTTGTGTCAGGCTTTTCTTCTGTTCAAAAAACCCTGACAGATGTTACTATATGTGCAATGATGTTAATGAAATCCTATTACGAAGTTAAGTCTGTTTTCAGAGTGGAACACAAGCCAAGCAGAAAAATTTTCAACTGCTCTGAGCCCATCCCTGATGATCAGGGCATACTGAGAGACATGGCAGCTCTCTCCTCTTTTTCTCGTCTTCTTCTCAGGTTAATATTTACTTATGTACATATCCACCCATGCATGACCACACCCTTAGTTGTCCACAATCAAAGTCTGAAGGATTGTGTGATCCTGCTGACCATTTTAGCTTAATGACTGAATTGTTGTGCTATGATTATTCTGGGAAAGTCTATTAACTGCTGATGAGCAGAGCCATAAATGTCAGACCAACCATCCCACAGGCAAGGGTCACACCAGGGAAAGCGCAGGTAGGAGAAAAGGCCAAGGCAATTAGTGGCTACATGGATAGTAGCTTACCTAGTGATTCAGAATTATCCAGAGACCAGCCCTAGGACACAGGGGTCATTCTGGAGTGAATGTAATTAGATAAATTAGATAATCTCATGTTGCTTATTTAGCTTATCACACTTTTAAAATATTTACTCATCATTCAACAGCATGTGTTTAGTGTCCAGGTGGGCGATCCATCATTAAACAGAATGAAAATCCCTGCCCAGATGAAGTTTATGTCCTTGAAGCAAAGAGTAGCATCTGGGTATCATCTGTCAATCCTTGTGGTAGTTTTGCAGCTTCTCTAGGTCTTAACTCTTGGGGGGTCATTATCTTGCTTGTCTTTGTTATTTGCATCTTTGGACCCTAAAAGAGTTTGTACTCAGCTCCCTAAGTTTTCCTTTTTTTTCTTTTTCTTTCTTTCTTTTTTTTTTTTTTTTTTGCTTTTTAGGGCCGTACCCGCAGCATATGGAAGTTCCCAGGCTAGGGGTCGAATAGGAGCAACAGCTGCCAGCCTACGCCGCAGCTCATGGCAACACCAGATCCTTAACCCACTGATCAAGGCCAGGGATCGAACCCGCATCCTCATGGATCCTAGTCAGGTTCGTTAACCGCTGAGCCACGAAGAGAACTCCCTAAGCTCCCTAAGTCTTTGGAGAAGCAGGGTCTCTGCATTTCTGGGTCCCAGGTCCAACTCCACACTCTCCCATATACATTTTTTTTGGTCTTTTTGCCTTTTCTAGGGCCGCATTCACGGCATATGGAGGTTCCCAGGCTTGGGGTCTAACAGGAGCTGTAGCCGCTGGCCTAGGCCACAGCCACAGCAATGCGGGATCCAAGCCTCATCTACAACCTACACCACAGCTCACAGCAACGCCAGATCCTTAACCCACTGAGCAAGGCCAGGGATCGAACCCACAACCTCATGGTTCCTAGTCAGATTCATTAACCACTGAGCCACGACGGGAACTCCTATATGCATATTTAAATCTGATATTTTCCTCACCACCTCAGCCTGGCCATTGGAAAACTGTGACTATTGCGAGAAACTTCCAAAGGTTGGGGATAATATGATAGATATCCAGTATAACCCATACACTCCCCAATTATAGAAATTGAGACCCAGAAAGGCAAGGTGACTTGCCAGTGTCACACGTGCGGACCTGTCTTGTCCCCTGGCCCCTTCCTCCCAGTCTAGTGCTTTTCTATTATATCATAAATTACACAACCTGTGGGATCGAACAGGCCAAAAGAGCTAAAAGTGGCTCCAGAGCAGATGTGGAACAGGACCGACTCATGGTCGGAGAGCGCCCACACTTTGGAATGATGCCGCAGAGGACTATCTTGTTAGACCTGAAATCCACCCTAGGTTGGGTGTTGGAGTAACGTGGTATCACCCCAAACGGGATGATCTGGGTGTCTGTCTTGAAATCTAACACAGCTATAAGCCAGACTATAGTTACATTAGAATTTTAAAATCTATGATCCATAAACTAATTCACGTCTGTATTTTTACAAACGTTTTCTCAGTTTTCTAGGATGAGCCAGTTTTGAAAGGGTCCTATGTTGTCACAGCTGGGCTGGACTCTGATTAGAGGGGAGATAATTTTTCTAGATCTTATTCAATATTGGGATGAGGAAAAACAGTTGCCTGAGCCAACAAGCCTGACGAATATGGGACAGAGAGAGCTGAAGCCATAGGAAGCTTGAGCTTGCTTCCCTGCTAAGATTTTCTCTTAAAGAGCCCTCACAAATTTAAAACTTTAATAAGAAACCATATTATCCCAGGCTCTTATGCATAATTCATTAGCTTTTAACAGTACTTACCAGACTAATCAGTTAGCAGTTAAGGAAGGGCATGGGGGTGGAATCAGAAGACCTACACTCTTCATGCATCAGTTTTGTTTGTTGCTTGTTTGTTTGTTTGTTTTCGGCCACACCCACATCATGTGGAAGTTCCCGGGCCAGGGAGTGAACCCTGGCCACAGCTGCAACCTGCGCCACAGCTGTGGCAACGCTAGATCCTTAACCTGCTGCACCACAGGGGAACTTCCTCATGTGCTAGTTTTATGACTTGGAACAAGATGCTTAACTTTCCTGAGCCTTGACCTCTCTACCTGTAAAATAGAGTAAAACCTGCCTCATCTTTCTCTCTCTGTTGTGAAAATTGAATGAGCAAGCATGGGAATGCTTTTTATAAACTGTAAAAAAATGTTAAATTGTAATTATCATTATCAATTAACGGTCAAATTTAAGACTTTCCGAATTAAACTCAGTCCTAAATTTAGCAACAAGATAAACTCAAAACTCTGCTCTGGGTGAAGGTGGAGGGTTTACATGTTACCGACATCATTATTTTAAAATTCAAAGAAACAAAACAAATTCCTACAGAATTTGGTAGGAATAATCATATGAAATAAAAATACTTTTGTTAACCAGCTATAATGGGGAAAAATAAAAATCATTAAATAAAAAATACTTTTTCTTCCTTTTTTAGATAAAAAATACAATATCTGTCCCTCGTCAAGGAAAAGCATTTTTTTGTTTGTTAGATTGTTTTTTTAAGGGCCACCGGGGTGAATTTTTTAATATACACTTTACAGAGCATATGATAAGATGTTGTTTACTCAATTGCTGCATGCTGGAGCAACGAGAATCAGTATTAGCTGCTCATCCTTCAAAAGGGCTCACATTTTTGACTGCTGGGAAAATCTTGTCCCTTCAGATCCTCTACTTTCATTTTACACCATGGAAATGTTTGTTACTTGGTCCCAAATTGCATGAAGATCTTTGCTGAGATAAGCAAAGCT
The DNA here is from genome assembly GCA_004024745.2 of Catagonus wagneri. Taxonomy (NCBI): domain Eukaryota; kingdom Metazoa; phylum Chordata; class Mammalia; order Artiodactyla; family Tayassuidae; genus Catagonus; species Catagonus wagneri. The sequence continues at coordinate 27,133,018 of PVHT020000141.1, forward strand.
TTGCCATTTTTAGTACCTCTGATCCCAAACTGATTCTACAGAGTTGGCTGCCCAGACAAGCCTACTGATGGGCAGATATTTATGAGTCCGCACATCACTGAGGGATGCCCTTACAATGCAATAATTTCTTAGCCCACATCTGCCAACCTCCAGGGCATAATTAACATTATTTCATTTTATTTTTAAAATTGCACCCTGTGTAACACAGCCCCTGGGTAATTGTAGAGAAAATGAACACATTATAACAAATAAAAGATTACAGAACAACAACTAATAGCTTAAACTCATTAAAATTAAGAACCCACAGAATGGCTTTATTGCCAGGCCACTGCAGAGAAGCAAAGTCCTTTAGCCGCAAATCGAAGATCGGGATGCATTAGAAAGAAGAGGCTTTTCTTAGGCAATGCAGGGGAAGCAGGAGCTGGTAGAGGGAAGAAGGTTGGAGGAGGAAAACAGCAGCTTCAATTGGAGGGCATTCTTCCCCAGCAGGCCCACCCAAGGTCACTGCATTATGGTGATGGGCCAGTTCTGTCCTGGTGATCATAGACAGCAGGGTCCTATTTGATTCTTGAGATGTGAGTTCAACTTTTTTTTTTGTCTTTTTGCCTTTTTATATAGAGTCGCAGCCACGGCATATGGAGGTTCCCAGGCTAGGGGTCTAATAGGAGCTGTAGCTGCCAGCCTTCGCCACAGCCACAGCAACGCGGGATCCGAGCCGCGTCTGCAACCTTCACCACAGCTCACGGCAACGCCGGATCCTTAACCCACTGAGCAAGGCCAGGGATCAAACCCGCAACCTCATGGTTCTTAGTTGGATTCGTTAACCACTGAGCCATGACGGGAACTCTGTGAGTTCAACTTAAACCATTAACTGAAGTGTTCCCTGTTTCGCTTTCCTGTCAGACTTAGAACTTGATGTCATCTCCCTCATTTTTCAAGCAGGAAAAGTTCTATATTATTTTAAAACTTAAGCAGAACTTATCTGGTCCATAGACACAAACCAGAACACTGAAAACATATAAAGAGGTGTACACATGCATACACACACACACACACACATGCATACTCAGGCACGTCCGCACGTGTATCTGTGAACTTTACAGACCCTTGCACAGATGGCAACACAGGATAATATAATCAATCCACTAGCCAAACACAAAGCCACTAGGCATTCTTAAAATAAGGGTGTACTCTAACTTTTCTTTAAGCCTCCACAAAGTTCTGCACTGCTATCAAAATATTTTTGGAAATTCTGTAATGTTGCTTCTTTTCCCTTGGCTTCTTATTTCTGGCAAGGACTAAACCCCAAAATATCTTTCCTCTGGGACACTGAAATAAGTGTCCCAAAGCAGCTGCCAGAGCTATAGATGTTCAGAATTTTAGGATAGATTTCCAAGGAAGGCCACTTGCAATTTTGTTAAGAGTGGAACGGCCCACCTTTTCAGATTCGCAAAGAACAGGTGTGTGAGGGGCTGAGGGGCGGGGCTGGTAATCTTCTTGGATTCTCTCATTTTCGTTCATGACCGAATCTGCCGTTTCACTTCTGTTTCTTCCCTCCTTTGTCTTTGCCCCACCCCTCCTCTGGGTTTTATTTTAGACATAAAGAAAAAAAAAAGGAAAGAAAAAAAAAATCAACAAACCACTCCCTCTCCCCCCAGTGCTCTGAAGTTGTATTCTTCCTCGGCTGACCTTCCAAAAGCTCTCCCTGACTGTTAATGGTGCCACAGAACTGGGTTCTTTTTCCCCAGGACCACCTCTATCAAGTTTAGAACAAGTTAGAGGATGTGTCTGGGAGATGAAGAGAGGAAGAAAGAGGTCTCCCCCACCAAGCCCAGCTGCCTGACTGGCCCAAATTGTGGGGCTTCCTGCAGATAAAAAAGGCTTGGACCTGCTGTGTAGCACACAGACACCTCGGCTATGTCATGCCCAGACTCCTCACCTTTATGTCAGTGGTTCTCAAGCCTGGTTTTGCAGCTCAGAATCACGTGAGAACGGTTCCAAAAAATACCTTCATTAAAAACAACAACAACAACAAAATTTGTGCAGGTCTGATGCACTGAATCTGGGCCTGAGCCTGGGCCTGAGCCACTCAGTGTTTTAACAGCTTCCAGATGATTCCATTGTGCAGCAGGGTTAAGGTTCTGCTCGTGGATGTTATCCAACCCTGAGCTTACTCCCTTCCTTCCAAATGCACCCCAGGAGATTCCTCTGCCTGTCCTCACACCAAAGATTTCTGGGAGCCAGGAAAGAGAATACAGCAGCCTAGGGAATGCAGTTGAGGTTCTGAAGGGGAGGGGACTGAAAAGAGAGGTGGTGGCAAGGCATGGAGGAGGCTGGCCTTGGTGGTCTTCCAGCCCCCCTGGATGTGACGGCACACAGCTGGTGTGCAGGGGGCCACCTCCTCTCCCCGGGGCCGGATTCTCTTAGGACTAGGAGCATGAGACACTTTAGGCATCATAATACTCAGTTTTCTTTCTTGCCTGGCTGGGTAGGAGAGAGGGAAAACGAAGTTGTGGAGGACAGTGGAGACTCGGGAACTGTGATGCGAGACTCGGGCAAAAGAATATAATCCCTAGCCGGCAAAAAAAAAAAAAAAAAACAGTCTAAAAATTAAGTCACATCTATGCCAAAAAAGGTTAGGCTACAATAACCACTACGATTTTTACATGCAGATCGTAGCTGGAGAGATGACACAGTTGCTGCTGCCATGACGCAGTCCATTTCTGGTCCCAGGACTCAGCTGGCCAGGGGAAAGTGGCTCCAGAAGCCGCAGACCACCAGCCCGTTTAGACCCTCCGGCGACTCACCACTGCAGCTTGGAAAGAATAAGGAGCCCCCCTTCTTGGAGCCTAGAGTTCTAACAAATGCCAGGGAGGGGAGTCCCAAACAGCCCCTGGTTGCTGAGGCAACTGGTAAGCACCCCCCCACCCCCGACTCTTCCAGGCCCGTGACTGTGCTGGGCGAGGGGCCTGCCCTGCTGCTCAGCTTTGCTCAGAGATTCTTGGCTCTCTGCCCGCCTCCCTCTGGCACGTTTACGGCTGCTGTGCGCTCTTGGCTTATTCTATACAGAGAAGGTCTCCCTGCCTCCACCCGTCTTTCTTCCAATCTCGCTCTCTCCCCAGATGTCTCAGAGTTTATGTGGGAAAGCATGTTCTTACAGCCTATTAAAGAGACTTTCAAAGTCAGGCCTTCCCCTGCAGGCTCTGGAGTCCACAGTGTCTAGGCGCGCTCGTGAAGGGGACTGAACCAGAGGGGGTGGCTATTTGCATTTTCTGGGTAGTGTTGCTAAACGTTTCTGGGTTTCCCCTGGCACGGTTCTGACTTGTGAGCATCCGAAACTCAGCTCCTTGCCCTCAGAAACAATCGTGAATAGTACGGGCAGCAGGATTAATGCAGATGTGCAACATGGATGAGTTCCAGCTAGGAAGGAGCAGGGTTTTACATTTTCTTGTTCAGTTAAAACTTTCCTGGAGTTCCCATCGTAGCTCAGCAGTTAACGAACCCAACTAGGATCCATGAGGACGTGGATTTCATCCCTGGCCTCGCTCAGCGGGTTAAGGATCTGGTGTTGCCATGAGGTTGCTGGTTTGATCCCTGGCCTTACTCAGTGGATTAAGGATCCGGTGTTGCCGTGAGCTGTGGTGTAGGTCACAGAGAATGGCTCGGATCCCGCCTTGCTGTGGCTGTGGCATAGGCCAGCAGCTACAGCTCCAACTTAACCCCTAGCCTGGGAACCTCCATATGCTGGGCATGCGGCCCTAAAAAGAAAAATAAAACAAAACAAAACAAAGCCAGCTCCCCTCCCCATTTACCCAACCTTGGTGCTTGGTGCCTCCAACTTCATGAAGTTCCATTACCTGGAATTTAGGGTATCTAGCTTCCTTCCTTCTTTCTTTCTTTCCTTTCTTTCTTTCCCCCATAAGAGTGAATGACCTCTTTCAGATAATGAACCTCCAGAGGCCAGGCTGAGCTGTGCCCCACCAAACCAGCATGTGTCAGCCTGTGCTGGTCACCACCGCTCCTTCCAGATTCAAGCCATCCAGCCTGACTCCTCTGGGGCTTGGGGATGGTCCCTTCTTAAAGCTTCAGCTTAATATTAGTAAGCATGTGTACCTCCCGACTTCAAGAATAGTTCTTTTTGTTTTTTTTAATGAAATGAAACCTACTGTATTTGCATTCTAATCCAATAGTCGGATCTGGACAGTGAATATGATGTATCTTTAAAACTTATCGGCGCAATCACATACCAAGGTTGGGGAGTAGGAATGCCCAAAGGCAGATCCTCTTACAGGAGGAGACTGGCAGGAACGCCCTGCCTGGAACAAACACTCCTGCTGCAGGGGTTTCTCGCCCTGTTTCGCTTTTAGAAACCAGAAAAACATGAAATGTAAAAAGGGCTCCGATTCTAACCATCCCACTCAGGCCTGGCCCCAGGCAAAAGGCGGAAACGGGCCAGCAGGGCCAGTCCAGGCTTCCCACCCCAGCTGCCCCTGTGAAAGCCAAGAACACATTCAGGGACACCCTGCTTCCCAGCCCAGAGGACACGGAGCAGCTCAGGGACACATGCATTCCAGAAATCTCTGTGTCTGGAACAGAGAGCAGAAAAACCAGGGGAGTACATCAGGAAGTCGATATAATAACCAGTATGAGCGTAATAACAAAAATAATGGCTCCTAGGATTCTTATCCTAGTTCTGCGACTTAGAGGCTTTGTAACCTTGGACAGAATTTAGCCTCTCTCTCTCTCTTCACCTGAAAACTGGTTATAGTTATCTACCCTGCTCTTCTCCCAAGGCTGTCATGAGAACCAGATGAGATCATACGGAAGTTATTTTGAAAACTGTAAAGTTGATTTGTAGCCTGTGTAGAACATTCAGTCTTTCTAAGACTAGAAAGATACCACACCCAAATATTACACCTAGTAGACAACATCTTAGTTATCTGCTGAGGGGTACATATGCAGGGTTTGGTGGGCACATATGCTATATTGTGTTTTTCTTATCATAGTCTGAACTGCTACTAAGGACACGTAAATAGCCTTACTGCATAAAACCAGCTGTCATGGCATTTGCTAAAGTGGGCTTCTACCTAGTGATGTGTATGGTTTCAAGGGTCCCTAAGGGGTGCTCTGCACAACTCAGAATGGGTGGTGCACTTCTTTAACGAGACCACATAAAAATTATCTCTATTCTCGAGGAGCGCAGCTATCTCTGTGATTTGTGGGTAGGCTGCTCAATGAGTTCAAAAAAACATTTCCCTCTAGCTCCAGCTGGCAAGATGTCAGGACTGAAAAACACATTTCCTGGTTCTCTTTCTTGCCCCAATTGCGATGGATGACCCTAATTCTCACCACCCCATTTCCTTAAGCCATTAGCAATGATTGAATCTCTGCCCATCCCAATGAGCCTCACACAGACAATTTTAATGCACAGCAGCACCCGTAATATAGAGAACTATGTTGTGAAACTTCAAATTTACTTTTAATTCCATCTTTGACAGACCAAATTGCAGCCATGGGTTGTACTTTGCCATGGCCGCTTAACACGAGCTGGAAATTCAGGTATCCTCTAGTTTGTAAAAGTTGCCCTCTCCCATCAGCCTCAGATCACATAGAGGCCTCTCCATTTCCATCTTAATAGCTTTCAGTCCACAGATAGGGTTCATCTTGACAGGGAGGTGATATAGAAAAGCCAGCCAGAAGCCAGTGTCCCTGAGGAACTGGGGACCCAACAGGAAAGAGACGGTGAGAGAGCCAAGTGTCCTCTTACTGTACGGCCATTCATTCTGCACTTGTTAAGTACTGCTGAGTGAGAAAGGAGTTTCACAAAATACACAAAAGCACTACAAGTAATAGTCACTCATTCTTAAGTGACCAAGCATTATTTATCTGCTATAAGGTTTCAGAGAAGAGAAAGATGATACCAGCAACCCCACCACGGACTATAATCTCTCTTTCTCACAACAAACCCATGAAGCACTATGATTCCCATTTTATAGATGAGGCAACTGGAGGCTTAGAGAGGTTGAGTAACTTGCCTAACAGTCCACAGATACTAGGTGGCAGAGCAAAAATTTCATCCCGGGTTTATCTGATTCCCAAGCCTTTTCTCTTAATCAGTACACCTGGTTGCCTATCATTGTCCAATGGGGTCAGTCAGGAAAACATTAGGGAAGTGAGGCTTGAATTAGTTCTCGAGGGCAGTGCTGGTTTGGATTGCCTTGGACTGAGGGAGAAGGGAAGAGGGTATAATCCAAATTGCTGAGTTCGTATCCCCAGGACACAAAACACTGCTTCATATAAGGTAGATGCTCAATATATCTATTTGATGAATGAATGAGAAACAGTACAAACAAAGGCAAGGATGCGCACAAGGTTGGAGAGCAAGGACTGGGAAAGGGAGAAGGAGAAAGAAGAGCAAAGAGACCACATTGGAGCACGGTGTTCACTGTGGCAACGAGTAGGAGCTGAGGTCATCTAAGCCACATGAAACATTCTGATGGAAGGCTTCAAACTCCAGGGTAAGGAATCTGGATTTAGTTCTATGCATGCTGTAAAATTCATTCCTAATGAGGGGCCTGATAAGGTGAAAGCCATGATTCATCTGGCTCTAATGAGCAGGAGGGGGTGGAGGGGGAGGCACCAGAAACAGCGAGGCCAGCAGATGATGAACCCTGGGGAACTCATGAGGGAGGACCAGGGTTCTGACTGGTGAACTAGGGTAAGAGTTGAGCACAGACTCGTGTCTCAGACCAGAGACCGAGGTGTTGACAGCAAGCAGAAGACAGCAGGGAAACACACAAGCTCTTCACCCTACCACGCTTCCATGTGGAAAGTCTTTGAAAATATTCAGCTAAGGGGAGTTCCCGTCTTGGCTCAGCAGTTAACGAAACCGACTAGCATCCATGAGGACACGGGTTCGATCCCTGGCCTCGCTCAGTGGGTTGCCGTGAACTGTGATGCAGGTCGCAGACGTGGCTAGGATCCTGCGTAGCTGTGGCTGTGGTGTAGACCGGCAGCTGTAGCTCCAGCTGGACCCCTAGCCTGGGAACCTCCATATGCCGTGGGTGTGGCGCCCCCCATCCCCCCCAAAAAAGGAGAGAGAAATAAAATATTCAGCTAAGCCTCCCTACACAAAAAACTGCTTTTAAATTCTTTGGTTACCAGGTCAAAGGAACTGGCTGCTGGTATAAGCGAGGGGTTACATGTGCTCTTAGTGATCTTCATCGACTTGAGTTGTTGTTTGTTTGTTTTTTAAGTCCTCAAATTAGAGCAAACTTTGTTCAACTTACATGCATCCTCTTGCCAATACGAGTCATGAACCATAGGCAGCCATTTCTACAGAAACGTCCCCAGTCAGATGGCCAAGTTGTTGAGGACAAGGACAGCCCCGTCTCCTCTGGGGGGAGCCTCACCGAGGGCGGAGCACTGGGCACACAGAAATGAATGCTTCACAAATAACACTGTCTTGACTTCCTAGTCACTGAGAGCTTTCTCCTTATGTCCTGTAGAGACCTGGCACTCAGCTGCTTCTAGTAAATGCTCAAAGAGCAACTGGAGCGCCAAACGTCTGTATCCAATACCACTTTCCTGACTGCACCTCGGTCACATGTACTCACAGGGGCTGTGCCTTTAAGAAATGCACCTTGGGGTTCCTACCCTAAGATGTTCGTACAAGTCTATGAATAGAAAACGTTTTAAAAGTGCAAGATATATAGATGGCCATCAATCATTCAACAAACATTTGCTGTGTGCCTGCTATATATACTCCGGGGACTGTTTATGGCACTAAAAATATATCAGTGAACAACACAGGCAAATCCTGCCTTCCTGAAGGTTACTTCTAGTAGAAGGAGAAAAATGATAAAGTAATAAATATAATGAATAAGTAAATCAGGAGATTGGAAAGTGATAGGTGCTATGGAGAAAAGAAAGAGTATGTTGGGATGGTTTTGCAATTTTAATTAAGGTGGTCAAAGACCTCACTGACATGGTGACATTGATCAGTGACCTGAAGGAGATAAGAGTCTGTGCAATCCCTTAGTTACGATAATTAAAGTTTTCTTTAAACTTAAGCTAAAAATAAAGCATTAGCTTATATCTGGTATAAGCAGAATTGGGGACTGGCCTTATTAAACTAATCAGACACATATTTTTATATTCTTGCATTTTAACAACAAAAGCAGTCGGAGAACTTCACCTTCTGAGAGAGACTGTGTTAAAATACTGTCTCCAAGATCCTTCTGTGTAACAAAACTCCCCTCGTGAAAACTCCGGCCCTACCTGTCAGTGCCACTCTCTCTGGGGTATCGATCCTCCTCTGAAGACCACAATAACAACTGCTCTCTTGTCAAGATTAAAAACAGAAACCAAGTTTTTGTACAGGATAATTCATAGCCAACAGCCAGTTTGATCGTCAGTGCAGTGGCATATGAACAAATTATGAAAATTTCCTTTGCTAGAGAAACAATCAGCTGTCTTACCAGTCACCCCGCAGCTTTTATTTCCCACTTGATACTAAAGGCATGGCTTTTGGGGGGGAAAAAAGAGGTTGAGAATTATGCTCTGAATAAATTTGATATCTGCCTAACCAAGGACAACAATTCACATGTAAGTGCATATTGTTAAAACGGCAATCTCTATTCCAGATTCTAAGCTATTGTAATATGCTTCTTTTCCAGACTTGCAGATTTCAAATGGCTCCCAAATCTAGAAAACTGTCTTCTTGCTCAGCTAGCCTGGGGGCTGACCTTGAACAAAACTGGTTTTGGAGACTGTTCCCATGGGGAAATTTCAAGAATCTTGAAACACAGTGTGTGTCTGAGAAATGAGCACGTTCACAGCATGTGTTCCTGGTACATGAAATTTTTTTCCTTTTTTTTTTGCTTTTTAGGGCCGTACCTGCGGCATATGGAGGTTCCCAGGCTAGGGGTCGAATCTAAGCTATAGCTGCCAGCCTATGCCACAGCCACAGCAACGCCAGATCCAAGCCTTGTCTGCCACCTACAGCACAGCTCACAGCAACACCGGATCCTTAACCCACTGAGTGAGGCCAGGGATCGAACCCGCAACCTCATGGTTCTTAGTTGGATTCATTTCCTCTGCGCCACGATGGGAACTCCTCCTGGTACATGATTATAACTGGGTTTGGGACGCTAAGTGGCTCGGCTCAAAGATTCACCCCCAACACCATCCCCTCATGTCTACCTCCCACCTGCACTCCCCTGTGGTCTGCAGATCTTCACTTCTGACTTTGCTCAACACAGCACGGGCCTTCCCCAATTCTGGGCTGCCAAGATCAGAGTGTGCTGCTGAAACATTTCTGAATACTCATGTGAAAGGAACTCAACTTCTGCTTTGGGGTCGTTTAGTAACAGTTGCTCTATTTCCTTTTCTTCTATTAAGCAATTCTGTTTACACAGGATTTTTTTTTTTAACCAAGTAACAAAAACAATGATAATAAACCAAATGATGCCAGACATTGACATAACCTACTCCATGCTCACTAGTCACATCTGGCAATGTGCTGTGAGCCCTTTCAGAGGAGAAATAACAAAGAACTTAAAAGACAAAAAAAAAAGTCTTTACAGAGAAAAGGAAGCATAGTTTAATCATGACTTGACCTGATGAGAAACACTTCCTGCTTCAAGCAAAAAAAAACTTCAGACTATTGGGCACATTATCAGATTGATGCTGAATATCCCTGTCTACTTTCTACATCTTTTACCAGATTCTCAATTCCAAGACTTGGCCTGGAACCAATAAATGCATCCCGTTAAAGCATGGGAAGGAAACAAATGCTATCCTCCACAGGAAGGCTCCACATACGAATACTATCCCCTTGATCCATCCATTCCTGAGGCTCCATTCATGACTTTCTACATTCACAGAGCAACCCTGTATCTCACCATAACCTCAACCATCCCTCTACGGTGTAGATGAATTAACTGTGACAAGACGAAGTGATGTGCCCAAGATCCAAGCTTGGGTGGCAGCACCAGAATGAGAACTCAGGTCTCCTCACTGCCGAGGTGCTATATCGGATGCCATAGTGCCCAAGGGTGCACAAGTCATTGACAAAAAGTGAAATCATCCCCTGCTTGCCAGCTTCCATCCAGCAACACCCAACTCCCCACCCTCTAGCACCCTCCTTAACACACAATAGGAATATCTTTGCTAAAACCTTCTATAATCAGCCTCTCTTCTCCGTTATTCCATTGAGTGCTACCTATCTTAGATGCAGGGCTGATATTCAAAATACTTAACTGGTATGGCTGAGGCACTGACCAATAGGAACGGATGCTGGCTTACTGCCAGACCTGGAGGTTCCCCTGTCCCCTGCAAATGGCCCCTTTAGGTGTGTGGGGAGATTAGACTCCAGAGAATTCCTGTTTTAGGGGCAACTTCTGAGGGGAAACTTGTAAAAGATCCTGTTTTCTAAAATTTGTTTACCACATGCACAAGGCTTCCAATTTATTATTCATTCAACAAAAAAAAAATTTATTTTTTTGTCTTTTGTCTTTTGAAGTTCCCAGGCTAAGGATTGAATCGGAGTTGTAGCCGCTGGCCCACGCCACAGCCACAGCCACACGGGATCTGAGTCGTGTCTGTGACACCACAGCTTAAGGCAATGCTGGATCCTTCACCCACTGAGCGAGGCCAGGGATTGAACCCTCATCCTCATGGATGCTAGTCTGGCTCATTAACCAGTGACCCGCCATGGGAACTCCCTCATTCAACAAATATTAAGTACCAACAATGTGCAGAACTTTATGAGAAAAGCAAAGACAGTTAGACATGCCCTCATGTCCTACTCTATTTCCTGATAGAATAGATAAGAAATGTACCTCAGTAGCTAAGATAGAAACCAGAAATTTGTCTGTTTTAAGATAGGTCCAAGAACATGGGTATGCTTGTCAAAAAAAAAGTAGGGATCCATTCTGGCTGTGGGTCATAGAAGGTTTTCTGGAGTGCTCATTTCAGGGGTACTTTTTAAAGGGTAGGGAAGAGTGGTGACCATTTTTGTAATATGTAGAAATATGAAATCACTAGGTTGTACACAAGGAACTAACACCGAACGTCAATTATACTTCGGAAACAAACAAACAGCTTATAGAAAAAGAGATCAGATTTGTGATTCCAGAGGCAGGGCAACTAGATGAAGGTGATCAAAAGGTTTTTTTCTAGGTATAAACTAAATAAGTACTAGTGATGTAACGTACAACATGATAAATATAATTAACACTGCTGTGTCTTAGATATGAAAGCTGTTCAGAGTTCTCATCACGAAGAAGAAAAATGTTCCTTTTTCTTGTACTTTGAATCGATATGAGATGGTGGCTAGGACTAACCTTACGGTGGTGATCATTTCATGATGCATTATGCTGTACACCTCAGCCTTACACTGTATGACAGTTACATCACCATAAAACCAATCGGCAATGACCGCATACTCCGGACCAAGGCTCCCTGGGGTTCAGGACATGCTCTCTAGGGGACCTCTCATTTCTAAACTAGCCAGGCACCTCCCCCACCCCACCCCCACCCCATTCTGATCATACTAGAGAACAAATAGGCGTTTGCCAAGTGGCCTGATGGATCACATGTCCTCGCCTGGCTCCCGTGGGCCGGGGAAGAACCGGCGATTGAATGCTGCCCCTGGAACCGCTGCCTGAGAACAGGATGCATTCTCTCAGCCTGCTTGGAGGCAGCCCAGGGCTAAGCCTGGCTCCGGTCCAGTCCGGTGCGGGAGCCAGGAGGGAATGGGCGGCGGGTGCTCCCTAGTTCCTAGCACTGACTCAGTTGAGGCAGGAGGTGGGAGAGGGGAGGATTGCTCAAAGGCGGATTTAAAATAGGAGTAGGCTGATAACCCGAGGAGAAGTCATTTGAGAAGAATGATGGATGGATTTCTCAGTCTGCTGTAGACAGAAGTGCAAGAGATTTAAAAGTTGCTTTTACTACCTCCTATAGTATAAAGGGGTCCCACGTAATTTTAGTTGAATAACAAAAACTAGCTACATCCTTGCTGCAAAGAGCACAGACTCTGGATTTCCAGCCATCTGATCCAAGTCCCTTCCTTATCAGGAGACGAGCACTACTCCTATTTACCTAGAAACGAGGCATCGGTGGGGAGGGTTCATGAACTCACAATGAAATTTAGGAAAGGGGGAGTTCCCTTCATGGCTCAGTGGTTAACAAATCCGACTAAGAACCATGAGGTTGCGGGTTCGATCCCTGGCCTTGCTCAGTGGGTTAAGGATCCGGCGTTGCCGTGGGCTGTGGTATAGGTTGCAGGCGCGGCTCGGATCCCACGTGGCTGTGGCTGTGGCGAAGGCCGGCGGCTACAGCTCCTGTTAGACCCCTAGCCTGGGAACCTCCATATGCCGCGGGTGCGGCTCTACATAAAGGCAAAAAGACAAAAAAAAAGAAAGAAAGAAATTTAGGAAAGGGGAAGTTGGTGAACTATAATTTATCGGTGCTTCTCTATCACAGTGCAATGAAAGATGGAGCTTGATTCTCCATGACTGGTAGAGTCTTAAACAGAAATATCTGTAGAGCAAATGCGGGTAGGATAACCAGCTACCCTTGTCTGAGGGCTCTGTTCCCTGAGAACAGCCAACTCACTCTGTTCTTATTCTGCACCCACCAATCTGCCTTCTGATCTGCAATCCAGTTTCCTGAGTGGACTTGCTCTAGAGCATCCTGTGTACATAACCAGCTCCAGTTTTCAAACAAAGCCTTTCTCCTGTTGCATTGTTTTTCACACTGGAGTCTTCAATCGTATTCTCAGAGGTCCAGAGATTCTTTAGAAGAATTTTTTTAAATGTGTTTTCAGTTTAAAGATAATATAAAAATTTTAATGTAAGCATCACCTGGATCACCACCTTTTCACAGCGTAGTGCTGTGTAATATCAATGCCCAGACTCCACTTGCACTTATGACTGCTTTGGTCACACATCACCTAAAGTCTCACACTGTAAGTACGAATACAGCGTTGCTCAAAGTGGGATCTAGTCAAGGGGCCCAGTAGTCCTTTGATCAGCAAAGCTGAGGATCAGATCTGTGGTACCTGGACTAATATATTGTCAGTCAAGGAAGCAGCCAGCCACATGGCCTCCTCCTGAAAAGATCTACTCTCCTCTATGTGATAGATGGATTGGGATTGGTTAATCAGACCAACCCATCTTAGATTTGAAATAGAAGACTTTCTGATTCTGGGTGAGTCCCTTAATCTCTGCTCTCATCTCTGTAAAATACACCACTGCTACGACCACCAACAGGGAGATTGTGCTAATAATTTCACACTTTCTGCCCTGCCTGGTCTGTCTGGCCCGGCTCCTGATGCAGCACTTCTCAGGGGCTTACAGCTTGCCAAGCGACCAATGAGATGGGAGACGCGTGAGAAGGAGTATCTTGGGAGTCATCCCTGAGGTCTGGAGACCAGCGCTGATGAACTGTGAGAAGTTTCTTTAAGCAAATAGCACATCTGAGAGACATCCTGGAATCTGGGTGGGAGTAGCAGTAAGCCTATATTGGAGATAAGTGACAAAGTAACAGAGGACTCATTGGCTCTTGTAAGCGGAAGTGCAGAGGAGATCAGACTTCAGGTTCAGCACTGTCCTCGGGACAATTCTGCCACTCGGGCCTGCCAGCCACATGCTGACTCTCCTCATGGGTGGAGGATGGCTCCCAGAAACATGGAGGCTACGCGTGCCCATATTTGGGGATGCCTCTGTTCAGCATTCCAAGAGAGAAGTCTAAGGTTCACCCTGATTAGAGTCCTCCTCGGCATCTCGAACATTCCTATCTAATCTGTCGGGAAACGGTTGGCTCTACCTTCAGATTTGTCTAACACCCAACTGCCTCTCACCATCTCCGCTGCTACCACCCCATTGCCAGTCATCACCGTTTCACCTGGACTACTGTTGTCACCTGCTAACTGGTCTCCCTGCTTCTGCTCCTGGCCCTCCTACGGCAGCTTGAATGATACTTTAAAAATTGGAAGTTGGGGAGTTCCCTTCATGGCTCAGTGGTTAAGGAATCTGACTAGGAACCATGAGGTTGCGGGTTCGATCCCTGGCCTTGCTCAGTGGGTTAAGGATCCAGCGTTGCTGTGAGCTGTGGTGTAGGTCGCAGACGCGGCTCAGATCCCATGTTGCTGTGGCTGTGGCTGTGGCGATGGCCGGCAGCTACAGCTCCTGTTAGACCCCTAGCCTGGGAACCTCCATATGCCGTGGGTGTGGCTCTAGATAAAAAAAAAGGCAAAAAGACAAAAAATTGAAAAAAATTAAAAATGGAAGTTGGATCATGTCATTGTTCAGAATCTTCCAATGGCTTCCCCTCTCACTCAAGTAAAAGCAACGACCTTACAAGGCTCTGTAAGGATATGATATCTGACTCCCCAGTAAGCTCTGACTTCAGCCCCTGCCACCTCCCTCCCTTTCTCACTGCACTCCAGCCACACTGGCCTGCTTTTTCTGTTAACAGGCCAAGTGTGCTCAGCTTCTGATCGGGAACTTCATACTGGCTGTCCCCTGCCTGGGACAGTCTTTTTCTGGAGAACCGCATGGCTCACCTTCAAATCACTTCGTCAGTGAGGCCTACCCACGACACCCTGTTGCAAACTGCAGTGCCCGCAGACCTTCTTCATTCACAATCCTTCTACACTGCTTATATTTGTTTACGGTATTGCTCACCTAGTGTATTTATTGATTTGTTGATTGCTTCCTCCCAGCTAGAATGTCAGGGATTTTTGTCTGTTTTATTGATGTATCTCCAGGCCCTAGAACAGTATTTAGTTCATGGCAAGTGCTCAGAAGATTTTTGTTGAATGGAAGGCAGCTATGCTCGCCACTATACCAACAACACTGCTAGAAATTTTTTGTTGAATGAATCAATCAATCAATTGGACTGGTGCTGGGAGTTCCCTTCGTGGCTCAGAGGTTAACGGACCCAACTAGGATCCATGAGGATGTGGGTCTGATCCCTGGCCTCACTCAGTTGGTTAAGGATCCAGCATTGCCGTGAGCTGTGGTGTAGGTTGCAGACGTGGCTCAGATCCCGCGTTTCTGTGGTGTAGGCTAGTAACTGCAGCTCTGATTGGACCACTAGCCTGGGAACTTCCATATGCCATGGATGTGGCCCTAAAAAAGAAAGAAAGAAAATGAGAAAGAGAGAGAGACAGAAAGAGAGAAAGAAAAAATTGGACCGGCTTGGACACCCACTTTCTTTCTGAACTCTTAGGTGGGGAATTCCTAAGCCCTTAAAGCTAAGAATTGGACCTACCAAAGTTGGACCAAGCTGGGTATCTCTGGAGCCTGGAATTTAGATGATGCTCTCAGAAAGAAGCCAGCATGAATCAACAGACAATCAAAGAGGCTAGCAGCACCTGTGATGCTCATTTAAGGTGATTATCCTTGGGCTCCATCATAAAATTACAAGTCAAAATTTTGAAGGACGGGGATCACAGATCTGCTTTTTTTGGTTTGTTTTTCTTCCATTCTTTCTTTCTTTTTTTTTTTTAAATCAGCAGTATGCAGATGATACATCTGTTCACTGAAACTGAGAATAGTCTGGGGAGTCCATGCAAATGCGTGGCAGGAGTAAACCAGGTGTACTGTGAGATATTATTGGAATATGACAAAGAAAATTGAGATGTGACCTATGGCATTGACCTATTAGAAGAAGGAAGATGTTCTTGGATTTAGGAAAAGGAAACCCAAAGACTAAAATTTGGGGAGTGTTTTTCCAGTATCACTCAAGAGACAGACTAGATCTAGGGGTTACAGATAATCTTGTCACTAGAGAGGGTTATGTGTCAATTTTATCTTTTCAAAGAACCAGTTCGTAGTTGCATTAATCTGTTCTACTGTCCTTTTAGTCTCGATTTCATTAATTTCTGCTCTAATCTTTGTTATTTTCTTCCTTCTACTAACTTTGGGCTTCATTGGTTCTTATTTTTCTAGTTCCCTGAGGTATAAAATTAGTTTATTTGAGACTTTTATGTTTCAAGAAGGAGCTTCATCTTAGAAGATTCAGAAACACAGTGAGTGAAGCTAGGAGATATGCATAGCATACATCCCTCACCAGTCTTATTTCTAAGCAATTGCCACACCAAACCTATTTTTTTCTTTCTCTCTCTCTCTCTCTCTCTCTTTTTTTAACCTATTTCTTAAGCTCCAGGCCTAACATCCTCAAAAATGAAGAATTTCACACCGTGTGCCTTCATTACAAAGGGGATAGAGGTACCTGAGTTGCAGGCAGGGTCTCAGATATTTTGTCACAGACAGTCCATCCTTCCCTGGCCACATCTTCTCTGAACAAAAGGCATTTTGAAAAAGGGGCAAACTTCTGAGAGTGAGTTCTACAGATCAGGGTAAATAAAGTCATCAACCCAGGAACATACGCACTTGCCTTTACTATGCTCTCCCGCAGAATAGCCCCCCAATACCTTTTGTATCTGGGAGGCTCCACCAAGGAGAAGGAAGGTCTTGACTTCTACTTAAACAAATATTCTTGCTTGTCATATCCTTTTCTGGCACCAGCAAGTATCTTTCAATTCCTGTGTCCCTGCAAAGAATACAGTGCTAAGACTTAAATGGAGGTTCTTAAAAGCCCAGACATTGTCACAAACTAGGAAAAAATGTTTTCTTAGATTAGCTTAGACATTTTATCAATTAGTCTCCTTGTTCTAGCCATAGCAAAGGATATAATAAAATGGCCTTAAAATGGCTCAGTTATGGTTTGTTAAATATATAACATGAGCCCTGTGGGCCATTAGCACTAACTCTAAGCTTGAGAGTTTTAGATCCAGGCCAGGTTTCTTTAAAACTCAAGCCACAATGGTGCAAACTTGAGTGCAAGGAGATTTCCAGATCCTAGTGGCTAACATAGACATTTAATCCAACAAAATTTTCATACAGTAGAAGTGCTCTTAACGAAACACTGCTTAACTAACTTACTGGATTAACCTTCATTCTCTGTCCCTCTCTAACACCGACTGATGCCAGGTGCACTGAATGCTAGGAGGCGACACTCTAACACATTATTTTTCCAACTGTATGTCTTCATGTCAATTGCTGGGTTGAAATAAATTCAATGCATCAGGACTAATATTTTAAAAATCAAACAGTACAGAACAATTGAATCGTATGTTTAGATCATGGTTATTTATTCTAAAATGTATTTACTATTACATAAAACAATGAAATGTGAGTGCAAAAAAAAATCCTCAAAACAAACAAAATAAATAAACCAGACATGACAAATGATATAAAAATTAAGTTGAAAGATTTGAAAAGACTCTACAAAGGTCGCTAAAAAAGAAATCAGAAAAATTAATGTCAAATTAGTTGTGAGCTAGAACACAGTAAAAGATGAGACAAGAAAAGCCAAAAAGAACTCCTCACTGATTTTGTTTTACAAGCATCTTTATGTTCTGTCCCCACTAGAGGAAAACAAAGGCTGGAAATCCTAAACCCTAAATCAAGAGTGGGGCTAATGCAAGAAAAAACAATGAGTAATTTCAATCAAATGACCGTCAATGAGCCCAACTTGTAAAGATTAGGGAATGAATGTAAAACTACATGCAAAAATTAAAAGTTTAAGATTTAAGGTGTTTTCTCAATTATATCTGATAAAAGGACTGACATATTTTAAAGTTTTGGCCAGTTCCTGGAATATGATGAAACAGAATTTGACTATTATAAACTCATTGCAACTATCAAGGAGGAAGGAATCCCAAAACATATCCTTAGTGTATCAAGGATGCATTAATCAGATGACATGAAATAGGCAAAGAACAGAAAAGTCTCACATCAAGAAGGACTACCCACTTATAAGTTACAGATTTGTAATCAGGCTGGATAACTAATTTTTTTTCCTTTTTTGTCTTTTTTAGGCCCACACCCACAGCACACGGAGGTTCCCTGGCTAGGGGTCCAATTGGAGCTTCGGCCGCTGGCCTATACCACAACCACAGCAACGCCAGACCCGAGCTGCATCTGCAACCTACACCCCAGCTCACAGCAATGCTGGATGCTTAACCCACCGAGCGAGGCCAGGGTTGGAACACACATCTTCATGGATACCAGTCAGATTTGTGTCTGCTGAGTCAGAACAGGAACACCCCGGATGACTAATTTTCTATGATGCTTTTCCCAGCTCCTCCTCCTCACTGTCCTCTTGTCCCGCTAGAACTAGCTTCTTCTTTGTGTCCCACTGGCTCCTGTAAGTTCTTCCACTCAGGGGCCTATCAAAATCCCAGTGACAATTCTCTGTACATCATTGTTTAAATATGCACATCAACAAGATCCTAGCTCCTGAAAGATAAGGACCAGATCTTGCCTGGTATTCCCAGCATCAGCACAGAGCCTGGTACTTGGTAGGTGCTTAGTAAACTTCTGTTGAATGAATGACTCTGCAGATAAATCAAGCTGTTGCTCTAAAACAGTTTTCAATAAAAATGGAAGGTAACGCTGTCTGAAGCAAACTGTACACTGTAAAATGTAAATCTGAAGTTTTTTGGTTTTTTTTTTTGTCTTTTTGCCTTTATCTAGGGCTGCACCCGCAGCATATGGAGGTTCCCAGGCTAGGGGTCTAACAGGAGCTGTAGCCGCAGGCCTTCGCCACAGCCACAGCAACGCGGGATCCGAGCCACGTCTGCAACCTACACCACAGCTCACGGCAACGCCGGATCCTTAACCCACTGAGTAAGGCCAGGGATCGAACCCACAACCTCATGGTTCCTAGTCGGATTCGTTAAACACTGAGCCACGACAGGAATTCCAATCTGAAGTTTTTTCTTAAGCAGTTTTATAGGGAGTTCCCATTGTTGCGCAGTGGGTTAAGGATCCAGCACTGTCACTGCAGGGGCTCAGGCTGCTGCTGTGGCTCGGGTTCAGTCCCTGGCCCGGGAAATTTCACATGCCATGGGACCATCCAAAAAAAAAGGAAAAAAATAGTGTTACAATAATACAAGCAAGCACTGGTGCATCTTTAAGCCAAAAAATATCACTAGAAAGGTCAAAATTCACCAGACTTACAAATTAGTTGAAACAACCTTTCAGATCACTCTGCTCATTTTGTCTTGACTTTATTATTTAATATAAACCTTTCTATGATTTTCATCCCCCGCCTGAAATCTTGATACTTCAAAGAAAGTCCCTAAATAGGCAAGACAGGTATTCTGGTCACTGAAAACAAAAGGTCTTTATACCTCAAACTAATAAGGTGATTTTCTAACATAAGTCATGAAAGACTTGCTGGTGTAGAAAAAAAAAAAAAGGAAAACTTAGAGGAAAGCTATTGCTTTATTCTCAGAATTTTTTCCCCCTCCATCTCTAAATAACAAAAATATGATCATTTTTATGAGCTAAATTATATAAAGTACTTTTCCTGAGTGATAGAGTAATACATGCTGACTGCAGAAAAGTTGGAAAGAACTAAAAGACAAAGTAGGAGGAAAAAAAATGCATAATCCTACTATGCTGTGGCTTGGGTTCCACCCCTGCCTGGGGAACTTCCACATGCCGCAGGCGCCACCAAAATAAAACAAAACAAAACCCCCACAAAGTCTGTCTCCAGTGCTGGACTTCTAGTACCGCCTTCTACAAGATGTCCAAAGGCCCAAGGGAGTCAAAAGAATACGGGGGAAACATCCAATCAAGTGTTAACAGAAAGGAAAGCATGAGCTTGTGACCTGGGTTTGGGAGCAGAGAATAACAGGCAAGAAGGGAAAACAAATGCAATAAACATCACTATTCGATGATAGGCTTCCCAGGAGATCCCCACGGGCAGGGCAGGAAGGAAGACAAGCTGTGTGGACCATTCTTCAAGGTGCTCAGCAGTTCGGGCAGACTGGAAGTCGGGGCTTCCGAGGGGGCCTCCTAGCTTTCTGAATTCGGACAAAAGGCCTCGC
>PVHT020000141.1:27153932-27246635 GCA_004024745.2 Catagonus wagneri
CCCAACCCCCACTTTCTTCCCACTCTTCCCTCCCTCTCCCTTCATACCTTCCCCTCTCCTCTTTGCCAGGTCTCCTCCCCCTTCCTCCCCCCTTCCCGCTCCTCCTCCCCTGCGCCCCTCGGGCAAGGGGGAGCCCTGGAAGCCGTGGCACTTGAGGCCTTGGCCGCGCTGGCCGCGTGTGTCTCGGCGCTTCCGGACTCGGAGTCTGCAAACACTGAGCCGGGGACAGTCGCCAAACGGGTTAAAGGCGCGTAAAGGGGTTTCCTGGAGGCTCTTTTGGCAAATTAAGCTTTTCATACGAGTGGCTCCTCCCCTAAAGGCCCGGGGAAGTTAGACGCAAAGTTGCAACTCCTTAGAGAAAATGTTTGGACGCTCTCGGCCCTGGGGCAAGGTGGAGAATGGGTAAGATTTTAGGTGAAGGCGCAAAAGGGCCAGGCCAGGCCCAGCTCGCCTGTGTCCTGGGCCTTTTCAAGGGGATTTGAGCCCCTTTGACGTCCCTGCAAGTGCCCTCCAGGTCCTGGAGGTGCTGGCACCATCCTTAGTGCTTTCCCCTGGCGATCCTCAAGTAGATTAGTTTGGGGGAGGGGATTACAACCCCAAATCCTAGGAATTTAGAGCCGGCGTTCTGATTTGACCAAAAATCAAAATATGTGCTCTAGAAAAAATAATCGGTTGGAAATACAGAAAGATCGCTGGATCTAGAGTAAGAAGATTGACATAAGTCTTGAGATTGTCTGGGGCTGGTTTTAGGCTTTGGCTGGGTTACTAAAGCTCTTAGAGACCATTTCTTCATCTATAAAATGGAATAATAAGCCCTACCCTCAGGGTTGCTGTGAGGAGAAACTGCGGTAATGTAGGTGAAAATGTAAACTATAAAATGGCATACAAATGTGAGCTATTAGTCTTTCTAGATTTATGGTCCAATCTAAAGAGAAAAGAAAAGGAAACAGAATAACTTAGCCCTGACTTCCAGCAAGAAGGCAACGAAAGCCATATTTCCCAACACTGTTTTCGCAGTACCCTGGAGGAAACCTCAGGGACCTGTGGGACTGTCACAGAATTCTTGCAGAATTGTCTTTAACTGGGATACTTAATATTTCACCATTATTTTTTAAAAGCTTGCCATGTAATATATCTGAGAAGAGGGAATGTTATGACTCAAAGATTGGGTGTCAAAGTGGTGAAAATATAGCTGAGGATTAGGAAACATTCAGTCAAGCCAAATAAAACCCATTGTTCCTTTGTTGTTGTTTTACTACAGAATTCCTCAGAGCCTTTGGTATGTTCTGTTCCAGAAAAAACTATTACGAATAGTTACACTAATGTTGATGGGATCCAACTGTTTGCAACTTGGCATCTTTGTCTGCCTTTTCTCAGTAAGACCCCATCTTCTTTACAGTGGGCAATAACCAGGTCTGCTGAATCCCTGTAACTGACTCTAGGGGACACCCCCTCCTATACTGAGCCCCCTACCAAAGTGTCCCCCACGTTCCTGCCTCCACCCTGCAGACTTCTGACTCATTTAACAACCTTTCCCCTCGTTCTTGCCTTTCATCCTCTGGCACCTCAGGAACCCTAACGTTTGTCAGTAGTAAACAGACATGTGACCTTTAACGTTAGGAGGGCTTGCTGCCAGTGTCATCTTATTTAAAGAAAACTGCCTCCACAAAGAGAGCCCGGTTTGTCCTCTAGGTCCTTGTCCGTTCTGTCCGTTGCCAGCCACACCACAGGGAGTTCTTCCTTGCGGAGAGGGGAGACCCCCTCTCGCCAGTGGCTGAGCTCAACTGACCTGACTGTCCTGAGAGTCCTGTGACTCATGGATATTGTTGGTCAGGATGCAGCTAACTTGGGCATCGTGTTTTTCAGAAGTGAGTTTCCTAAAAGAAAAATATCAAAGAAATGATATGGTTTGTGGAAAAGGCAAAATCATGAAGGCTGTTCAGAAGTGGCTATAGTTGAGGGAACATTCGTCCAGTGAATAACAAGCCGGCATCAAGGAGTGGCCTGAGGGTGTGGGGGGGGCTGAGATGAGTGAGGGAAAGGGGAGGGGACTCCAGTGTGTCCTCTGCCTGAGCCAGGTGGCCCTTCCCTCGTCATCACGCCCCACAGTCTTCCCTGAGAGGAGCTTCAGCTGCACTTCAACGCTAATAGGGAGAAAATCCTAACATTCTTGACGAGAAAACTCATCAGGTTTTCAGCGGGAGGGAAAGAATTTTCATGACACTCTATCCTGCAATTAAGACAGAGCAGGAATTACCTTTGGATGTTTGACTTCGTGTGCACAGAGAAGAGGGCCACAACTGTCACTCTACAGCAATAAATTGCCAATTTAATTATCTACGAATGTCCCGCAGACTAAGTCATTTGATATTTTCTCCAGAAAACATCTCCAAATTGTCAGCAGTCTCCCCTGCGTCCTAATTATTGTGTCACTGACTGTGTTGGTTCCATTTTTTTTTTCCCACAAAATGGGTCCCTCAGCATTGGCTGATCATAGTTATCATTTTTTAATGTTCAGATCTGATGGATTTACAAAGAGTTTCCCCAAAGCCGCTGGCCATTTGGGCCAAATGCATCATCGCCAGACAAAGGTGAATTGAGTAACATCTCAGCCATTTGTCAACATCTCAGAGGAGAAAATGTCAGCAGAACATGATGGTGATCAAAATAGTTATGAATTTGAATCTGGCTGTACTCCTTCTAAGGATTATAGGTACATGATGTTTGTTTGGTTTTTCAACCACATAGTTTAATTTTTCTACCATAATTCTTGGCCTACAAACCACTATGGACAGGATAACACCAAAGGAACCAGAGATTTAGTTTATAATAATTACAAAAATAATGATAGAGAGTTCCCATCGTGGCTCAGCGGTAACAAACCTGATTATGAACCATGAAGATGCAGGTTCAATCCCCGGCCTCTCTCAGTGGGTCAGGGATCTGGCGTTGCTGTTAGCTGTGGTGCAGGTCACAGACATGGCTCAGATCGCGCGTTGCTGTGGCTGTGGCGTAGGCCGGCAGCTGTAGCTCCTATTCATCCCCTAGCCTGGGAACTTCCATATGCCACAGGTGCAGCCCTAATAAAAATAACAATAAAAAAGACAAAAAAACCACACACAATGATAGCTAACAGTTGGTAAGTACTTATTATATGCTATGTCCTGTTCTGAGTGCTTTGTGTGTATATTAATCCATTTACTCCAAAAGAAACTCTATGAGGTAATTACTGGTATTATCCCCATTTTATAAATGAGAAACTGAGGCATAGAGAGTTTTTTTAAGGTGACAGTGCCAGGCAGTCTGCCACGAATCCATGCCCTTACAACAGAACGCCCCTATGGGAAGCAGCAACATCTTCATTATCATAAAAAAAATATTTGTTGAAGACTTATGACAGGCAAGTGAACTGCTTCACGTGCATTCTCTCACTTAATTCTCATACAAAGCCCCTAAGGAAGTGCAGTTATTCCCATTGTATGGATGAGAACACTGAGGCTTACAGTGTGTGAGCCCAAAGTCATAGAAGTGCCAGGTAGGGACAATGGCTCCGTCGACTCTTTACCATTGTGAGAGTTGCCTGTCAGGAAAGGATTCTGATCCTGGCAATGCGCAGGCCATAAATAAAGCCACTAGCATATCAGCAGGGAAATTTAAAATGCCCTGAGAGGCCCTAGGGAGAAATGACAATTTCAAAATGCAAAGTGGGCTTAGGGCGTTTTATACTGACAGTAAGTAAAGCACTGCTTAAAACAAAGCAACACACCAGAAAAGGATGAGGGCATGCAAAAAGGACATAGGAGCAAATCTGAAAGAGCGCCTCATGTCCCAAACTGGAACAATTTGAGCAACAAAACTAATAACAATAGTGTTACATTATAACTCAAAGAAAAAATACAGATTTATGAGTCCAGAGTGATAGGAATAAGTTGTTGAATTCTTGAATTAATGAGTAAAAAGAGACGAACTGTCCTTACAGAAGGATTCCAAATTATAAATTTAGAAGGAAGGAGTTCCCTGGTGGCCTAGTGGTTTAGGATGCGGCATTGTCACTCCTGTGGCTCAGGTTTGATCCCTAGCCTGGGAACTTCTGCATGCTGTGGGCACAGCCTAAATAAATGAATAAATGTAGAACGAATGAGGGAAGTAGGAAATAACTCTTAAAGCCCCAGAGTAGTTATTGTTTCAGGCAAGATCCACTGAGGAATGCAAAAAGTAGTGGGTGAAACTTTAAGGAGAAAGAGAATCTTTGGATAGCCTCAAAGTATCTTCTCAAAATGTTAGCTAAATCGCTGAAGTGGGTTTAACATATGTCCACAAAGCTTTGATACTCCTTCCTTCAGAGAAGGAATTTAATTCCTTTCCCCTTGAGTGTGGGGTGGATTTAGTGACTTACTGGTAACAAGAAAATAAGTAACTTCATAGTGGCAAAACCTGGCAGATACCACCTTAACCAAATGATCAAGGTTCACATCTAATACATCATGCTCATATCATGAACCCCTGCTATGATGTCATGAGAAATGTACTGCCTCTTTAGGGTCTTCTTCCCCAAAATTCATAACCTCAGTCTAGTCATGAGAAAACATCAAACCCAAGCTCAAACTGAAGGACCTTCTTCCAAACTCCTGGCCAACGCTCTTCAAAAGTGTCAAGGTCCTGGGAGTTCCCATCGTGGCGCAGCGGTTAACGAATCCAACTAGGAACCATGAGGTTGTGGGTTCGATCCCTAGCCTTGCTCAGTGGGTTAACAGGCCCGGCATTGCTGTGAGCTGGGGTGTAGGTCCCAAACACGGCTCGGATCTGGAGTAGCTGTGGCTGTGGCATAGGCTGGCAGCTGTAGCTCCGATTCGACCCCTATCCTGGGACGTCCATATGCTGCAGGTGTGGCCCCAAAAAGCAAAAAAAAAAAAAGGTGTCAAGGTCCTAAAAGACAAGAGAAGGCTGAGAAGCCATCACAGATTGTAGAAGACTAAGGAGACAGGACCAGTAAATCCTACGTGGTATCCTGGACTAAATTCTAGAACAGTACAAGATTATCGGCAGAAAAAAAAACAAACAGTGAAATCTGAATGAAGCCCCACAGTTCAGTTAATAGTCTCACATCAATGTTGGTCTCACAGTTTTGATAAGGACATCATGGTATGTAAGGCATTAACAGTAGGGGAAGCTGGATGAAGGGCTTAAGGGACCCTATGTGATGGCTTTGGGGAGGGAATCACCCAGCTGTTGAGGAGGGAGTCGAGGCTATCAATAACCCCTGGCACCTGTAGATGGCTTTGTGCCCATCTAAGCTTCCAGGTGTTCTCTCATCAGACTGGACCCACTCACCCAGTTTTAGGATTTTTCTCTATTAGCTTTTGAAAGCCTATAAGGGGATTTGCGAAAACATGTAGATGGATTAGGGAATGACAAGAGTGGGCATGGAGACAACTTGGGCTGATGGTAGAAACTAAGAAAATCAGAATACAATATGGACTTTAATTAATAATATATCATTATCAGTTCACTAATTGTAACAAATGTGCCATGCCAACATAGACTAGTAATAATAGCGGGAGTTGTGTATGTGTGTGTGGCAGGGGGTGGGGGGAGGGGGAGGATAATGTGGGAACTCTTGGTGCTATTTTCTCAATTTTTCTGGAAAACAAACTTTTTTTTTTTGTCTTTTCTAGGGCCACACCCGTGGCATGTGGAGGTTCCCAGGCTAGGGGTCTAACAGGAGCTGTAGCTGCCGACCTACACCACAGCCACAGCAATGCAGGGTCTGAGTTGCTTTTGCGACCTACACCACAACTCATAGCAATGCCGGATCCTTAACCCACTGAGCAAGGCCAGGGATCAAACCCGCAACCTCATGGTTTCTAGTCAGATTCGTCAACCACCGAACCACGACGGGAACTCCGGAAAACAAACTATTCTTAAATATAAAATCCAGGAAGTTCCTTTTAGGTTAAGGATCTGGCATTGTCACTGCTGTGACTTGGGTCCCTTCTGTAGCAGGGGTTTAATCTCTGGCCTGGGAATTTCTGTATGCTGTGGGCACAGACTGAAAAAAAACAGCTGTTTAAAATGAAAAATAAAATTTCCCCACCTGCGGAGTTCCCACTGTGGCTCAGTGGTTAACGAACCTGACTAGTATTCATGAGGACATGGGTTTAATCCCTGGCCTCGTTCAGTGGGTTAAGGATCCGGCATTGCCGTGAGCTGTGGTGTAGGTCGCAGACACGGCCTGGATCCTACATTGCTGTGGCTGTGGCGTAGGCTGGCAGCTGGAGCTCCAATTTGACTCCTGGCCTGGGAACCGTCACATGCCGTGGGTTTGGCCCCAAAAAGCCAAAAAAAAAAAAAAAAAAGCCCCACCTGTGCTCCTAGGATAAATAGCATAAAGAGTCACTGAATGTTCAGCGGAGCTGCCCTGGTTTGACTCCAAGAGACCTGTGAGGGTCCCACAGAGAGGACAGCACAGGTGGCAGCAGAACGCAGAGATGATAGAAGGACTTGGAGGAAGGGACAGAGTGAGTCATTAGAAAACAGGAAAGGCGGCTGGCGGGACAGCAAATGAAGGAGACCCTGTGCTCCAGGTGAGTTGCTTTCCGTGGCTGCCCTGCCCTACAAGCCATCCCTCCTATCTGCTCCTTTTCCTCCTGCACCTGCCACCTTTTAAGAGGCTATGTGATGACACTGGACACTGTTTGCCCCTTCACATTCCCTCTCCACTCGTTCCCTCCCTGCTCTGTGCCCCAGGCGACTCCCTTTGCCTGCACCCTCTGTGTGGGGGAGCCCTCCCCCTGTAGTTTCTAATACAGTAGTTACTAAGACACATGTGGCTATTGAATGCTCAAAATGTGGCTGGTGACAGTGGAAAACAATTTTGTTTTTTGCTTTTTAGGGCCGCATCTGCAGCATATGGAGGTTCCCAGGCCAGGGGTCAAATTGGAGTTGCAGCTGCCGGCCTATGCCACAGCCACAGCCATGAGGGATCCAAGCCATGTCTGCGACCTACACCACAGCTCACGGCAATGCCGGATCCTTAACCCACTGAGCGAGGCTGGGGATCGAACCTGCATCCTCACGGCTACTAGTCAGATTCGTTTCTACTGTGCCACAACGGGAACTCCACAGTTTTCAATTTTGTTTAATTCTAACAGCCACACGTGCCTAGTGGCTACAGGACCGGTCTAAGATTTCCCGAGCTCAAAGCAGTTCTCCGGCTACTGAGGTCCACCCTGTCCTGACAGGAGTCGAATGAGAGTAACTCAAGGGCCTTGGCTGTTTCCCTTCCTGGCAGAACTGCAGCGCTGGGCTTTCTGGCTTTCTCTCTAGGCAGGCAAATTTGGGAACCTGTGTCTCGGTTTTACATATTTACATTTTTATTTCCTTGCAACCTTCGTGTTTCTTGAATAGCAGAGTTACAGTGTGCTTACTTGCACACTTGCAGCTCACCAAAGACCTATGGCCCTGAGCCAAGGGAGTCTCCAGCTGCTGACTGACCCTGCCTGGAAAGTCAACTTGGAAGAGATGCAAATGTCCTAATCCTCTTCCAAACCACTCTAAGTAGGTTTTATCCAGTGACCTGTAAAACCAAATTAGTAAAGGGACGCTTTAATTCCAGCTCGTTAGAGAGCTTCTAAAATCTTCGAGAAAGCCAGCACAGCAAACTTGTGTGCTGGGGCGGGGGGGAGGGGGCTGAGAAACACATCCCGTTTTCAAAAGCAAAATGTCCTTGCCTTCCTATGGTTTCTCTTACATCACTCAGCAAGCAGAAGATATTTTCGGACGCGTTCACAGGGATCGCCGGTGGAGGTAGGGAAGCGTTTCTTGAGAAGAAAAATACGGTGGCCCAGTGAGGTCAAGTGATTTTCCCCAGGTTCTGCCAAGTCCCATCCCAGATCCGGTCTCCTGACTCTAGTACAGAGAACATTTGCACTGTTCTGACTATTACCCAGGGAGCTGGCTTATTGCACAATATCAGGAAATAGTCCACATGAAATCCTGGCCCACAGAGCGTACATGTTCTGCTTTTCATTCTGCAGCTTTTTCATAAAGTGTGTTTTCCTTTCCCATAATGTCATCTGGAAGCAATTCCTCCCAACAGCTGGATTTGCTTTCACCATCGGTAAACACGTAAAATGGAAGGCAGGGGAAGATGCCGAGTGTCACCAGAGAGCCTTCTCCCCACCCGCTTGGCTCACGTTCTGAGGCTTATCTTGGGTCTCTGCACAAGCCTCATCAAAACCGAGCCGGTCTTCAAACAAGTGACCCTCCCTGCACTCCCTCCTTCGGAGGGTCAGCATCTTCTTTGGGGGAGAAATTTTCTGAATACTTTGCAGATAAAATGGATCAGACGCAGACCAGATTGCCGGCTGCCAGGACCTCTGTGCTACATGTGGGGGCCAGCAGAGCAGCTTCCCCCCCCAAGGTTCCCACCAGCCCGGTAACAGTCAGAATGTCTGGGGTCTCACCCCCGCCCCCGCTCCCCCTGCCCGGGGGGAGTGTGTCTGAGAGCAGAGCCTTCCCAGCGCTGCAGCCACCGAAGCCAAGAAAGAGGACTAAGTGGGTCATCAAAGCGGATGAATGTCCCCCAAACATGCTCCGCAGGACCGTCTCCACGAAGATACAAGCAGAAAGGCTGGGCAGTGCTCTGGAATGGCCGAGGGCCAGAGCACAGCTGCCATCTGGGTGTTGGCTCCCACCTCATCAGCCTGCTCACCAGCGTGGCTGTTCTGGCCCAAGAGATCAGGGGCACACTTTCGGATACTGTACCCGAGGACAAAGCTCAGGCTGCAGACACTTCCTGCTCCCAAGTAAGATAGGCTACTCTTTGGATCAAAGTTTCAAATTTAGGGGGAAATCAGCCTAGCACATGGCTGAACTCCCAGAGGGGAGCATGCGAGTATGCCAGTGACCAGGCAGCAGGATGAAGATGGAGGAGAGGGCGTGTGTCACCCGGCCCAGCTGCGTGGATGACCTCAACGCGGTGCTGGCCAGCTTTAGGGGGTGTGGGAGGAGCTTCCTTCCAAGCACCACCAATGCTCAAGGTAGCCAGGGCCCCACGCCCCGTGAAGGAGCTTTCCTCTGTGGGGGCCTTTGACTGCAAAGTTCTCCCGGCAGCAACGAGCAACCCTCCCTGTGGACACGCAGAAAGAGATGGTCCAGGGCAACGCTCATCAGAGGACTTTGAGGAGGGCAGCTGCCCTGTCCCTCAGCACAAGCCGCAGAGGGAGCTCCTTTGCCCTGCACCCTCTGTGTTGGGGAGCCCTCCCCCTGAGTTCTGCTTCCATCCTGGGGTCCCTCCTCTTTCCTTTCTCCAGCGTCCTCCCCTTCCTCTGCCAGCTAGGCTATATCTTGTCAGGAGCCAGGGGACAGAAACTACATCATATCTTATCCCAGACCCTACAGTCTCATATCTGGAATTTTGAAAATCTGTGTTTTGTGTTCCATGGCAGGGCTAATATCTTCAGACCGTGGTCACTCTGGTCTGGTCACTCTGGACTGCTCTAGAGGGACCTCAGGGTACACTTGGAGAGAGTCACAGAGTCTAGAACAGAGGGATGAGTGGTGAGAGCAACCCACTGGCTAGTGCTGCACAGCGATCCTCTAGATTAAAGCAACCGATGAGAGAGGAAACCACCAAATGCTGGTTTGTATCCCTATTCAAACAAACCAACTCTAAGACATTTAGGGATAATCAGAAAAATTTGCACTGGGTATGTCAACGGCCATACCACCTCGAACACCCCTGGTCTTGAATCTGAACTGGGTATTAGCAAGTGTCTAAGAATTTATTGTTAATGTTGATATGTGTGATAATAATGTGGTTATTATATAAGAAAATGTTTCTTTAAAAGCCTATACTGAAATATTTAGGGGTGAAATACGATGTCTGGGATTTATTTTAAAATACTTAAGGAGGAGTTCCCATCACGGCTCAGCAGAAACAAACCTGACAAGTATCCTTGAGGATGCGGGTTTGATCCCTGGCACCACTCAGTGGGTTAAGGATCCAGCATTGCCAGGAGCTGTGGTGTAGGCTGCAGACGTAGCTCGGATCCCAAATTGCTGTGGCTGTGGCATAGGCCTGCCGCTGCAGCTCCAATTCTACCCGTAGCCTGGGAATTTCCATATGCCATAGGTGTAGCCCTAAAAAGCAAAATAAATAAATAAAATAAAATGCTTAAGGAAAAAAAAGCTGACGAAGCAAATTGGTGTCTTGGTCCATTTGGACGGCTATCATACAATCCTGTAGAATGGGTGGAGTATAACCAACAAGCATTTATGTCCCACAGTCCTGGAGGCTGGAAATTCAAGAACAAGGTGCTAGCAGATTTGGTGTCAGATGCGAGCCCTCTTCCTGGCTCATAGATGGCTGTCCTCTCATTAACCTCACATAGTGAAAGAGCGGAGGGAGCTCTTTCATAAGGGCGCTAACCCTGTTCATGAGGGCTCCACCCTTATGACCTAACCTGACCTTCAAAGGCCCGACCTGCTAATATCATCCCAGTGGGGATTAGGTTTCAACACATGAATTTGGGATGGGACAAAAACATTCAATCTACAGCACATGGCAAGGTGTTAATATTTCAATATAGATGATGGGTATATGGGAGTCCTTTTTTTTTTTTGAGAAGAAGATTTTAAAGTTTTAAATGACTGCATAGTAGCCTATCACATGGATGAAGAGGAATTTTTTTAAATTGTTGTTTTAAAATTAATTTTTTAAATTGAGGTATAATTGACATAACATTGCCTAGGTTTAAGGTGTATTTCTAGGTTCAACGTGAGATTCTTTGTACTTTTTTTGGAAAAAAATTTTATAATAAAAAGTTAAAAATATAGACAATTTTACCACAACTCACAGAACCAAAGAGCTGTTTATCAACCTCAGTGAGGCTGGATTCTTAATCCCGATGGTCAGACTAGGGGTCAGCTCTCAGGCAGAGCAGAGAGGTGACAGAGAGGGGCCAGTGGAAGGTGACCCCTAAAGCTTGGACCCTGGTAGCGCTCTGCCCTCCCAGCTCCTCCACCTGGACAGACATGGAAGGAGCTTATCTCCTAGGACAAATGCAGCCTTGTTCGCTCCAGCCCTTGCTGGCTTTTAGGGCTGGCGTTTCCTCCTGTGTGTGCTGCGTTGCTGCATGAGCAGTTCAGGGGCCAACGAGAGGAAAAGCAGGACACGGACCACATGCCATGGAACTACCAGGTAAAGTGCTTGTTATTACAGCTCCGATGGCTCTTGCTGCCCTCACCCCCAGTGTTCCACACTGTCCCATCGGTGTGCTGTCATCCTGCCCTGACTCACTCACAGACTTGTACTCAGGAGTAATTCTCTCCTGGTCTTCTCTCCTCCAGGGGTAAGGGCACGGCCTCCACTCAGCAGAGTCAATGGGGGAGAGTTCCTGTTGCGGCGCAGCGGAAACGAATCTGACTAGAAACCATGAGGTTGTGGGTTCGATCCCTGGCTTTGTTTAGTGGGTTGAGGATCCAGCGTTGCCATGAGCTGTGGTGTAGGCTGCAGACACAGATGGGATCTGATGTGGCTGTGGCTGGCAGCTGTAGCTCTGACCCGACCCCTAGCCTGGGAAGCTTCATATGCTGTGGGTGTGGCCCTAAAAAGCAAAAAAAAAAAAAAAAAAAAAAAAAGTCAATGGGGCATGACATACTTATTCCCTTCCTAGCTCTGGCCCTAGACTCCCATATTAGGTTCGTCTACAATCTTTAGCCTTAACCTAGTGTTGGGAAGAAGATGATTCTTTTTTGTTAGTTTCTTATCTCCTCTTTCTGGCAGAAATGCAGTCTTTTCTAGAAAACCATCTTTTTCCTCTTGCTGTGAAATATGCTGGGTATTCCTTTTTTTTTCCCCTTTAAGTCCTTGAATGAAAGGTAAGCATTTTTCCTGGTGCCAGGCCATGCCTGGTCCTTTCTCCGTCCCAGGCCCCGCACCCAGCCCTCCGGAGTGGGAAAAGCCTCCTGTGTAGAGGCCGTGCCTCGGGTGCTGGCACTGAGAACCTGCCCAAGTTGCTGTCAACACATGTTCTAAGGAAGCCGGCTCTCACAGAAACAAAAAATAAATTCTAAAATCCTAATTAGGAGTGCCCATCGTGGCTCAGTGGAAGTGAATCTGACTAGTATCCATGAGGACGCCGGTTCGATCCCTGGCCTCCATCAGGGGGTTAAGGATCCAGTGTTGCCGTGAGCTGTGATGCAGGCTGGTGGCTACAGTTCAGATTCAACCCTTAGCCTGGGAACCTCCATACGCTGCAGGTGCAGCCCTAAAAAGCCACAAAAAATTAAAAAAATAAAATAAAATCCTAATTATACTCAATATGTGATATTTCTACAACATTTTAAATAGGTTCTCTTATTTTGATTTTTTCTTTCCTACTAGTTTCCATCTTTGTCTCAATTATAATAAGCTAGTGAGAACTTACACACTTTTAACACTTCTGCTCATTTTTAGTGTATAATAACGGCATTGACACTATACAAACCGGGCGGGAGTCCCACAGGTGTGACGTCATGTATTAGCTCAGACATTGCACTTGTCAGTGGGCACATGCAAGTCCAAATTCAGTCTACAAAAGGAGAGCGGATAGAGTTTGAAAGTGTGAGTTGTTCAAAGCCAATATAGGAAAATTGAAAATGCCGCCCCATTTTTGGCCCAGCTCCGACTAGAATGTAAGTGCCTTGAAGACAGGAACGTTGTCTGTTTTGTACACAGCGGTATTCCTAGACAATCTGCCATGTGGTGGATGGTTAATACTTACTGGATACATGAAAAGCCTGTGCTTTGGCATTCTTATAGCCACTTGTCACAGCCTACCATTATTATCACTACTATTGTATCATAATTCAAGTGAAAGTTTCTTGGAAGCAGAAGTAAATCTTTCTGTCTCCTAACACCTACATCATCCAGAATTGGGATTTGATAGCCCTCTACTGAACAGAAAGAAATATGTTCTATTGGGAAATAGCTTGTGATTAAATAATTTTAAAATAGAATCCCACATAGGTCATGAGAAAAGCCATGGGCCATGCTATAGAAATGGATGGTTGTTGGAGTCCCAGAAGTTTCTAACGTACTGTGTGGCAGGGGAGAAAGTTTCCTGCCCCGGGAATCTGGTGAAAGAATTCACTTGAGGATTTAAGTCTCAGAAAAAAAGATGGAGGGAAGGAGGCAGAGAAGGGGAGGTCTTTTCCAGGGCCCAGAGATTAAGGGTATTTAGATATCATTTAAGAAAGGAACCAGATGCCAGCTAGCTTTGTGCTTCGGTTTAACCACATTCCCTGCAAAACTTGCTTATGGGAAGATCAGAAACTCTGGTGATCATTACTGAAGAGGGTTCAGAGAAATTATGGCCTACTCCCGGTTGAAGAGAGAACAAGTTCTGGTCTTTTTTTGGTGTCAACCTCTCCTGAAATGTGCTGTTGTCAAATCAAAAAGGGGACAGATCCGGAATTTTAAAACTCTGATGAAAGTGAAATAAAAGGAAAACTGTATCATCTTGATCAAAGCTTGTGCTACCTGAGTCGGCTCCCTGTCTTGTCCCTTGGCCTTGGTGACTTTCCTGTGCTGGAGGTTAAGGATTTGTAAAAGAAGATGGGTTTTGATTAAGTGTCACATTTAGTGTGATGTGACATGCTCTTTATCATTGCAAGGGAAGGTTGGGGGCCAGAAGGAGCTTCAGAGCTAGTTCCCAATATAAATTAGGAGTCTTGGGGAATGGGTGCTTTGCAGTTGGCCTTGATCTTTCCAGGGCCCAGTGACTGTGAGTATGAGAGAGAGAGAGAGAGGGAAAGAGAGAAAGAGAGAGAGAGAGGAAAAGAGAGAGAGAGTGCACATGTGCGTGTGTGTATTTGGAGAGATGGCAGAAAAGTCAGTTTCCAGGTGCCTGCGCTAATGGGCTGGTTACCTCTCTTGGAGTTTGACGTGCGAATGTGACATAAGGCTCCAGCTCTAAATCTGTCCACGTTCTCAATGTAGTGGGCAAAGGTCTCAGTGCCTTTTACTCCTTTGGAATTTCAGTGTTGCCTACGGAAATCTCAAAGCATTCACTCATTCCTCTTTGGGACCATGGCAATGAATCTGAAGCAGGAGGAAGCATTCCAAAAGCCGCAAGCCATTTCTAACCAGAGGTCATGGGCAATGGTTCCCCCAACTTCACCAAGAGTAGGCAGAGCCAAAGCTGCCTCCTTCCAAATCGAAGATATGCAACAGTGAGAATACAAAGAATATAGGGGCACAGAAAAGCCTAAGACAGGAGTTCCCGCTGTGGCACGGTGGGTTAAGGATCCAATGTAGCTGCCACTGTGGCTTGGATTTGATCTCTGGCCTGGGAACTTCAATATGCCATGTGTGCGACCGAAAAAGCAAAGCCTCATGAGGAAGGGGAAAGCAGAGGATGTGGATGGAGGAAAACAGCCCAGAAGGGACCACTCCCACCCAGGAGGCATCCCGCCTCCAGATTAATCTCCCTAAAATGTTACTGGCATCGGGTACCTTCCCTGATCAGAGCCCTTCCCTTCCCTTCCCTCCCACTGTCTATGAAAGAAAATCCACACCTTTATCCTGGCATTTGATGCCACACACACTGGGCACCACCAGATCAGTCTACTCACTGCGTCCCCAATGAATTCCTCGCTCCTGTCTTCCAGGGTTTGCTCATGTTTCTCTCCAACCTTGTGGTCTTCCCTGTTTCTCCTATGGAAATCCTGTCCATCTTCTAAGGGTTGGTCAAAGACCTTCCTCTAGCCTGCAAGAGTTACAGCCCCCTAGGAGAACTTTTTTTTTTTTTTAATTCCAAAAATAGGAATGGAGGGCCTATGAGGTTCCCACAATTGCTCTAGGAACCTGGAATGAGTCAAGAGAACAAAGCAGGTAAAGGAGCTTGCCCTGAAGAAGTCGGGTGAAATGCGCAGTAAACAGGAAAGATAAAGCATAAATAGTATTACTTACTTAGTGGCTGATAGTTACTATGGAGAAAAGAACAAAATAGAGCAGGAAAAGGGAGACAGGAGCCCCTGCAGTACAGGGGCGGGGGACTGGCTGCAGTATGACAGACAGTGAGGGGAGGTCTTACGGAGATGGTGGAAGACTTGAGGGAGGCGAGGAAATTAGCCAGGCAGACACCGGAGGAGAGCGTTCTAGGCACATCTGGGGTGAAGGCCCCCAAGTGGAGCCGCCCCAGTCTCCAGGGGGGATGGAGGGCCCTCCTTCCTCCTCACTTTCCAGGTGGCTCTGCCAGCAACGTGGCTCCGGAAGTGTCCGTGGACAAAGGAAATGTAAGAAAATCCACATTGAATTGGATATTGGCTATTCACATCGAATACTGAGCAGAAAGGCCGGCAGGGTTAGTTATGGCCAGTTCTACATGAAGGAAGAAGCTAGCAAAGCAATGGAGAGGGACTTAGGCTTTCATTGCTATGTTCAAAAGTAATTTTTTGTAGGTTATCTTATTTATTTGTTTTTGCAATATAGTACCTGTTTTTATTCAGGTCTTTTAAAAATTTTATTTATTTATTTTTATTTTTTTGTCTTTTTAGGGCTGCACCCACGGCATATGGAAGTTCCTAGGCTAGGGATCAAATGGGAGCTGCAGCTGCCGGCCTACAGCACAGCCAGAGCCACAGCAATGCAGGATCCAAGCTGCATCTGCAACCTACGCCACAGCTCATGGCAATGCCAGATCCTTAACCCACTGAATGAGGCTAGGGATGGAACCCTCGTCCTCACAGATATGAGTCAGTTCATTGCCACTGAGCCACAAGAGGAAATTCCTAAATTTTTAAAAAGTTTTATTGAAGTTTAGTTGATTTACAGGGTTGTGATAATTTCTGCTATACAACAAAGTGATTCAGTCATACATATACACATATTCATCCTCTTTCAGATTCTTTTCCCACATAGATTGTCACAGAATACTGGGTAGAGTTCTCTGTGCTACACTTCAGGTCCTCATTCTCCAATCATTCCATAAAGGTAACCTTTTTTTTTTTTTTTTTTTGGTTGTTTTAGGGCCACACCTGCGGCATGTGGAGATTCCCAGGCTAGGGGTCTAATCAGAGCTACAGGCCTTCGCCACAGCTGCAGCAAAGCGGGAACCAAGATGCATCTGTGACCTACACCACAGCTCACGGCCACGCTGGATCCTTAACCCACTGAGCGAGGCCAGGGATTGAACCCGCAACCTCATGGTTCCTAGTCAGATTCATTTCCACTGAGCCACAACGGGAATTCCAAAGGTAACTTTTTTTACTCAGAAAAACTATTTATTTCTCTCTGTTTTTACAAGTTAGGAAACAATCTTACATATATATCTGAAATAATATACTATTACACACTGTGTAAAGGCAAAGCACCATAGATAAATTCGATCAGTCATCCAGGGTTCCCAGTGTATGGGATCTTGCATCCTGATTTTTCACGTTAATGTCTGAATATTAGAAATGTCATCTCTAAAAAACGTTAATGAGTTGTAAAACAATCATTCTATTTAATAGCAGAGTTGTAGAAACTGATCATATTTTCTTTAAGAAACAAAGGACATCCACTTGACATCACCGGCCCTCACTCTAGGTCAGCAGGAAAAAAATACTGTGTTAAACTTATGTCTTCCACACACGGAAGACCTTCTAGTCCAAGCTCTGTATGCTTCCTATCTTTTCACAGATGTTTCTTTTTCTGCTGCTTTTCATTCTTTCTCACATTTCATGTTAGAGGATTGATACAGCTTTTAAAACTTCATTAACAGCAGCAAATCCATTATCCACTGATTTCTTCTCAAAAGGCACTCTTAACATTCTGATAGCCTGGCAGTTTCATTCTCATGAATACTCTAGCCATGAAAAACTCAATAGGACACAAATCCAACGAACAGAACAAGAAATCTATTGAGTTTCCGAACGTTTGCTGCATGGGGTCAGCCCAGGATTATGAAACCTAAACCTCCCATTGTAAACAGGAAGCTGGTGGCAAGTCCTTCCTAGCATACTGTCCATCTGCTCTGTGGGCCAAGAAAGCTACCGGCCTCAGAGGTCCACGTTCATGAGTCAGGGAGCCCACTCTGGGAGGTTCCACAGTGACGTCACCAATTATTCCTCCCTTGATGAGAAGTAAGACACCATCACCGGAGCACACGCCCTTGTGGCCAGGCACCCGGGGCGGCGTCTTCTGCTCAAGTTGGGACACTGGAGCATGAAGAATGGGATTTAGTCTCCATGTTTTGGGCAGGAGGAGCAGCTCTTGGCCTTGACCCCACACACCACCCAGAAACAGCTAAGATGACTTTTTAAAGACATTAAAATTATAAAAGTATTAACTGGCAATTGCTTCTTCATAACAAATACATTAGTGAAATTGCAAGCACTGCTGTGCTTCCTAAAACAGTCACTCCCTGTTTCCTTGACCTGTCACTGACTCACCAGTTCCCCTGCAGTTTGGCTGGGGCCCTCGGCACAGACACTGCGCAGAGCCTTTTTTTTTTTTTAATCTTTTTGTTTTCTTTTTAGGGCCACATATAGAGCATACGGAAGTTCCCAGGTCAGGGGCTGAATCAGAGCAGTAGCTATTGGCCTGTAACGCAGCCACAGCAACACAGGATCTGAGCCATGCCTGCAACCTACATACACCACAGCTCACGGCAACGCCGGATCCTTAACCCACTGAGCGAGGCCAGGGATTGAACCCACATCCTCACAGATACTAGTCAGTTTCGTTATTGCTGAGCCACAACGGGAACTCCCTGAGCCTTTCTAATAATCATCCTCTGGGGACACTCTTCCAGCCTCATTGGTACTTGGAGGTGATCTGGCGTTGTGATGGAGTCTGGATTGGAGTCCCTGGGTCTTCACTTCCTTCCTCTATGCCTTTGAGCTAGTGACTCAGCCAATCTGTGCCTCTATTCATTCATCTAAAAAATAGGGTCTATCTAAACACTGTTCTGCAGTTCACTCGAGATATTCCATGCAAAGCACTGGCTAGGGCCTGGCACACAGTCAACCCACTTGAGTGCTCACCACTGTAACTGGCCTCCTGCCTGCATTTCATGTCTCCTGTTACAGCTTTCTTCCGCTTTCTGCTGGAACTGCTCAGACTTCACAGCCACTGCTTTCTTTCTTTCTTTTTTTTTTTTGTCTTTTGTCCTTTTAGGGCCATACCCGCGGCATACGGAGGTTCCCAGGATAGGGGTCTAACTGG
The DNA here is from genome assembly GCA_004024745.2 of Catagonus wagneri. Lineage (NCBI taxonomy): Eukaryota > Metazoa > Chordata > Mammalia > Artiodactyla > Tayassuidae > Catagonus > Catagonus wagneri. The sequence goes on from PVHT020000141.1 coordinate 27,172,129, forward strand.
AGCTGTAGCTGCTGCCAGAGCCACAGCAATGTCAGATACGAGCCATATCTGCAACCTACACCACAGCTCACGGCAACACCAGATCCTTAACCTGCTGAGCAAGGCCAGGGATCGAACCCGCAACCTCATCATTCCTAGTCGGATTTGTTTCCACTAGGCCACAATGGGAACTCCAGCCCCTGCTTTCTTTATCACATTTCTGCCCATCCCAGGAGGGGTGAGGCTTCCCAGGCTCTTTCTGCCCACACTTCCTACAGGACCTCTTCACAACTACAGCAGTGGCTTCAGAACCACCCCCCCACCTCATTCACATTGGTGGCCACCACCTGACTTCACTATCCCAGACCCTCGCCTGCACTCCAGACTGGAGTATCCACATGGACTGAACACCTGTACGTACCCAGAGATTTCACAGTCCGCTCCATCCAACCCTCTGTCAAGCTCCAACTCTCCACCCTCCCCCCAACCTCTGTGTTTTCCTGTTTCTGTCGATTCCACCCCCTCTCTCCCATCCTTTCATTCATTCATTTATTCTTCAACATTCTAAAGCACTCACAAAGCTAAGACAGATCTTTACAAAGTGGTCCTTACTCTCAGGAACCTCCAAGGGCCGTGGGCAGGGTTAGGTAATCACAATCTAAAGAGGAAAGAGGTTTGACCAAAGGAAGCAGAGGGCTTAGGTGAGAGGTTAGGAGGGCTCTATCTAGCCTTGGGGAATCAGGGCCAACTCTTTCTTTGTCGTCTTTTTTTTTTTTTTGAGGGCCAACTTCTCTTAAGAGGTCATGTTCTACAGGGACAGACAAGTAAATTTTCATCTTGGAGCAGGGCAAGGATATAATAGGGTATAATTTCTACCTGATGGAAGAAATAAAAAGAGCAAGACCTCCAGGCCCCAGGCACTCTTACCTGTGGAACCCTGTCCTACTTTGAAACGGGCATTCAAACACAAGTCTTTCCCATGGAAACATAATTACATTGCTGTCTGAGACACCTCTTATCATTCTGCTTTTAAAAATTTTACCACTAAAGAATATAAAATGGGAAAAAGACAGTCTCTTCAGCAAGTTGTGCTGGGAAAACAGGAAAGCAGGTATATCAATGAAACTGGAACACACCCTCACACCATGCACAAAAATAAACTCAAAATGGCTTAAAGACTTAAACCTAAGATAAGACCAACAAACTCCTAAAAGAGAACATTCTCTGATATCAACCTTACAAATGTTTTCTCAGGTCAGTCTCCCAAAACAACAGAAATAAAAGCAAAAATAAACCAATGGGACCTAATCAAATGGACAAGCTTTTGCATAGCAAAGGAAAGCATGAACAAACAAACAAAAAACCCAAAAAGACAACTTACAGAATGGGAGAAAATATTTTCAAACAAAGCAACTAACAAGTTGCTTAATCTCGGAGTTCCTGTCATGGCTCAGTGGTTAACGAATCCGACTACGAACCATAAGGTTGCGGGTTGGATCCCTGGCCTTGCTCAGTGGGTTAAGAATCCGGCGTTGCTGTGAGCTGTGGTGTAGGTTGCAGACGCGGCTCAGATCCTGCGTTGCTGTGGCTGTGGCGAAAGCCAGCAGCTACAGCTCCTGTTAGACCCCCCAGCCTGGGAACCTCCATATGCCGCAGGTGCAGCCCTAGATAAGGCCAAGGAAAAAAAAAAAAAAGGTTGCTTAATGTCTAAAATATACAAATAACTTATACAACCCAACAGCAAAAAAGCCAACAACCCAACTGAAAAATGGCAAAAGACCTGAATAGACATTTCCCCAACAAAGATATACAGATGGCCAACAAGCACATGAAAACATTCTCAACATCACTGATTATTAGAGAAGTGTAAATCAAAACTACCATGAGATACCACCTCACACCAGTCAGAATGGCCATCATTAACAAGTCCACAAATAACAAATGTTGGAGAGGGTGTGGAGAAAGGCAACCCTCCTGCACTGTTGGTGGGAATGTAAATTGGTACAACCACTATGGAAAACAGTATGGAGGTACCTTAGAAAACTATACATAGAACTACCATATGACCCAGCAATCCCACTCTTGGGCATCTATGCAGACAGAACTTTCATTGAAAAAGACACATGCACCCACATGTTCACTGCAGCACTATTCACAATAGCCAAGACATGGAAACAACCTAAATGTCCATCAACAAATGATTAGATTAAGAAGATGTGGTATATACACAATGGAATAGTACTCAGCTATAAAAAAGAACAAAATAATGCCATTTGCAGCAACATGGATGGAGCTAGAAACTCTCATACTAAGTGAAGTAAGTCAGAAAGACAAATACCACATGATTTCACTTATATCTGGAAGCTAGTATGTGGCACAAATAAACCTTTCCACAGAAAAGAAAATCATGGACATGGAGAACAGACTTGTGGTTGCCAAGAGGGAGGGAGAAGGAGTGGGAGGGACTAGGAATTTGGGGTTAATAGATACAAACTATAGCCTTTGGAATGGATAAGCAATGAGATCCTGCTGTATAGCACTGGGAAACATGTCAGGTCACTTGCCTTTTTTTTTTTTTTTTGCCTTTTCTAGGGCCACACTTGCAGCATATGGAGGTTCCCAGGCTAGGGGTCTAACAGGAGCTGTAGCCACCAGCCTATGCCACAGCCACAGCAACGCGGGATCCGAGCCGCGTCTGTGACCTACACCACAGCTCACGGCAACGCCAGATCCTTAACCCACTTAGCGATGCCAGGGATCAAACCCACAACCTCATGGTTCTTATTCGGATTTGTTAACCACTGAGCCATGACGGGAACTCCTGTCTGGTCACTTGTGATGGAGCATGATAATGTGAGAAAAAAGAATGCACCACAAGAAATTCCAGAAACTGGAGTAGCCAATGGCTACAGCTCTGATTCAACCCCCAGCCTGGGAACCTCCATATGCCACGGGTGCAGCCCTAAAAAGCAAAAAAAAAAAGTTTCTGGAGTTCCCTTGTGGTGCAGCAGGTTAAGGATCTTGGGTTGTCACTCTAAGTTAACAAATATGAATATTTCTAGAGTTCCTGTCTTGGCTCAGTGGTTAACGAACCTGACTAGTATCCATAAGGACGCGGGTTTGATTCCTGGCCTTGCTTAGTGGGTTAAGGATCCAGTGTTGTCATGAGCTGTGGTGCAGATTGCAGACGTGGCTCAGATCCCATGTTGCTGTGGCTGTGGTGTAGGCCAGCAGCTACAGCTTGGATTTGACCCTTAGCCTGTGGACATCCATTTACCGTGGGTGCAGCCCTAGAAAGATAAAGGACAAATATGTGTGTGTGTGTGTGTGTGTGTGTGTATATATATATTTCTAAGCATTTGAATCTGTATTGTTGAATTGTTCCTCAGAGAGGCTTGTAGTAATGTACACTACCACTGGAAATATGTGAAAATTCCAGCTTCATAATGGCTTCAACTGCATGGCTATTATCACTAAATATATATATATATATATTGCTGCTAACTTAATAGGTAGAAAGTGAGCTTATTTCTTATATAAACTTTATAATACGGTTTATCATATATCCAGAGACGTATACAAGTCATAAGTATATTTTCACAAAGTGAGCACCCCTCAATAACCAGCACCCCGATCAAGAACAACACGACCAGAAGCTCAGAAGCCCCTGCTGTGCCCCCTTTCACCCTCTTCCACCCACAGGTAACTGCTGTCCTGATGTCTCACACCATAGGTTAGTTCTGGAAAGTGACTCTGTCTGAATTTTCATTTCCTTGACTACTGAGGAGCTAACCACTTTTCCATGTATTAGCCGATGAATTATAGTTCCTTTTTTTGTAAACTGTCTTTTCAAGTTCTTTGTCCAGGAAATGGTTGCCTCTTAAGCAATCTCCTAATTTGAGTTTGGCTAGAGTTGAACTGTAGTCATCATGGCACTTCAAAAATGGAGAAGTGTGTGTATGTGTGTGTGTGTTTATCCTCCATGAGCTCACTCTGACAACACTCATTGATTTACGCTTCCTCACTGCAAAGCAAGATGGCAGCTCTGTAGGCAACGTCCGACAGGAGTAACTTTTTGGTGACAGAGCCGAGCCTCAGGAGACTCTGCTATTCTTTCGGTGCCTGTGAGAACTACAAAATAGGTCACTGAACCTTTTTAAAAATAGAACTGACACATTTGGGGAAAGCAATTTTTCTGCTGAGATAGCACATAGAATAGGATGAAATTATCTCCAGAGAGTAGATGAATTTAGACATTTGATTTTAAAAATAAATATTCTTAATGGCAAGAACTCACAGGAAATATAGTGTCTTTCATAAGAAAGGTCTCTAAACATTGTTACCTGAATGGCTTAGACAAGGCCTTCCCACTTCAGTTCCAGCGTGGGTTCTTCTGAGGGGCAAGCAGGAACTTGCTGACCCCTGCCCAGCCACACCTGGCAACAGCTGTTGGTGGAGACAAGGGCCACATACATCATAGCTGCGGTCAGCCTTTTGTCCCTCACTAAAGCCAAGATCCCCTGTTTCACCGGGTTTGCTCGCTCCCCTCTTACGCATTACACAGCCATCCGCTCACCTTTGGATGGCTACCCACAGCTGCAAAACAGGAGGGACAAGGCTATCTCATCACCTGAGTACAGCTTCATTCTAGCTCTTCCAAGGCTTGACTGCTTTATTCAAGGCCAACCCTGGTATCTCTACCCACGGGCTCCCCAAGAACAGTCTAAGGGCCCCAGGTCTGCCCTGTGGGCCAGGGGGTGCGGCTTTTCTGCCTGCGCCTGTGACATCCTCAGAAAGCTCTCCGGCTCTTGGTCCAGGCTCTGCCCCTGCCACTTCTCATACCCCCACCCATTCTGTTGCCGTCAGAAGCCCTGAGCACCTCAGAGGCAGACACTCTTGGGATTCCTAAAAATCTGCCTATACCACCACTCTCGGGCTCCACTAATGAGAGAGGTAAGAGCTATTGGCTGGAAAAGAAGGGCCTGGAGTTACTACCGGAAAAATTCAGCACCTAGCAGGAGGTTGGCTGTCCCAGGAATGGGGGGTGAGTGGGGACCGAGAGAGGAGGACGCAGAGCTGGGACAGGCAGACCTGTGTTTCAGTGCAGTCTGGCAGCAGGGAGAGAGGGAAGCGAACAGTGGCTGCGGGGACAGGGGGTTGGGAGCAGAAGGGGACAGAGAGGCAGGTAGGAGTATTTCTCAGAAGTAGAACACACAGGAGTTCCCTTCGTGGCCCAGTGGTTAACAAATCCGACTAGGAACCATGAGGTTGCGGGTTTGATCCCTGGCCTTGCTCAGTGGGTTAAGGATCCGGCGTTGCCGTGAGCTGTGGTGTAGGTCACAGACGCGGCTCGGATCCCGCATTGCTCTGGCTGTAGCGAAGGGTGGCAGCTACAGCTCCTGTTAGACCCCTAGCCTGGGAACCTCCATATGCTGCAGGTGCAGCCCTAGATAAGGCAGAAAGACAAAAAAAAAAAAAAAAAAAGAAGTAGAACACACAGGCCGGACCTGATGACTTTGACATTGGTGCAGAGGGACGAGGAACAGCCAAAGATGCTGATGCAGCACTTTTTAGTGAGACCACACTTCCGTTTATACAACACATATCTGTTCAATAAGCATGTGTCATCACCACTATCACCATTGTTGTACACCTATAAATGTAATAAAATTCATTAAGTAACTAAAAAAAAAAATAAGCGTGTGTCGATCCATTCAATAACAGTATCTCCCTGTGACAGATATGGTTGCAGATTCTGGGAATAACATGTTACTGCCCAAAGCGAGTTTTCACTCTGCTGGGTAAGGGGCTGGCAGTGCAGAAGACAAATAAATAAGCAAATAGAAAAGATGATTTCCCACGGCGAGGGCTGCTCGTGGAAGATAGCTCCAGCTGGGAGAACTGAGTAATCAGGGAGGACTTCTCTGAGGGGGTGATGTTCCAGCTGAGGCTTGGATGATATGGAGCCAGTGAGGAGAAGAGCCAAGGGCAGGACATTCTAGGTAATCCAGAATGCCTCCACGAGGAGTTCCCTTGTGGGGCAGAGCATTCAGGACCCAGCTGCTGCTGTTTCTGCAGCAGCTGTGGTTGCTGCCGTGATGTGGGTTCAGTCCCTGGCCTGGGAACTTTCAGATGCGTCTGAAAGAAAAGGAAGACCACTGTGGCATGCCAAGAGTTTTGCCAGACAAAACTGTTTTCTGATCTATTTGCTGAGCTGCCCCAGGACCCAAACTGCCTTAGAGATTCATCTTTGCTTTTTAGACACTACGGACACTTTCTAGACACTCTCCACCTCTCTTTCCTCCTTCTCGCCAGACCAGCTTCAGTAGAAAGTAAGACCACAGCCATAAGATCCAGTCTGGGGCTCAGGAAGTAGCTTGAACCAGTTCAGTCATTCCAGAGCCAAATGGGGAGGGGGCCCTGGGGCTGTCCCGGCTCCTTTTCTCAGATGTTTCTTTTTCTTTTTTTTTCTTTTTTTGTCTTTTTGCCTTTTTATCTGGAGCCTCACCCGCGGCATATGGAGGCTCCCAGGCTAGGGGTCTAACAGGAGCTGAAGCCACCGGCCTTCGCCACAGCCACAGCAACGCGGGATCCGAGCCGCGTCTGCAACCTACACCACAGCTCACGGCAACGCCGGATCCTTAACCCACTGAGCGAGGCCACGGATCGAACCCGCAACCTCACGGTTCTTAGTCAAATTTGTTAACCACTGAGCCACAAAGGGAACTCCTCAGATGTTTCTTTATCATTTTTGAACTATGAGCCCCTTTAGCAATCTGATACAAGCTATGAAAAATACACATATGCACAAATCCGTACACAGTTTTAGGGGGTTTTAGGGCCCTTAGCAAAGCTCATCAGAGACCTCCTCCTCGGGTCTATGATGGCAGTCCTTTTAAAGTTAACCTAGTTCATTTTCTCATTTAAGTTTTCCATGAGAGAGAGGATACATGGACAAATCACCTTATACAAGAGGAGCCTATCACTACAAATTTTTTTGTTTTTATTTTTGCTTTTAAGGGTCATACCTATGGCATATGGAAGTTTCCAGGCTAGGGGTCGAATCAGAGCTGCAGCTGCCTCCACCACAGCCACAGCAACACGGGATCTGAGCTGGTCTGTGACCTACACCACAGCTCACAGCAAGGCCGGATCCTTAACCCACTGAGCAAGGCCAGGGATCGAACCTGAGTCCTCATGGATTCTAGTCAGGTTTGTAATCTGCTGAGCCACCGTGGGAACTCCCATCTATACACAATTTTAGGGGGGTTGAGGGCCCTTAGGAAATCTCATTGTAAACCTCCTCATCAGGTCTCAACTTTGCAGTCCTTTTTAAGCTAACCCAGTCCATTTTTCTCCTAAAGGCAGTGTCATTTCCACAAGGAGATACATGGTAAAATCACCTTATACAGCAAAGCAGCCTATCACTGCAAACTCTTGACCATATCTTCCAGAGAACCAAGTCCATATATGATAAGATGTAACAACGAGGATAGTAAAAATGCATTTGTCCCGTGTTTTTACTTTGCGCACACATTTCCACATACATCATTTTACCCCACTGACATCCTTGACACATAGGCAGGGAAGGCATTGTTGTCCCCTTTTACAGATGAGGACACTGAGGAATAGGTGGCTAAGCGGCCTATTTGTGATATCAGTGCCAACTGGCAATAGCTTTGGGAAGGCAACCAAGATCTTGTCACTCCCAGGCCGAGTCTCCCAGAGAAGTACAGGTCAGGGCAGGGGCCATCTTGACCTCTCGCCCCATTGTCTCACCCTGGGGGCCCGGAGTCACTGTGAAGGGAATCTTTGTGCATGCACACTCTTAGCCCACGTAACCTTCCCAATGGGAAACAGAGACATGGAGGAAGTGATGTTTTTCGACATGAGGAAAGCAGCACTGTGCACCCCGGTGAAGCCAAGGTTGTGTGGATGGAGGGGAACTTCCCGCTAGAGGCTTCCTCTTGGCCAGTGAAACCCAACCAGTCATTTCCTTTTTTTCTCAAGACTTGCCGCATTTCCTCCTACAGTCCCGCAGAAATGAGTCTAGAGGAGCGCCACCTACTGGCCGGGACCATAAAGATCACCTCTTATTTGCCCCACCCCCATCCCGCCCCTCTCCAAGGGGCCATGCTGCCTATCAGAAAACTGGACCCGTACCTCTTACCACGCACCAGGATAAACGCCAAATAGGCCAGAAATCTGCATGTAAAAAAATGAAACCACACAAGCATGAGAAGAAACTGTGGGTGGACGAACTTAAACCCTGGGTGTGGGAAAAGTCTTTCTCTGATCCAAACCCCACTGCAATCTAAGGGCAGCTGGTGGGTACCTGCTCCTCCAGCGGAGAGAGAAGATGTGGAGCAGCTTTCTCACCTACACAGCATCCGCTCCTTCCGCTGAGTTAAGCGACTGTCCCCAGCCAAGTTTCCTTGGGCCAAGAAGGGATGTGGAACTCCTGAGAAACATAAGAACTAATCAGCTTGGCTTGGCTCACAGTCCACATCTTCTCAGCAGAAGGGGAAAGAGGTCTCACCACAGTGCCTCACCAAAGGGAGACACTTAAACACCAACGTGCTGGGACAGCCAGCGCATGCCCAGTCCAATCTCGAATGCTTTCCAATGAAAACTAAAATATCCAGGTGCAAAAAAGAAAACATTGATAAATTCAGCACATTTTAAAAAACACTGCTTGCATGGCAAAAAAAAAATGTACAAAGTGAGAGAAAGCTTTGTAACATTTATCACAGATACAGGCTAATCTGTAATATTATTAATATGAGGAACATTTAAATATTGAGTAAAAAGGGCCAAGACTTGATAGAAAATTGGCCAGAAAGCATGAATAGACAGTTCCCCCCCAACACATACAAAATATGTAAATGCATCTTAAAAATATGAGCTATTCAGCTTCACTCATAATGATATAGATGCATATCTCAGCTACATTAAGATACTATGTTATTGAGTTGTCAAAAATTTTAAAGTTTGGTAATATACTCTGTTGTCAAGGCTGTGAGGAAAAGGGGCTTCTCATAGTCATTGTTTTTAATAATAAAATATAAGAAACAACTTAAATGCTCACCCATTTGAATATTAACTGAATAAACTATGATGAATCCACACAACAATAATATAAAGCTGAAGAAGTTGAGAGACGTGTCTATGAATTAACATGTGATTTCTAAAATATGTTAAGTAAAAAAATCCAGGTGCTGGAGAGTGGATATGGTATGCTACTTTTCGTATAAGAAAAAGAAACACAGGAAGAATAAATCAGAAGCTAATAAAAACAGTTGCCTATGGAAGGATAGGAATGGAGTGGGAGAAATAAAAATAGGAGGAAGACTTCTGAGTATACTTTTTCTATAGAGTTCTGACTTTTGAATCATAAAAATTGTATGTATTTAATTCTAAAAGATTTGAAGAAAGCCAACCCTGAAACTAAACGCAAATAGAAACAAAGAAATCTACCTGGGTATGAATTTGATAATGGAATCCCCAACACACAGATACATACAACACACACTCACACACACAGTTAATTTCAATGAATTGTGAATTCTTTACTCTGTATACCTTTAGTGGGATACATTCTAAGAACAAACAACTGCAAAGTCTTGAATTTTTCTGTGAAGTCTTCTTGTTGGAAATGGTATTGGAATAGTAATTCTGAAACTATTTTGTGTATGTTGTAGGGTTCAGTAAATGATTAAGTATACCAATGTTGATAGGAATCAGGGTTCTCGCTGTGAAGAAAGAGAGACACAAACAAGGAATGGGAAGGTGAGGAAGAACCCTACAGAGCTGGACTTGAATTGGAGGAAATTTCTTTTGAAAAAAAATGTACTTCCTAATTCTGTCCACTAAAAGATCTATAAGCCATATTCCAGTGGCGATGAGCAAACCTAGTGACCAGAGCCTGCTTTCTAAACACTGTCCTTCACCTAAAGAAACTGTAGAGAGAGGACTGATTTCAGGTCTGGGGCGGGGAAAATGCAAAGTGAGCCAGAAAGTAAGAGAGTGCTCAAAGACCGATGGAAACATGTCAAAAGGATACAGATATCAGCTTGCAGGAACTTGTGCTAACCAAATCTGGCTATCAGAAAGAAGTTATAATAGTTGATTATATCACCTAGGCAGCTGTTGGCAGGCCTCACTTCTAAGATCACTGATCTGGGCCTTTCCATAGGGCCACCTTAATGCACACACACACACACACACACACACACACACACACACACACAGGGAAACTGGCTTTCCCCTGGGCAACTGATGAAGAGAGCTCCTGAAATGAAAACTGGTCTTTCTATTATCTAATTTCAGAAGGGACATTCCTTATCTTCTACTATATTCTGGTCTTCAGCAGTGAGCTTCTAAGTCCAGCCCACAATGAAGGGGAGAGGGACACACAGGCTGTGAATCCCAGGACCTTTGGGGTGGCTGCCCACCACACCAGGTAATCAAACATAATAGCATCACCAATATCAGGACAAACTGATATTATGGACCTCCTGATACAATGCGGCGGGGTAGACAATGTCACCTATGTAATACTCTTGGTTTTTTTTCAAACACCAGGGAACACTGGCACTCTATAAGAAAATAAATCTGGACTCAAAAATGTCAATATTATGAAAAAGAAAAAAAAAGTCAAATTATTTTAGACAACAGGAGACCAAAGAGAAAAGATAACTCAATTAGTGACCCTCGGTTGGATCAAAAAATAAAAACAGCTATAAAGGATATTCTTGGACTAATTAGGGAATGAGAATAGATTATGTATTAATCATTAATATATGTTAATTAGCCGGATGTGATAACAGTATTATGATTATGGAAGAGAATCTTTCTTAACAGACACATCCCCAAATATTTTGGAGGCTGCAAATTATTTTGAAATAGTTTAGCAAAAAAGCCAAAACACACAAAAACCCCCTAAACTACTAATGTATAAATACATATATGTGTGTGTGTGTGCGCGTGTATATATACATATATATATATGCAGATATAAAGGGAATATTCGTGTTCATTGTCCTACTCTTTCAAATTTCTTCCAGGTTTAAAGTTTTCCAAATAAAAGGTTATGAGGATGGGAGACAGGGTGGGGGAGAGGCGGTTTATCAGGATCTCAATGCAAATCTCCATGAAGCAGATCTTTGGCATTTGCTAGGCTGTCATGAAGATCCCAGAGAACCCAGAAAGGCCATAAAGGCCTCTTGGTGGTGCTCGGTGTACCTGCTGGCGATTCTATAAGTCAGTCCTCACTCCATCATGTGGGTGAAAAGGTGGGTGGGGGAGTCAGACAGACTTGCTCTGTCTAATCTTTGCTCTGTTCTTTCCTGGGTGGGGGAGTCAGACAGACTTGCTCTGTCTAATCTTTGCTCTGTCCCTTCCTGGCTGTGTAACTTGGGGCAACTTATTAAACATCTTTGACCCTCAGATCCCTTTGCAAAAAGAGAGATCATGCCTACCCTGCAGAGTGGTTGTTATATGCTCAGTAAATAATACTTCCTAGTCCCACCTCCCAAGCTATCAGATCATTCGCTCATTCATTCAATAGCCACTTAGTGGTATTCCCCGCAATGGGCAAGGAATACAAACATGACTCCAGTAACTTCAGGAAACTCACACTGTGGGAAATGCAAAAAGGTAAGTGCTGGGTGTTCACAGGAGCACAAAGCCTTCATAGGCAGGGCAGGTGGGATGAGGGGATGTCCCAAAAGACTTCACATAGGCCCTGTGGTCTGGAATGGTGTGCTCGGTGGCCTGCATGGGTGACTAGGAAGGAGAGCGAGCGACCTGCATGGAGGGGCCTCAGGGGCAAAGGGTGGAGAGAGTTGGGCAGAGCGGGCAGGACCAGGTCAGGAAACGGGTGTGGGTCCTGGTCTAGGATGACAGGGTTCCTCTAAAGGCTGCATTCCCAAAGGTCTTTTATCACTGCCCACTACGGGCCTTGATGCTGGGCTTAGAAAACATAGCCATCGGCACTCAGCTGTACCACGTCTGTTTAAAAAACACAGGAGGGAGGACAGTTCCCCATTAAAGAAAAAAGAAAAACGATAAAATAAAAATCAGAAACACTTGAATTGACAAACAAGAAGGAAGTCGTGGAGCCCAACATTTTCCCTGTCGCCCTTCCCCTAGCCCTCTTCCCAGAAGGAGAAGAGAAAAAGTAACAGAAAGTGACTGAGCAGAGGGTGTCTGTCCCCTTGTCTGCCCCCATCCCCTTATCCAACCTCTGTCCTTACGCACCTAAGACTGTTAGGTTCCCTCATCACCCCAGATGGTAGAGATTTTCACTTTCTAAGTCACACGATTCTGTAATGCATTAACACCCCCCTGGCGGGGGGCGGGAGGGAGAAGCACAGAGGACCTAAACCCTGCCAGGGCCTGGGGTCTGACAACCCTGGGTCTCCTGTCCCTGCTGCTGGCCCCGGGGAAGGGTGGTGGGGGCCCCAGGGAGCACTCAGCCCCGCCAAGGGCGCACACACAGAAGGAAGCTGCTTGCCTAATTCCAAATCATTTTTCTAAGAACAAAAACTATGTACAAATGAATATTTCCATCTTTATTTCAAATTCTAGGTTTCAACTGCAATATTAATGCTACTCCACAGTGTAATTTACTTGTAATAATATATCATTATTTCCATTTTACAGTTCTCTTCTTAAAGTAGTAAAGCAAATGTTTAAAACAGCACCAATCCACAGCCCCACAATTCCCCATTCAGGCTCAGAATTTGTGCTCTCCTTTCAGAATTGCACATAATTGAAAACAATGAAAACCCCCGATGTGCTAAATGCTCTAGTCATTAAAGCATTTTTTTACTTTGGAATAAAAGATCGTTCTTGTGGTTGTGGTTATTATTTATTTATTTATTTATTTTTAGAAGCCCCAAACAAGCTGCTTCCTGTTCCCAGACTGACATCTGCTGGGGATATCAGGCTGACCGGCTTCCTGGGCAGGCCCTCAGCCGGCTGCCACTCGCCAGCCCTGGGGGGCGGGGAGGGGGCTGACACCAGGGGGCCAGGGCCCTAGGGGCAGGCCCCGTCCAGGGCGGCCTCTGCTCAGGACTGCTCTCGCTTTGGCAGAGATCCAGGCACATCAACTGGCCCTCGGAGGTCCCCAGTTTCTCTCCTGCAACCAGCAGCTGGATTAAGCTCCAGAATGGTACTGTCTTGGCACAGGGTCCTTGGTGTTGGTGGCTTAGGCAAGGGGCTGGTGGGCAGGAGAGAGTTTGGGAGCAAAAATAGGCATGCAGGCAGGATGGGTGTCCTTTGTGTGCAAACAGGTCCCCAGACCTTTTAGAGGCAATCCCTGTTTCCTTGCTTTCTCCAGAAGGTTTCCATGAGTATCTTTCTTCCCCCCCTCCCTTCCTTCCTTCCTTCCTTCCCTTTTCTTTCTTCTTGTGTTGGTTCCTTTGCCTTTGGTAGAACAGCTCCCTGCCGGGCAGCTCTGGGCCAGCTCTGGTTTTCTAGAGGAGGGTCTCCATTGTTTGCTAATTAGATTCTAATTCTACTGGCTTCACAGTTAACAACCAAGAACAAGCTTAATTTTCCACCAAGAAGGAGGACCCCTCTGCCTATTTCCCGATTTGTAGTAAGCCTGGCTCTCCTCTTCAACCTAAACGGTGGTCAGCGTGGGGTTGGAGTGTTCTTTTCTCTCTCCAGGACATGTCCTCCAGCTCCAGGGCGCTATTATGCAAAAGGATGGCATCCAAACCTGCATCTCTGGCTTCCAGCCCCATGCAGGACATTTTCTGTAAGGTGTCCTTAGACGCCCTCAAAGTCAGCATCCTGCCCCCGCCAGCCCCCTAATGCACTCTCCTACATGCCCTGGAGCTTTCCTAGCACCTCAGGTGGCCCCTTTGAGCCCTCCTGCCTTCCATAGCTGGTCCACATATGTCCCTTTGTGACCACCAACCTTTCCTTCTCCCGCCCAACTTCTGCTCCTGCCAAACTGCTCACCCCATCCCCAGATGAAACTCTCAAAGGCACCCCCAGACCTACTTAAACACCATTTATGAAACCTCATCATCCACAGAAAAAGTACAAGTCTTTAGCCTGCCCTCCAGAGACAGCATGGCCCAGCCCAGAGCCAGCCAGGGTTTCCGAAGGCTGGCGGACGGCCCTGGGGGTTGTGGAGACTATGGGATGATTTCAGTTGGAATGAAGAGGAACCACTAAAAAATGAAATGACTGAATGAGAAAATAATGCTGCTTTTTTGAGGGGGGAGGCTTGACATGTGGAAGTTTCCAGGCTAGGGATCGAACCCGTGCCACTGAAGTGATAACGCTGGATCCTTAACCCGCTGTGCCACAAGAGAACTCCTGATTCTGCTTTTTAGTCTCTTTCAGTTCTCAATGTCAAGAGAAAGTCGACTTTTTAAAAAATAAACTTTGAATTTTAGAATGCTTTTAGCTTTCAGGAAAAGTTGCAAGAATATCACTTAAAGTTTCCTGCTACCCTACACCCAGCTCCCGCATTAACATGGCCAGTGGAGGCTGTGAACACCTACATCGGGGAGGGTGAGCCAGACTTAAATTACACAGCTTCCTTTGCAATGAATGTATTTTCTGTTACTTTCTATTTCCAGCAAGTGATACTACTCATCCACATTCTAAAATGTAGAAAACTCTAAAAAATGAAATATTTTTAAGTTTGGGGCCAGAGCTGATTTGAGGCAAATTACATATAGTGTTTTTCTTAGTGTAAATATTCATACATTTCTCTGCAGAAATAGTCAATGATTCTTTGGCCCCCTGGGAGGTGTTAACTAATGTTGAGTATATGCATTATATCACCTTTCTGAGTCAGAAAAAAAATCTAAATTTCAAAACACATCTGGCACTTTGAGCTTTTCATTTATAGTGGTGATATAAAATTTCTGTAGAAAATAAATAAGCACAAAAAGCAAGTCATTTAAAGAAAAATAGTAAGTAAATCGCATGTACAGATGACCTATATTTTCAAATTTCTCTTTCATTCTTTTCCTTCAATATAAACACGTAACTAGTCCCCTAAACAAAGCGGAGATTCTGCAAGGCCCTCAGGATCCAGACCAAACTCCTCAGCTGCTACTTATGGATACTCTGCACACACCCCCCCCATGCCTCAGATACCTCAGGTCCCGCAAACCACCAGTCACGCTTTCACACAACCAGCTCCATCTCCTGGCAATGCCTCTCTGGCTTCTTTCCCTGGCAAACTCGCAGCCCTTCTCCCAAACTCAGCTTGGATGCCACTTCTGCAGTAAAGCCTTCCTCGGTTGCATGGTCTTGCCCTGTGCAGTCCCACGGTACACGACGCCCTGCACCGCGCTATGGCAAGAAAGCGGTTGGACCCCTGGCTCTGCCCCTTTTTGGCTGGCTGATTTGGGTCACTTAATTATACTCACTAAACTTCATCAGTGAGATCAGCAATGATAGCTACTATCGACTGTACTTAGGCACCGATCTCAGTGCTTTTCTTTTCCTTTTTTTTTTTTTGTCTTTTTGCCTTATCTAGGGCCACACCCGCAGCAACGCGGGATCCGAGCCGCATCTACAACCTACACCACAGCTCACAGCAACACCGGATCCTTAACCCACTGGGCAAGGCCAGGGATCAAACCCGCAACCTCATGGTTCCTAGTCAGATTCATTAACCATTGAGCCATGACTGGAACTCCCTCAGTGCTTTTCATGGATAAATTCATTTCACCTTCACAAGCCTGAGAGGTAGAAATTAGTTTGACCCCGATTTAACATATGAAGAAACTGAGGCCCAGCATGGTTTAGTTTCTTTTCCAAAGGTTGCAGTCAGGAGGTGCAGCTGGAATGACTTCCTCTATCCCTCTTGCTCCTCACTATGGAGCAGCTGGAGCAGCTGAATCATGGGAGTTACAGGGAGCATTCAGTGGGATAACCTTGACCATATGCTGTGTTTCACCCTCATAGGCTCCTGGCCAAGACTTCACTCCTACCCCAGACACAGCATGGGTTCCTTTCCCTAGTGAGGGTAGCTCAGCAAGGGGCCTACAAGTCCCTGCTCCTGCTCCTGCTGCTCCTCTTTGATTTTCCATCTCCTCACTGGAATCTTCTGACCCAAGCCTAAGCTGGGTGGGGCCGGTACACAGCTTTATACTGTAATTGGTATCTATAATTTTGGCCTCTTCCTCTGAGCTCAGCAGAAAGAAATGAGCCAGACTGGAGTTCCCGTTGTGGCTCGGCAGAAACGAATCTGACTGGCAGAAACGAATCTGACTATCATCCACGAGGACGCTGTTTCGATCTCTGGCCTCACTCAGTGGGTTAAGGATCCGGCATTGCCATGAGCTGTGGTGCAGGTCCAAAATGAGCCTGGGGTCCTGCATTGCTGTGGCTGTGGCGTAGGCTGGCTGCTACAGCTCCGATGATTCGACCCTGGGAATCATCGGAGTCTGGGAACCTCCATATGCCTTAGGTGCGGCCCTAAATACATACACAAAAAAAGAAAAGAAATGTGCCAGACTCACATTTGTCTTTCATCTAGCACCCTTCACAGGGTCTGAACCGAGTTTGGTAAATGTGCAAAGAATAAATGATGAAATAAATGTATGCATAAATGGATGGATGGATGGATGAAATAGCAAGAAATGGACACATTTTTGCCTTTAGAATATCGAATGCATTTGACATACCATGACTAAAGCGGAGTGAAAAATAACATTATCCAGATAATACTCTTCCAAGCAGATGTTCAGAGGCTGAAGAAGAAAGGGAAAAAAAAAAGCATCCCTTCACACTGCATTGTACTCTATGTCTGTGTTTCTAGGAAAATAATGTGGTAGTGATATTCAGTCCTTATGATTCTCACTTGAGATGGGTAGCCGGGAAGGGAACAACTGGCATTTGTGATAAAGTGAAGGCATACCAACTGGCACTGAATAAATGTGATGGTATAATAACATTTACAAGTGAATGCAGAACCGTAAATGGCAGCAAAACGCCAGCAAGCTCTGAAAGGTGCCAGGTCACGTGGGACTGGAAGTGCCGGTCACTACACTTTAGTCCTGGGAAAGCAGCTCCTTACGGGGAAACTACAAAGATGACCAGATATGATCTGAGTCAGACGGTCTGTATCTCAGCAGTGACAAGAGGATGAAATCTCATCGACATCTATTAGACGACTATTCCCCTTATCTTTTTGCTTCTCTTCTAAATTTGGCAGCGGAAGGATAACATATTCATTAATGAGTGCAGTTATTAAAGGTGAAAGTGCCTAATTATAGGATAAGAGGAAATTACTTTGCCAGGGAGTGCAGAAGAGCCCAGGAGTCTGGGAATGGCACCCTCGGGCACTGCTGTTTAATTTATAAGCTATTTATCTCCTCACTTACACCTGGCAGAAACAATTAGCACTTGGTAATTTGTTGATCTTATCGAGGCTCTAGGATTTGTTATCATAGTTGCCACCAATATAAATGCGATGTGAAATAAACAATGGGGAAACTGTCTGCTATTAAACCATGCCCATTTAACCGGGTTTGAATTTATTTTAGTCTGGTGAAGTCATCGCATTTTGGCATCACTTCTAAATCAATGCTAATTTTCCCAGGGATTTTAAGATGCTTTCAGAGCCCTATAATATCACAGTGGGAATCAGAGTCCTTTTTAAAAGTGCCATTGGTGCCTCAGAAAGCAGTACCTGTGCGAACACAAGTGCAAGGGGGATAGGGGAGATGCAGGCTTGTAAGAAATTCCAGAAAACCACCAAGAACATCAAGTTCCCCCGAGCTGCCCTCTGCAGACCCAGGACTCAGTTTCTCCAGGTCAACTGGGCCTCTCTTGGCTGCACCCAGCCTCCCTTTTTGCACCTAAGCTCCGGAGTGAACTGTGGCCTGTCCGTCATCAGACTGTGAGCCCTGAAGCCATTTGGTGGCACCTCCTGGGCACCGGGTAGGTGTCCTCAATAGGCCATGTGGGAAGCTGCTGGCAGATGGTACCTGAAATATTCAAACAGGTGTGAATGGGCGAAAGGTAATTTTCAGATATGCGCTTTTTCACCTCATCTCTCCCAATTTCATACTTTCTTCCCCATTTAAGCAGAAAGGCGGTAAGGTGCTCAGTGCCTTAAGGAGACTTCTGTTACGATAGGAAACCAAACAGCCAAACTTTCTGGCTTTTGTTATTTAAAATCTAAATCCTTGGGAGAATTCAGACGATTTCAAGACTGGTGGGCTAGAGAGGGATTTCCTAGCAGGGAAAGGGGGAAGCTCCAAAGGAGAGAGGGAGGGGGGGGAGGGAAGGAACCATGAGGAAGGGGGCAGTGGTGAGGAGGGAAAGGGGAGGTTGGGTAACAAAAGGGGACTGGGAAGAGGGAGGGAACCCGTGTCTTCACGCTGTGCAGCCGAGCCCAGGGAGGTGGCAAAAGAAAAGGTCAGCATGGCCACCAAGACCAGGCTTTGCAGCTCAGAGGCTTTTGGAGCCAGGAGAACAGGGGAGACAAGCCCAAGGCAAAAGGAGTGGTGTGGACAGAGGAGATGAAGAGAGTGCCTCTCACCGAGCTCCCCTCCCCCCCCAGCCTACAGGACAGGATTCCCTTGCCCTGAGGGTCACAGAAGGACTGGCCCAGACCTCAGCCCTGGCAGGGTCCTGTGGGCAGGGATGAGGGGCATTGAGCAGTGCCTGGGAGGACCGATGAAGAACCAGAACCAGAAGGGCACCTCTTCTGCCACCTGGAACCAGTGCACAAGCCTGCGGTACAGGGTAGAGGTGGTGAGACAATTCCAACAAGGAGGGGGGTGATGTTTTAATTTTTTTTCCCCCTATCAATCTGAAAGGACTCAGAATCAGTAATTAAATAGCTTCTTATACACTTGAGCCTATGGCCTAAGATTTGTAACCAAGTCGTAGAGTTGGGAAATGCTTATTTCGCAAAGTGAACACTTTTCCCTATTAGAGGGCTTCTTGGAATTACAGTATGCTGAAATAACTCATTCTGGATCTCAGAGAAAGGGATTCAATAGATTACCTGTGTGCTGGTAAATGATCAATAACTGATTTAGGGATCTTATCAAGGATTAAGAACTCTGACTGACCATCTGCCAATTTCCAGGGCGTAAATACTCTGAAGGGCCATCCCAGCTCCGGAGCTCCCCCAGGGCATTTGCCGAGGCCTGTGTTGTAGTTCAACAACCCGCTGATCCCAGTCTGGCTGGCACTCCCCACAAGTGGGAGTGTGGTGATCCAGGGGGCTCTCCACAATAAAGTTCTTGCCTGCAAATCTCTGCCTTGTAGACCTGACCTAAGACTTGTCCTTTCATACGTGTCATCAATTTTGATTAAAGGAAACCATTTCCTGATTCATTAGTGTTTCTGCATAACTGGGTTCTTTAAGTGATTATACCAATGCCAAGATCTATGACCTATGAGGCATAAGATAAAGAATGAATAAAAGACAGGGTTCTCGTGGTAGTCAGGCTCCAGGATGGCCTCAAATGATTCCTGCTTCCTGGTACTCACACCCCTGAAAAGGGCTGATCTAGGCAACCAGCAGAGTATTTTGGAAATGAGTATGTGACTTCTGAAGCTAGATGGTAACCAGGATGGCCTCAAATGATTCCTGCTTCCTGGTACTCACACCCCTGAAAAGGGCTGATCTAGGCAACCAGCAGAGTATTTTGGAAATGAGTATGTGACTTCTGAAGCTAGATGGTAAAAGACACCGTGGCTTTTGCCTTATTCTTTCTTGGATCACTCACTCTGGGGGAAGCCAGATGCCATGTCACGAAGACTCTTGGGACTCTATGGAGGAGTCCACGTGGTGAGAAACTACAAAGCCTCAGTGTGCCAGCCATGAGTACACCATCCTGGAAGCAGATATTCCGGCTCCAGCCTTTACTTAGATGACTACAGCCAAGCTCCTGAACTTTTGACTTGCAGAAACTATGCCAGATAATAAGTGTTTATTGTTGTTTTAAGATGCTAAATTTGGAGGCAATTTGTCATGCTAACTTGCAACTAAGGGAGTACCTCATATATAGGAGCTTTACAATTAGCAGGGGAGAAAACATAGATATGGGTATATACAAGGATGTGAAGCCAGCATGTGTATGATCATATACTGATTATTACAAGTTCTGAAAAATGGAGTTCCCGTCGTGGCTCAGTGGTTAACGAATGCGACTAGGAACCATGAGGTTGCGGGTTCGATTCCTGGCCTCGCTCAGTGGGTTAAGGATCCGTTAAGGCGTGAGCTGTGGTGCAGGTCGCAGACACAGCTTGGATCTCTGTTGCTGTGGCTTGCTGGTCGGCGGTTACAGCGCCAATTTGACCCCTAGCCTGGGTACCTCCACGTGCTGCGGGTGTGGCCCTAGAAAAGACAAAAAACAAACATAAAACCAAAAAAAAAAACCAAGTTCTGAAAAATGGGGAGAGGTGAGCTACAGCTCCGATTAGACCCCTAGCCTGGGAACCTCCATGTGCTGCGGATGCGGCCCTAGAAAAGACATAAAACAAACAAACAAAACAACAAGTTCTGAAAAATGGGGAGAGGTGAGGGATGAGACTGCAGATTTCAAAAATAACGAGTTCCACTTGGAGAGCTTTCAAGAGGCCAATTTTGGAAGACAAGGAAGTTTTGAAGAAAGGCAGGACCGTATTTTGGGATTTCTCCTTTGTGGAGAAATCAAATTCATAAGGAGTTGATGCAAATGTTCTTTACAAAATATGCAGTTCACTTGAAAGTCCAGAATATATCTTTAGAACAACATACACGTCAACCTGTTTTTAGTATTAACTCTTATGAAAAGTCCAAAAAACTTACCAATGTACACAAAAGTTGTTACCAGTTTGCTGTCTACCTCTTACGTTGAGTAAGAGATAACGGAATATTTATTTATTAGGTTGGTTTAAATTAAAAAAGATTGGTGGGTTGGTTTTCATGATGGAGGAATGGATATAAGCTGAATTAAAGGAACTGAGTCCTATTGAGTTGAAAGGAATAAGTAAACAAAAGCCCTCCCTGGCCTCTCTCAGTGGGTTAAGGATCGGGTGTTGCCATGAGCGATAGTGTAGGTCACAGACATGGCTCGGATCCCGCGTTGCTGTGGCTGTGGCATAGTCTGGCGGCTACAGCTCCAATTCGACCCACAGACTGGGAACCTCCATATGCTGTGGGTGTGGCCCTAAAAAACAGACAAAAAGACAAAAATAAATAAAACCATAAGTCAAGATGGAATGGAAATGCTGGCTGGGAAAGCATCTCGATATCTTTTCACTTTGCCTGATTCTCATTCAAGATATTAATTTCAAATGACATGGGAAGTTTGCTTAAATCAAATAGAAAATTAAAGCACATGAATTAAGCAGCTGGAAGAAAAAGTACTATAAATATAAAGTAAATGAATAAATATATAAAAAAAGATACCCAGCCTCACAATAATTAAAGAAATGCAAGCTAAATTGCAAGGAGATGCAATTTTTAAAAGCCTATCGGGTTAGTAAACACTGAAGAGTTGGATAGTGCTCAGTGATTGGGATTAAGGGGAATCAGGCAGATCACAGGGCAGCGGTTGGAATGTAAATTGGTACAACCATTTGAGACAGCAATTTGACAACACCTAGCAAGATGTTAAATGCATATACCCTTTGGCATACCAATTCCATTCCTAGAAATGTGTCCCAGATGTTAAAGTATAAGTACAAGTTCAAGGAAATTCATTGTGGCCTTTTAGGAATTAGTGGAAAAATTAGAAATAGCAATGTACACAAGAGGGCTAGCTAAATAAACATACGATAACAAACACACGGAGTGCTTGCTTATTTTGTGGCAGTACTGTTCTAAGAGCTCTACATATGTGAAACCATGTGATCTCACAAGAACCCTGACACCTGGTTCTTTTATGATGGTACAACCACACAAATACCATTCAAACATCCAAAGGTCCAGATGTGCTGACACAAAGACTACTCATGAAATAGGATAAGAGGAAATTTCAGAACAGGCTATAAGAGCACAAATTCATTTATGATTAAAAAAATAGTACAGCGTTTATATATATATATATATATATATATATATATATATATATATATATATATTTATATTTGTACAGAAAGTATCTAGAGAGATTAAACCAGAAGGACAGTTAGGGAGTTTCCGATGAGACTCAGTGGTAACAAACCCAACTAGTATCCATGAGGACATGGGTTCGACCTCTGGCCTCGATCAGTGGATTAAGGTTCCGGTGTTGCCGTGAGTTGTGGTGTAGGTTGCAGACGTGGCTTGGATCTCTGTGTTGCTGTGGCTGTGGTGTAGGCCAGCATACGCCATGGGTGTGGCCCTATAAAGAAAAAAAAAATTAAGGAAAGAAAGAAAGAAAAGAAAGAAGGAAGGAAAGAAAGAAAGAGAGAGAGAGAAAGGAAGGAAGAGAGGAAAGAAGGAAGGAAGGAAGGGAGAAAGGGAGGAAGGAAGGAAGGAGGAAAGAAAGAACAAACACAACTAAAGTGGGATCTTCTGAAGAACAGGGACTGATGAAACCAGGAAGGGAGGAAAACCTTCCATTATAAAATTAATACCGTTTTACTTTTTATTTTTAAAAATTAAAAAAAATATTTATTTATTTTATTTAGGGTTACAGCTGTGGCATATGGAAACTCCAGGGCTAGGGGCTGAATCGGAGCTGAGGCTGCTAGCCTACACCACAGCCACAGCACCACTGGATCCGGGCTGCGTCTGTGACCTACACTACAGCTCACAGCAACACCAGATACTTAACTTACTGAGAGAGGCCAGGGATCTAACCTGTAGCCTCATGCATGCTAGTTGTGTTCTTAACCCATTGAGCCACAACAGGAACTCCAATACATTTTTACTTCTAAAATGTATTTTATTTATTTACAAAGCAAGTGTATACACTTTTTGCCTGGTGTTAGACAAATTGCAAAGTTTGAGGTCACAGTTCTCAAGACTGCTTTCCCTTCTGATACCAAATGCATGTTGGTTGGGGGTGGTGGTTCCCCAAACCACCCTCAAGTTTAATAATTCACTAAAGGGCTCAGAGAACTGCCTGAGAGCTTTTATATTCGTGGTTGTGGTTTATTACAGGGGAGGGAGGCAGATTAAAATCAGCCAAAGGAAGAGAGGCATTGGGCAGAGTCTGGGAGGGTTCCAGATGTGTGGCTTCCATTACGCTGTCCTGCAGAATTAGGATGTGTTTCCCTCCAGGCAACCACATGTGACAGTATGCATGGAGTACTGCCCACCAGGGAAGCTCACCTAAGCATCAATGTCCAGAGTTTTTATTGGAGTTTCATTATGTAGGCGTGATTGGTTGATTGCCCACACGGTTGAACTCAGCCTGCAGGTTGATGTTGTGTGACTCAAGCCCTCAAATTACATGACTAGTCTTTCTGGAGAGGCCAGTCCCACCCTACACTCCAGTGTGGGTGTCCTATGCCTTACACAAAGGCAGCCCAGAAGCCTAGCGCAGAAGCCTAAGGCAAAAGCCAGACCTCTCTTTGGGCAAGGCCGAATTCTTCCCTGCACGTTTTTAAAATTAAAACCTGAAATAGGAGTTCCCATTGTGGTGCAGTGATTTAATAATCCAACTGCAGCAGCCCGAGTCGCTGGGGAGGCCTGGTTTGATCCCCGACCTGGAGCGCTGGGTTAAAGGTTCTGGCGTTGCTGCAGCAGTGGCATGGATTGTAGCTTCTGCTCAGATTCAGTCCCTGGCCTGGGAACTTCCATATACTGTGGGTGCAACCATAAAAACAAAACAAAACAAGACCTTTCAATAGCTATGTGGTTGGTTTTCATGTGCTTCTCTGTATGTAGTAAAGTTTCTTTTTTCTTTCCTTTTTTTTTCTTTTTAGGGCAGCACCCGCAGCATATGGGGCTTCCCAGACTAGGGGTCTAATCGGAGCTACAGCTGCTGGCCTACACCACAGCCACAGCAATGTGGAATCTGAGCTGCAACTGCAACCTATACCATAGCTCGTGGCAACTCAGGATCCTTAACCCACTGAGCAAGGCCAGGGATCGAACATGTGTCCTCATGGATGCGAGTTAGATTCATTTCCACTGAGCCACGATGGGAACCTCATATATAGTATAGTTTCTAAGCTGTATTTTTATGTTTTATGTATTTTAAGCTGTATTTTTATGATTGATTTGCACTGAGACTTCCTGATCATGTGGAATTTTTGTTCTATGTTTTCTTAGATTCCTTGTTTTTCTATTTGGCTCCATTGGTCACAGCTCTCCCCTATGAGCCAGCTTTTGTGGATGCACAAAAATCATATTACAAACCCCTAACAAATCACTAGTCCAAACTCCTCATGACTTTCTTTACTTAACTCTCTCACACATCAAGCCAGAATTCCTCAGCCCTAATTCCCCAGGACCAGGTAACACAAAACAGATACCACCCCTCCAGCCTAGAGCCCACTGACATTATTTAAACTAGCCATTCCTGGGAGTTTCCTTCATGGTTCAATGGTTAACGAACCTGACTACGATCCATAAGGATGTGGGTTCAATCCCAGGCCTCACTCAGTGGGTTAAGGATCCACGTTGCCATGAGTTGTGTGGTTCGCAGACTAGGCTTGGATCCTGCATTGCTGTGGCTGTGGTGCAGGCCGGCAGCTGTAGCTCAGATTTGACCCCTAGCCTGGGAACCTCCATATGCTGCTAGTGTGGCCCTAAAAAGCAAAACAGAACAAAAATCTAACGCCCCCCCCCCCCCAACTAGCCAATCCTAGACTGTTTTCCCTGCCTTGGTTTGCCTTTCCTGTGGAAAACAATAAAGGTCTAGGCCATGTTTTCCCTTTGCTGCTTCTGCCTCCTGACCAAAGACGGTGCTTTCCTGCGAGGCACTGTGTGGTATGGCGAGCTCCCTTGCCTTGCGAAATATAAGTAATAAAAATCTTCTTTCAGTGGCACCAGCCTCTCTGTGTTGTCACTCAGTCACCTCCATAAATTAAAATCCTGTGGGCACAATCAAAACAACTTTGAAACCCCTCCTTCAGGGACCTCGGTTTCAAGAAGGTGGTAGTCCTTACTAGTTGGCACAGGCCTGGAGCATAACACGCTTGTTGAATTTAATGAACAAGTTTACAGTCATTTCTCCAGTGACGCAGGAGATACATTATTCATCTTGCTTGATGCAGTCAACACTCTATGTGGAATCTGAAAATAAGTTCCATAAAACCACTTACGGAAGTACACATTGGCCTTCACATTCTGCCCTGAGTTTACCGGAAGCACTTACAGCTTAACTTGGTCACTGTTCTTTTGTCACTCTTCCCTCTCCTGTCACCCACTTCCACCCTAATTCATTAGTTAGCAAATAAACGAAATCTGCCTTGGCCAACATAAAAGTTAAACCTCAGAATGAAGAGTAAGTTGTGCTTATTCCATCTAGGCTTGTTGCATGGTTTATTTTAGGCTCTGAGCAAATGTTAGTTTATGACTGTTTTTGCATATTACAAAAGGTCAGAGATTTCCTGGAGCTGACTTTAACCCAAACACCTTAATTGTACTCTCAGAAAACCTAGTAAACTGAAGATGTACTTTTGGTAGTTAATTACAAGTGACAGTATCATCATTTCCAATTTGACGAGCAGTCCCCCCAAATGTGCTTTGGCCATATTCCCACATTTTCAGGGATATGAGGTATAAAGATATGAGTGGGTTGGAAAGGAGAAAAACTGTGATAAAAATATTAAATACAGAACACATTAAGCCTCTGGTAATGAAAGTGAATAAAGTGCTAAAGGTATGGACGAAGAAGGTTAAGAGATGCCAAGCCACAAAGGATGAAGAGTATTTGGGGTTTTAGTAAAATAGGTGAGCTTTTACAGCAAAAAACAAAACAAAACAACAACAAAAAACCCTCACATTGATTGCCTCAGGCAATAGCAGAGGCTGTTATGGGTTGGTTTCCAAAAATTCCCAAAGGCTAACACAACTAAGAACTCAAATTCTGAACCAAAAATTTTGGAAAACATTTTAAAGAAGAAAACTCCAAAACGGCTATTTGGGAACTCTGGTATTCTTTTTTCGACAGATCAGTTAATGAAAAATCATTTTATTTATAATATTCCACTTAGCCAAAGTGCACTAGAAAATCAGAAGTATTAAAACACTTTACTTCTATAATACTCTTGGATCTTTAACTATATTTAACAAACTACTAAGGAACCAGGGCTTAACAGCCAAGTGGAAGATGGGGAATTGTTTTTGTTGAGTCGGGATAAAGAGTATTAGTTATAAGTGCTCTTGAACATGGGAAGTTCTGTGAAGTCAGCTGTGTCTGCAGGCTTTTAGCTGCAAGTAACGGAATACTCAACTAAAAATGTCTTAAACAATGAGGGCGTTTAATTTTTGCACAAAGAGGCTGATCTAAGGTTGGCTAACAGTTAGGGCCGCTTCTTTGCCCATCTCCTGGCTTTCCTTTCCCACAATTCCAAATACAGTTCCTTATTAAATCTATTTTCAAAAATAAAGGAATCATGCCCAGGGGGCCCTAGACTTCAGCCCAAGTCCCTCATTGCAGGAGGGAAGAGAGCAGCAATGTCTTCTTGTCTCCTTCCTCTTTTTTTTATAACATTTTTGCAAATCTCTTTAATGCCAGGGAGGAATTTTTCCTCCAAAGCTCCAGGCCCCTCCCCAGACCTCTTTACATCTCACAGGCCAAAGCTGGTGCTTATCCCTATCCAAGGCAGAAGAGAAGAGAGATCACATGATGAATTTAGACCAGCTATCATGCATTTCCTGGAACTGGGCACACTTACTCTCTGTTGAACAAAACTGAGATTTTGTTGCAAGGAAAAGGGGGTGTACTGGATATGGGAGATGGCTATGAATAAATATTCAACAGCATTTTTGATATGTGGAGGCAACAGCAGGTGGAAGGTGGGATACTGGTCCCAAGGCCTGAGCTGATCATCATTATTCAAAGCATGCATAAGAAAGAAAATATATCTTTCATTTGTTATACTGTTTGAACTGGGTAAAGACCTTAGTCAAATCAGACACTGGATATGACCTTGTAGGAATTAAGCCAGGGGACAGGATCCTTCCTTAGAAATAATACTTGGTCAAATCTAATACAGTTCTTCATTAAATCTATTTTCAGGCAAAAA
Source organism: Catagonus wagneri (assembly GCA_004024745.2). Classification (NCBI taxonomy): domain Eukaryota; kingdom Metazoa; phylum Chordata; class Mammalia; order Artiodactyla; family Tayassuidae; genus Catagonus; species Catagonus wagneri. The sequence continues at coordinate 27,199,225 of PVHT020000141.1, forward strand.
AGGATGATGTCCTGAGGCCCCTGGAATTCACCCCAAAATGATACAAATACAAAAAGCCAAATGGCTGAAGTCACTTACATACAATATCTGACCAAAGTAAATATGCTTGCTCTCATGCTGTGATCAGAAAAGTAGCAAACTGGAGACTTTGTTCAAAGCAAAGAGAGCAGTGAATTCTAAAGATGAAGGTCCTCAGAGAGGGCAGAAAGATATTACTAAACAGGGTTAGTTAATCCTGTCAGGCAAGAGTCACAAAAGTCTAAGACACGCTCTCTTGTCTGCACTGTTATGAGATTTCAAAGGATGCCCATTTATTTACCATTGAGAACAGCAGGTCTGACTGCTACTCTTTACCAGGACTGAAACTTTTGAAGAAGGGAAACTGTCCCAAACAGAGACTGCTCAGATTTGGCAGGCGTCGAGAGAGCAAGAACTGAGGAATCTTACCACAAATACAGAAAGATAAAACGCAGAGCCTCACGAGAGATTACCTTCAATGCTGGCATTTTCTGTTCTCTGGAATGAGGTAAACAGCAAGAGCACCAGGGGTGAGAAGGTGCCTGTTCCCCCAGGTTTGATACTCGGCTGGTGCACCATCCCCATCGATCCTGAAATCCTTCTGAGGTAACTGGGAGCTGACTTGAACCTCAAGTGCTCTGCCACCTGCCCAAGATCCAATAAAAAAGGGTTAATAAATGGAGGCTTCCAGGATTTTGTGCTAGCCCACGGAAACTTGGTTTAAAGAAAGAAACAAAGAAAGAAAGAAAAGCAAAAGGGCAAGTTGAAGAGGGCTGCAGCAGAGCTTCTACTATTCCTTCAAACCTACTCTCTCCACACACCCTCTGCCACGGCTTCAATCCAGACACCACTGGGAAAACAAGCGACACCTCTTGTTCTCAGTGTCTTCTATTCCAGTAGAAGCATCCTTGTATCTACCATAGGCCAGTCCTTCCACCTGGGTTCCAGACTCTCTCTTACCACCTAGTTTCTTAAAACCACACTTCTTCTGTACCCTCCTCTCTCTCTTGCCTCACCAGTCTCACTCTTCTTCTTTCCAGGAGCATACCTACCAACATCCTGACACGCTCTAGCATCTCCTATTATACAAAAACCAAACCAAACTAAACCAAGCCAACCAACCAACCAACCAACCAACAAACCTACCAAACAAACCTTTTGCCCAAACATCTCCCTCTAGCCTCTACCCCATTTCTCTTGTCTCCTTTATGGAAAAACTGCTCAAAAGAGTAATCCAAACTTGCTGTCAAATGAAACAAACCTGGTCAACCAGCATGTTTTTAATCTTCAATTTTTTTCCAACTGTGCAGCAGTGCTTGCTTTCTTTATGAAACTTTGCCTTCTCCTAGCTGCTCTGACTGTACTCCCTTGGTTTGTACCTACCTCGTTAGCTGCTTCCTTCAGTCTGTTTTGCTGATCTCTAGTCCTTTCCTTGACCTTTGTACCAGGCTCATTCTTGGGCCGTTCCCTCCTTTCTTTCTGTACGCTCTCTGGTCTGGGTGATCTGCTCTAGACTCCAGGTTTTAAATGCCGTCCTTATAGTGATGATTCTAAATTTATGTATCTGCTGCCTCAAAATTTCTTTTGAGCTTAGATATATGTAACTAATGGTCAACTGGCTATCTATGCAGAAGTGCTTAAAGGGCATCTTGAACCTACGTGTAAAACATGTTTTAACTGGGTTATTTTCCTTACTGTTGAGTTTTAAGAGTTCTTTGTACATTTTGGGTAGCAGTTCTTTATCAGACATGCCTTCTGCAAATACAGCATATGGAAGATCCCAGGCTAGGGGTTGAGTTGGAGCTGCAGCTGCCAACCTATGCCACAGCTCGTGGCAATGCCTGATCCTTAACCCACTGTGCAGGGCCAGGGATCAAACCTGCATCCTAGTGGATATTAGTCAGGTTCATCACTGCTGAGCCACAATGGGAACTCCCTCTGGGAATTTTATAGTTTTGTATTTTACATTTAGGTCTGTGACCGCTTTTAAAAAAATTGATGTATAATTGATTTACGATGTTAAGCTTGTTTCAGGAATATAGCACAGTGATTCAGATACACACACACATACTTCAGATTGTTTCTTATAGGTTATTACAAAATATCAAGTATAGTTCCCTGTGTTATATAGTAGGTCCTTGTTGTTTACCTATTTTGTATATAGTAATGTGTATATATTAATCTGAACTTCCTAATTTATCCTTCCCCTTTGGTAACCGTAAGTTTATTTTCTATGTCTGTGACTCTTTTTCTGTTTTGCAAGTTCATCTGTATCTTTTTTTTTCTTTTAAGATTCCACACATAGGCAATATATGATATTTGTCTTTGTTTGGCTTACTTCATTTAGTATGATAATCTCTAGGTCTATCCATGTTGCTGCAAATGGCATTCTTTCATTTTTTTTTTTTATGGCTGAGAAGTATTTCATTGTATATATGTACCACATCTTCTTTATCCACTCCTCTGTCGATGGACATTTAGATTGCTTCCATACCTTGGCTACTGTAAATAGTGCTATAATGAAAACTGGGATGCACGTATCTTTTCAAATCAGAGTTTTATCTGGATATACGCCCAGGAGTGGGACTGTCCTGCAAATGACTCTTGATACAGGGCTCTGAACTAAGACCATCCAGTCACACATGGCTCTTGGGTGTTTCAGGTGGATGAACACAGCCCTCGTAGAGGTTAGGAAATGACTCATGACTTGGTTATCCTGGAAGCAAGTCTCTGTCCAAATTCTGCTGTACTATTCCTAGGCAGGATTCTATGGTCCTTATTGTTCCTGTAATCGGGAAACCAGAAATCCCCCAACTGATGGACAACCGCATGGGGGACTGTTGGGGAGTGAAGCATACGGGCTTAGCTTCCAGGCCTCCATGGATTCTTGGTTACCCAGAGAAAAACCTACACGCATGAGAAAGTGTTGGCATCTTATTCCGACTTAAATAGATAGCCATTAGAAAGTTTTAAACAAGGCAGGCCTACAATCTGATTTATATTTTTAAAGATTACCTGGAATCTTGAGCCATCTATCATCTTACCCAGTCCTCCCAGTTGTAAGAGCCACCTGTTAGGAAAAAGTAAACTTGCTGGATGACATGCAGAGGAGAGATGGAGCAGAGACCTCAGGGGTAGGAAAGGAGAGTGTCAGATGCCAGAGAGTCACACCTGGCATGTGTTACTGTCCAACAGAAATATTATGCCTTCAAATATTTAATTCAGTTATTTAAGTGAAAAATTGCTTAACAATTATAATCCCATTTATGTAAAGATATATGTAGATATATACATATATGTAAATACAACAACTATTTGGAAGGATACACACCAGTTAATTGAGGTTACCTCTGCAACCATACTATACATATTGTTCTGCAACTTACTTTCTCACAAAGCAAAATGAATAGGAAATCTTTCTATGCCAGCTCATGCAGATGTACTTCATTCTTTTTTAATGGCTGAAGGTATTCTTTTCTATGGATGTATTATAATTCATTTCACCATTTTCCGGTATTGATGGATATTTAAATTGTTTCCAACTGTTTTTGATACCTTATTACAACTGATACGGATTTCAGAAAATAATCTACCTTTGCATCTATGGGAACCAGTCTTTTATCACAGTTCCTGAAATAATACATTCTGTTCAATTGTGAAATGTGGCCATCTTAAGCATTAACACAATTTTTTGCATGCAGTTTTTTTCTTTTCTTTTTAAAACTGAGGTATAACTTATAATATAATAAAGTATTCGAGTCTTGACCATCTAGCTGGATGAAAGTTTACACGTATGTACATCTGAGTGATTGCTCCCCAGATAAAAAAAAACATTCTGCATGTCCTCCACCTTAGCAGGTAGCAGGAGAGCACATTTTCATAGAGTAGGATGCTTTTTCAGTGGCTTTTTTTCCCTTTAAATTTCCACATTCCTCATTTCTTTAGGATAAATACTCCCTTACGATTCTTATGGTAACAGTAATTTGAAGACGAGGGTAAGGCGAAGAATAGAGACATCACAAGGGTCTGGTGGGCATTCTCTCATCCCTACTTATCTCTAATCACTTATTTTTAGAAGCTGCTCCAAGGAAATCCTAGGCTGGATTAATGGGAGAATCATGGATTGCAGAAACTTTTCAAATTTACATGATACAGACTGGAAGGATTTTCATCCTACCCTCCCAAACTAGTCTCTATTCATTAAGGCCAAAATGGGTCATTCAATGCAAATAATGCTCTACTATACTGGTTTAAGAATTATGAACAATCAACCTTTTTTTTTTTTTTTTTTTGACAGAGGAAATAATGAGCTGTGTAATTTTGGTTAAGGGGTTTAATTTCCTTGTGTCTTTACAAAAATAGGAATAAGAGTTCCCATTGTGGCTCAGTGGAAACGAATCTGACTAGCATCCATGAGGACGCAGGTTTGATCCCTGGCCTCATTCAGTGGGTTAAGGAACCGGCCTTGTCATGAGCTGTGGTGTAGGTCGCAGACACGGCTTGGATCTGACGTTGCCGTGGCTGTGGTGCAGGCCGGCGGCTATAGCTCTGATTCAACCCCTAGCCTGGGAACCTCCATAAGCCATGGGTGCGGCCCTAAAAAGAAAAAGAAAAAAAAATCAAGGAAAAAAATAGGAATAATGAGAGAGAAGTAGTCTGTGGCCAGATCATCAGTGGCCTCAACTGACAAGTTGAGATATTTGGACTTCCTTACACTTTCTTTTTTCTTGGCTGCCCAATACCCCCTGCAGTATTTCTGTTACAATGTGTTGAATAAGATTTTATGGCTACTCTGAAAATGTAATAACCAATTTCTGTGGGAAAGTTAATTTTAACTTCCAAATAATGAGTTTATAAATTAATCTTTTAAAACAGTCCATTATTTTATGACTTGTCATGGTTAGCATTACCTTAATCTTTCTTCTCTTCAGTTACTTTTTATTTACAGGATAGTTAAGTAACATGGTCTGAAATGACATTTTCAGTCTGAGAATTCAATGATTTATATGAGGTCCTGGACTGTTATTAGCAAAATGTCAACATTTATCACTTAATTCAACCATTTCCTCTTTCAGAATTTTTTTCTTTCCCTTTTTTTTTGGTCACACTCACCACATGTCTAAGTTTCCAGGCCAGGGAACCCACACTGCAGTTGCAACCTGAGCCACAGCTAAAACAATGCCGGATCCTTAACCATGCCACATGGCAACTTCCTCAGAATTTTCTTCAGCAACATTAAAATATTAATATTTCTTCTATAAGACAGGTATTCAAATAACCCCAGAAAAATGAGCTCTACAGTTTTCCTGCATGTGGTACATAAGGACTGGGCCTGTTAAAAGAGCTTGCTTTTAGGTGATATTAGAGGGAACTACACGGAATTTACATTTATCGTGTGGCTATTATATATAACTCTCTAGTCCTTTCATACTAGGCCATTTAATCAATATTCTTCATTGGACATATGAAGAACCTATGACAGGGAAAATAATTTGCAGAAGGTGATATTTAAGTGGTAGAGGTGGTACCTGGTCCAGATAGGATTAGAAGCTCTTTCCACCCAATAAAGTTGTGCTCCTAATGCAGAACAGAAGGTATCAACTCCAAAGAAGGTATAACAGAGACAAGAACAGAAAACGTCTACCTTTGCAAAGGGAAAAAGCTAAGCTGCTGCAAGAGAAATATGGTAGCTCAGATACAGTGGCTTTGTATAAACTCTTTGTAAAAAGAGAATAAACTCCAATTTATTTCTCTTTCACATACCAATCCCAAGGGGAGCAGTCAGGTTACTGGGTGCTCAGCTCACCAGAGTCCTTCAGAGCTGCAAGTTCCTGCCATCCTATTGCTCCACTGTCCCATAAGGTGCTGTCCTTTTATGCATTATTAACAATGCGTTCTTTGGAAGGAAAGTAGCTCCTCAGGGGAGTGCACAGCCAAGGTTTGAAGGCCTATATCTGGAATCAGCCTTCATTCACATTCCACTGATAAGAACTTGATCATGGAGTTCCCTTCATGGCCCAGTGGTTAACGAATCCAACTAGCAACCATGAGGTTGCAGGTTCGATTCCTGGCCTCGCTCAGTGGGTTAAGGATCTGGTGCTGCCATGAGCTGTGGTGTAGGTCACAGACGCGGTTTGGATCCTGCGTTGCTGTGGCTCTGGCGTAGGCCGGCAGCTACAGCTCCGATTAGACCCCTAGCCTGGGTACCTCCATATGCCGTGGGTGTGACCCTGAAAAGACCAAAAAAAAAAAAAAAGGAACTTGATCATGCGACCTATACCTAGCTGCATAGAGTCTGGGTGATAGTTTGCAGCAGGACGGCCATGTGCCCAGGTATGCGCTTAACTGTGAAGAAAGAAAAATTAAATAATTTGTAAATAATTTTCTTCAGTTTATAGTTATGATTTAGAGAGAAAAGTGTTTTACTATATGCTATCAAGAGAACTAGGAAAATGTTATTGAAACAATTAAATGACGATGTGACCTACTCCTTATACCTTTTCCCTTTTTTTTGGTCTTTTTGTCCTTTTTAATGGCTGCACCTGCGACATATGGAGGTTCCTAGGCTAGGGGTCCAATCGGAGCTGTAGCTGCTGGCCTACGTCACAGTTACAGCAACGCGGGATCCAGGTCACATCTGCAACCTACACCACAGCTCGCGGCAACGCCGGATCCTTAACCCACTGTGCGAGGCCAGGGATCGAACCCACAACCTCATGTTCCTAGTCGGATTCGTTAACCACTGAGCCACGACGGGAACTCCCCTTATACCCTTCTCTTTTGGCTGCGCCTGCAGCATACAATTTCCAGGATAGGGCTCATATCCATGCCACGGCAGTGACCTGAGCCACAGCAGTGACAACGCCAGATCCTTAACCTGCTGAGCCACCAGGGAACTTCCTATTCCTTATACTATAGGGCAACCAAGATGGTTTATTTTACCAGAAAAAAACAAACAAAAAAACAAACCTGCAATCTGCATGAAGACCAGAAGGAAAGTCAAAGAACTGAACATATCACTATTTTTCCTTCTCTCTCACACTCTTATGGCAACACACTGCACTGACTTTACTGGATCAGCTCTTTGGCCCTCAAACGCAGGCCCCTATAAAAATGTCTTCCCTCCTAAACTTGCCAAAACTTGAAAGCAACTCTGTCATCTATACAAGAAATGCTCTCCTGGAATGGCATCAAAATAGGCCAGTCTCCAGTTTGGGAAGCATAAATTCAGTCAAAGAGCTGGATCTGAGAATTCCAACTCATGTGACTGAGTCTTTTTCATGTTTCAGTAAGAACTCTGCTGTACATCCCAGAGCTTGGAAGTCTATCATGCTAAAAAGGCAAATCCCTCAATTATTTCCCATTTTTCATGTGTCTTTAGAAGAAATACCATAAATATTTGTGCCCATTTTTTCACTCTGACCATACAGAGGCAGTGCTAAAAAAAATGACCTAAAGGTCAAGAAGACAGATAAATCCTCAACTGGGGACACCCACGTAAGTGACTTCCTAAAGAACAATGACATTGCTCTCTTCTAATTTTACATTCACCAAGCAACGTATTGTGCTGTAGTTTTGTCTCTTGAGTGGGATACAGATGCTAGAAGGAAGCACTCTAAATATAGTTTATAAGAATTACTAACATTCACTAAGTACTTACCAGTTACTAAACAGTTTTAATGTTTTACAGGCATATCTCACTTTATGGCCCTTTACAGATATACTGAATTTTTTACAAATTGAAGATTTGTGGCAATTCTGTTTCACATTTTGGTAATTCTTGCAATATATCAAACGTTTCCATTATTATATATTTGTAATGTCAATCTGTGATGAGTGACCTTTGATGTTACTACTGCAAAATATTCAGTAAGTTAATATTAGTATTAACTTACTGAAATCTCAGATGATAGCATTTTTTAGCAATAAAGTACCTTTGGGGATGGGGGGGCGCGCCTGCAGCATGTGGAAGTTCCCAAGGATTGAACCCACACCAGAGCAGTGACCCAAGCTGCTGCAGTGACAATGCCGGATCCTTAGCCCACTGTGTCACAGAAGAACTCTGTAATAGGGTACTTTATATTAAAGTATGTATGTTGTTTTTTAAAGACATAACGCTACTGCACACTTAGTAGACTATGGTATAGTACAAACTTTTCTATGCATTGGAAAACCAAAAAATTCCTATGATGCACTTTACTGCGGTATTCAGTTTATTGCAGTGGTCTGGAACCCACAGTATCTCTGAGGCATGATTATACATATGTAAATTCACTTAATCTGCACAACAGCCCCATGAGGGTGACCCATTATCCCCATTTTATAGCAGCAGAAACAGGCTCAGAGCAGTCAAGTAACTTACCTAACCAAGGTCACACAATTAGAAAGCGGAAGTCAGGATTCAAGACCTGGCCTCCTGAGTATGGGCCTTCACCACCATTTCTTATTTATGTATCAGGAACATCTTTTACTGTAAATGAAAGAAAATGTTGTTCTAGTTTATAAATTAGATTCTTAGAAGTTTGGAAAATGTCACACACGCAGCCTCAGATGAGCTGAAAAAAAGTCAAGTGCCTAGACCTGCAAAGCCAAGGACCAGATTGGATACATGGTTGGATAACTCTGTGAAGTACTACCTGGGGTGGGGTTGGGGGTGTGGTGTCTATGTATGTCCTCTCTTTTTGATATTTCTTAATTGAAACACAAGGCTTTTCATTGAGATACTGATCTACGAATGGTTCAAGATATTCACAGATCATAAAGGCAAACCAAGAACTGTCAGTTTTTATATGGGGCTTCAAACCAGTTATGAGACAAAAAAGTCACTCAAAAGTCAAACCAACTCTTTATTCTATCACTATAACGCATTTTTACAAACTTAAAATGAGATCAATTTTTCCAGTTAAGGTACCGTGCTATTAGAAACCACATTTCTGGAGTTCCCATCATGGCACAGTGGAAACGAATCCGACTAGGAACCGTGAGCTTGTGGGTTTGATCCCAAGCCTTGCTCAGTGGGTTAAGGATCTGGCGTTGCCGTGAGCTGTGGTGTAGATTGCAGATGTTGCCTGGATCCTGCGTTTCTGTGGCCAGCAGCTGTAGCTCCGATTAGACCCCTAGCCTGGGAAACTCCACATGACCCTAAAGTGACAAAAGACAAAACAAAACAAAAAAACCCCCACATTTTTGAAGTCTCTGGCAAAATAAAAAAAGACTATTAAATGTATTTAGGTCGACTAATCAGAAAAATATAAGAGACAGGAAAAGAAGGGATTTTCTGTCTCTGACTCTTTGAATGACAGGGGATGGAGATGTTACAAAGGAGCTTTGAGAGTATAATACTCAGAGACAACTAGAGACAAACATCAATCTGGATTCTGATGCAAGAAAGCTGATTAATGATGAGTAAGAAAACTCATTCTCCTAATGGAGCTGGCAGGTTATAAGTGAAAAGAAGCTTCATACAACTATGTTAATGATAAAAAAAGTATTTGTGCTTTTTAGGGAGTTTTGATCTAAACAATGCCCAAAGTGAAGTTATGAAGGCAATATGATAAATATAAACTGAAATGCTATCACAGACTTTTTTCAAGTCAAATCTCTTTTAACTACAAATTTGATTAAGACATCTACAGATAGGTGAAAAAGTATTCATATACAATAAAAAAATTAATTATAGCCAATATTAAAGGAGGGAAACATAAAGATACAGGCATATAACCAGTTACCTACATGTAAAAGTTCTTGGAATTCTCAACTTTCGTAGGAAATACAAATTTGTATTTGTGTGTACATACTCACACACACATACATAATGCTGCAGAACTTCTAACCGAATTAAACACACTTAGCATGTAATTTCAGCTCCTGATGAATGCAGTTACCTCAAAACTAACTCCTTTTTCTTATTAATGGTTCTGTTCTGAAATATGCAATTATCAAATTAGAAGTTAGAGAAAGTAAAATTACACAACTTTAAAGGCTTTTAAATGAGATTTCAAACTTCTTGAAGAAGTCTATGCAATTTACTTTGGGAAGGACTCAAAAGCAAGAGATTGGACTTCTTATACTGCTCAAGTTCCTAACAATCCACTAATCTATACATTCCTCTAATAGAGAAATATAACAGCATTTTCCTTGCAGACTTGGTCAACTGCACCTGTACCTGTTTCACTTATGTTTTCCTTAGGTCTTTTTTTAAAAAAAACTTTTCACTTAATTTCATTCTGATTTCTCTGCTGCAGTTTACTAATTTTTATGTTAGCAAAAGAAGATCACTATTTGATTTTCAAAAAGAACGTACTCACTAAAGAGCTTCTAATTTATATTCAGATTCAGTGGAATCTTTTTAAACATCTTTTCCTCTGTATAGCAAACTGCCTATAAAATCACTTCTTTTCTTGCATTTTGTGCTACATTAAGTAACTTTCAATGTTAAGCTTATGTGTGTTTTAAAACTTCCTTATCTTTATTTATTTTCGGGTCTTTTTTTAGGGCCACACCTGCAACACGCGGAAGTTCCCAGGCTAGGGGTCGAATCAGAGCTATAGCTGCCAGCCTATACCACAACCATAGTCATAGCAGATCTGAGCCGCATCTGTGACCTACACCATAGCTCACGGCAACGCCGGACCCTTACCCAATGAGTGTGCCCAGGGATCAAACCCGTGTCCTCATGGATACTAGTCAGTTTCCTTACCGCAGAGCTGCAAGAACTCTAAAACTTCTTTATCTTTAAAGGCAACAAAGTAACATGGCAGAGGCAAGGGCTGGCCTAGGTGGAAATTTGCACTCCACCGAAATGGTCCTCTGATCAAAGAGGAGTACGAAAGGGCCACGGATGGGGACAAGCGCAATCTTGTAGGAGTATTAACTGGGAGATAAAAAGACGGCCCAAGGAGGATGGAACTTTACGTCTGTCTTAATAAGAGAAGAAGGCTAAGTGGCAAATGATCTCCAGATAACTAATTTATCATTATTTTCTTGCAGAATTTTCTGCTACGATTTTATTTATTTATTTGCCTTTTTAGTGCTACACACTTATATAAATACTAAAATTTCAACTGGTCTTTAAATATTTTAAGAGTTAATATTTTTAAAGTTTTATAAATGTCTATAAAGGTCTTATAAAGGTCTAAAGGTTTTTTCAAGGTCTAATCTTTTTAGTAATGAACTTTTTACACTCACTACTGAACTGAAACAAAAATATAACCCACCAGATATAAATGGGTTAGTTTTCAGAATAATTTCATAATTTCAAAGGAATGATAAAAAATGAACACTATCTTAATATGATCAGAAAAACAAAATCCTTTAATTTTTAAAAATGAACATTATCCTCAATACGATCAGAACAACAACAATTTTTAAAGAGTTTTTCTTCAGCATTACCATTATTATTATTATTTTTAGTCACAATCACCTATGTCATATCCTTTGTAATATCATTGCTATCATCTTTCAATAAATGTCCATCTACAAATTAATTAACTTTCTTGAGACAAATCCCTGGTATACTATTCTGATTCCCATGAAAGACTCACTTTTAAAATACAATTGCAGCTGCCCCACACACCAGTTACTGTGTCATATGCACGCCTTAAAATTCTGTAATCAGCAACTGCCAGGTGCCGTATCGCATTCAGCACACCACAGTCAGTCAATACAGACATCCCCAAACACACCAAGGCTGGTTTTGTCAAATGTTTTATTGAGTGTAGACATCTGGAGTACTGTAAAACATGCATTATCTGTAGATTCAAAAAGGAGCAAGCCACATTGTCCTCACTGTCAAATGTGTCAGGCTTGGCATACATGATGGAGATTAATGAAGTATCATGAGAGTAATATGGTTCCTGAAAAGCTTCTACAATTTGGAGTAGGGTCTTAATCACGTGAAAAGCAAAGCTGTTCACATTTAGTGAGCTTGCATTTCATTGGAGGTACATGGTATTTTAATTTTAAAACAAATAAAAATAACTCTGTTTGTAGAAGATTCCTATCCCCAACTTTACCCCATTCAGTTTTCAGAAATTTTAATTTTTTTTTTTTTAAAAAAGGATATGCCTTTTGGAAGTTGTACGTTTATCTGGGCAATAACCAAAATTTATTTCTTCTTCGGTTGTTGAGGTGTATTAAATTTGAAGAAGATAATATCTCCATCTTCAACAATATAATTTCTGCCTTGTTGTCTGTACTTTCCAGCAGCCTGTAAATAGGAAATACAGAGGAAATGGGTTATTTTATAATTAAATATATTAGGTAAATGGTAAGAGCACGTGTAAAAAATATTATACATCTCGGGTCATATTAAAGTAAAAAATATATATACAGGAAGGCATACAAGTTCAAAACTAGACTTGGAGAGAAGCAAAGTACTCCTGATTTGGGCAGCACTAGAGTTTCCATACATACATAATCATAATGTATTCTCCACTAAATTGTTGGTACATAAATGTAATTATACCAATATCATTAAGTTTCATTACATGCTGTTTATGGTACATTTCTGATGTGTCTGCAAACAACCAGCAAGTCACTGTAACAAAACAGATCAAACCAGGCAGGAAAAAAAGATATATAACTAGGTTAAAGCTGCTTTATTTGCTTAAAGAAATTCTTTGGTGATTCTGGTAATGCCAAAAAGACAGCTTGCTACAAGGAAAACTATTATCAATTGTCATGTACAGATTTTATTTTATTAAAAAAATTTTTTATTATAGTTGATTTACAACGTTCTGTCAATTTCTGCTGTACAGTAAAGTGACCCTGTAATGTACAGATTTTAAATTATTTCCTTGTAGTTTTAAATTTGGTCTCGACAATGATCATACATAGTAGTGTATACTAGAATCCACCATGAAGAAGTTACTGACTGACAGCTCTGGTTATAAGCAGACTCTAACAGGTTGGAACTGCAAAACAGTTATTTTTTTCACTTGTAAATTAGTCAGCAAAGCAACTGATTCCACCTGCTGGCATGCAGATCAAGACTTGAGCAATCTGCTGGTAATTCTAATACAAACAAGTGGCAGTTCCAGAGACCCAGGTTCACCCCATGGCATAGCACACACACTTCATCCTCAGCACAACAGGCTCTGCAACACCTACATATCTACACCCAACACTGCAGCCAACCAGTCCAGTCCCACATGATCCCACGCTGGCCACGCAACAATGAGGACTTGAGGATCTTTTGGAAAAAATTCTCAAAAGTATTTTCCTTCTGTTGAAATTTACTGAGAACATGAAACCTTTGCCCGACAAGATTAGTACCTCCCCTTGAAGATACTGATAAGAATGTTCAAAGCCAGGTGCAGTTACACTAATCAGAAACAACACTAAGAAAAATCACGCATCTGAGGTTAAAATCAACAAACCAGATCATGGAATCAGTCTTAAAGCATATTTCAATTATCTAGACCACATAAAAAAACCACCTATTAATAAGTGCTATTACAATGATGCTAATTTTTTAACAGGCGCACACACGTGCACACATACGCTCACATGATTTTTGTAGAGTTGTGATGTATGGAAGGTCATATGCTACTTATTTTGAGAATCTAAAGCTTGATGTTATAAAACTATATAGACAATTTAAATCAAATACATATTGACATGACATATTGATGTAAGTTTATATACTTTGTTATCACTCAAGTTTACTACTAATTAAAGGTGACAGTGTTCCTTTAAATTCTCTAGAGACCATTTAATCCATTTTCACTGCTATCAGAAACACTGGTTGAAAAAAAAATCAATACCCATTTGTGAATCTTGAGTATGTATTAAACAAGACACGTCTAACCAGTTCATTTGCACTTGAAAGCAGCCATCTGTAGAAGCCAGCTTTGCCTAAGCAGATATGATTGCTAATAATGTGATATCCCTGTAGACTACAAAGCCCACACAGAGCTATTCAGTATATAGTTCACAGCACTGGCATTAAATTAGTTATGCTGCAGTAGTGTTAGAAATACATATACATAGATACATATACATACAATCTTGTTCTCAGACTTAAAACCTCGATAATATGCAAGTAAGTATTTGCTGAATAAAAGAGCATAAAGCAATTTATAAATGCTTTAATTTTGTTCAGAGTTCAAATTTTAAATGTTAGTTTTGGAGATTTTAAAAAAACACACATAAAATACTTAATAGCATTCTAAGCTGAAAATCCAGAGGTCATTTTTTTCAATTTATTGTATAAAAGCCCCCAGTTAGTGTTAAGTATTTCTACGAGCAGGCAATATTATTTTATTGTATATTATAAAATTTCTCTGTACTAATAAAGGACGTATGCACAATTTATGAAGTTTATTACAACACGGACATCTATTAAGGATTGGTAAAACAGGCTTATTCCATGAGAATATAAAAAAGACTTTTGAGTTCTGAATTCTATTAGAAAGACATCATTATTTTAATCTTTACTCTATGAAAAAAATACACACCAGCATGATGCAGCATGGTGAAAACTAATCTGAGATTTTTCAAGTCTAAGTAGTGTTCTTGACAAAGTTCAGTCTTATAGACTGTATTTGCCTATTTATTGACACAGATGACACCATCAAAAAGTTAATGACTTTGTTTAATTGTAAACTATAACTTCTTTCACTCCTTTTAAAAAAACAAAATGGCTCTTATTCCACTTTGAACCTAATGCACCAAGATTTTCCTCTCCTCTTCCTGGGGTTCCCAAAATTCTATTATAGTCCTGTTGTTCAGTATGATTTTTCCAATGAAAACAATGAGGACAAACTAAACTTGAAATAAACTTTTTTGCATTCCTTTCAAATTATGAAAACAGTAAACACAAGAGAGACCTCTTTAAATTCTTTAACATTTTCTCTTGTAGTCTTCGAACAACAAGTTAAAGAAGCCTTCTTACAACGTCAGTTTAATCACCTGACCTATCTATCAACTGATGACATACCTACTGGATTTTGCTAAGTAAACCTAATAAAGTCAAACAAGATCAAGCTATCAACAGAATCTACATTTAAAAAATCATTTATTACTCATGTATAACATAGCTTCACTATTAGTGGATGCAAATCAAATTACACTTATTAGCTAAAATAAAGCACAATTTTGGACATGCCCTCTAGTGTTGAGAAAGCAAATCAAGTTCCCAAAGATCAATTTTTTTTTAAAGGTATAATCATAAAGTTTCAGTAAGAACAGGTTTTATTTGAACTAAATTCATATTGTTTTTCTTGAATTAATCATAAGCATACACATACTGCTATTTCAGATATTTAAATGTAATAAGCATAATTTTTCATCGGCCATCAGTGAACAAACCCTTTGAAATTATTTAAAGCCAGTTTTAATTTTTTTTTCAGTTTTAGAAAAACACCACAAAATTACTGACAATTTGCACATTTAAAAAAATTGTCGAAAAGCATGTAAACATCTACAGCCTTTTAGCTGATAGTAATATTAACACTGACACATAGTTTAAGATAGTTATCATACATTTTAATTATGAATATATTCATATTAGCAAAAATTAAAAGTGTGAAACTAGAAAATAATTCCTTACTTTGACCGCATTTTCAGAACCCACTTCTTTAAAATCTTCATATTTCATTACTTCAGCCATAATGAATCCTTTTTCAAAATCTGTGTGAATCTTTCCTGCAGCTTGAGGAGCCTTCGTCCCTTTCTTTGAAAAGAAAGACCAGAGAAAACTAATTGCATTTAAGATGATTGATTGTAAGTGCAGAGTTTCTTTTCTCTGATGTGCAGTTTGGTTCAACTTAAACTTAGTTTAATATCAGTTAAGATGTCAGATATACAATTAGAACATTTTCAACACTGGGCATTATCTGTGCAGCAGATTAGCACAGACAGATCAGTAGATATTAAAGACGCATAGCTTTGTTTTTCTTAACAGTCATCCACAGATTTATCGATTTAGGTGCAGTGGTCTGATTTTGGCGTAGGTTTCATTTCGATTTTCTATTCTTCACAGTAGAAAAAAAACCCAAGGATTTTAAAGTAGCTTTCAAGCTGAATTATCAAAGGTTTTAAAAAGATAAAAAGGACTGAAAATTTCAGTTCATCTAAAGAACACATAAAAATCAATACATAAAGGGACATTTTTAAGGCATTTTCAACAAATCATATAATTTATGTTCAGCAAATAGTTCTAATTTCTCATAAAATTTTAATAGTAAAATTTTGAACACTTTACATAGTACACCCTCCCTCTAACCATCATGCAGGAAAATTCAAGTTGACATAGGAAGAGAAATGTCTTATAATTATCCCATGTGTTAAATTACAAGGACATATATTCCAGACACACATAACCATGGAAAGAAATCTGAGAAATAATAGTGACCTAAAGGCTGCTTAATAAAGCATGTTAAAGTGATAAGGAGTCTGACACTATAAAGCACAGTTTTTACAATAAAAGATGTATTAGGTTAATATGGCTACTCACTGATGCTTACCTGACTAAATATCTTAGCACATTAAATCATGGATACTTACAATCAGTCTTAAGATAAACCAGCTCTCACATTTTCAAAGCTTAGAACATGTTATCTTTCCTGCAGCACATACTTAAGTTTGGAAGTTTTAAGGCTTAAAATACATAGTAAAAATAAACCCTGGCAATTTGTTTACCAGCTCAGATTTGCTTTGACATTATTTTGTAAGTCTATATAAAAGGACCTTAGTTAGAAGTCAATCAAAATTTTCTTTTTTTTTTACAAAGGAAAGAAGAGATCAAAGAAAAGTGAATCTCACATTCACACAACACATTTAACATTATGTTGAACTGACTCCACGTTCCTGCCCATCTTAAATCAAAATAAATGTAAGAATAAATTAAGGTAGTCAGTGAAAACAGAAATCAAAGCAGCCCTAAAATTTATCATGTAGCATACATTAAAAAGCATAATAAAAGAATAAGACTCTATTCCTAAAAGTTGTGATATTATTTTTATATTCTGTAACACTATTTTAGACTATATATAGTTCAAAATACTTTTCAATAGTAACTACCATATTACAATATATTTTCATTTAAAAGCAAGCTATTATAGTTCAGTTTCTATTGTCCTCTGGGAATAAATTAGTCATTCTTTCTGGGTCATAATCAGTTATACATCAATATTTAAAATATATATCATATTAAAGAAGATGGAATATATAAAACTGCAAAAATAAACACTACTTCTATGAATTCAAATTAAAAAAGGCTTGAATTATTACACATTGAGTTTAGCTCTTTGAGCCCAACTGTGTATCTATGAAGAGCATAATGATGTCATATTGCTTTTATTGCTGAAAATGTAATCCGAGCAAAGCAAAGGAGGAAAGAACCACCCGCAACCCAAACAAACTTAGCGAATACAAAATGAAAAGCAACATCAATTTCACTGCAGACAAACCCAGTCACACAGATTAAGCAAGCACAATACTGGTGCGTCTTATCTCTGACCACAGGAGGAGGGTAGACAGATTCTACAGGATGAAGAAATTCAGACTATGTAATAGGCAGAATCAATTGTTACCTGCCTCAATCAATGCCGCTCCACTTTCACTGTTCAGCAGCTCACAAATAATTAAAGTTATCCTGGACAAAAACCTCATCTGTAATGACTAGCTAACCGCCACCATGACAAACTTCAAAGTCAGTGATATCAATCTGAATTCAATAGTGTGGAACTGGATATAGCTGATGAATAAGTATGAATCTTACCCTGATGGTCCATGCACGCACTTCATCTGGGCCTGCAGTGAAAAAGTATTCTAGTTGGAGTGCTGCAAACCCAGCCTTAATGATCTTTGGCAAAGCACTGAAATAAAATGAAACAAATTCACTCAACATGTAAGTTGATTGTGCCAGAGATAACTACAGAGCTAAAATGATTCATTTCAAGCAGAAAATGTTAGAGATATTAGTAAATGACCATTCATCTTTTATAATATATTTGAAGAGGTTAGAAAGCATATCACCATTCCTGAAAAATCCCTTCTATAATTGGTTTTAATTGTACTAGTTTGAACATATCATTTTGAATTGTTTACTATGAAAAAGAGAAAAATTTTATCTACGCATTCTATGATTATTTTCCTCCAATATCAATTATTTCCAGGATGTGGGTCATGAATGCAAAATTATTTGACTGAAATCAATGTTTAAACAATATATTACTGTTACTCAGAAAAAATTAAGGCAACTGATTCATTCTTTCCCCTCCCCCACTGAACATGACGAAAGAGTTTTGGCGATCATTCCTTCTCAAAAATATACATAACTAATACCTATGTTATAATTAAAACACTGTACAGAGATGACAGATGACAGTTAAAAACTTAATTTAAAATAAATCTTTTCACTCTGTCTCATGGTAAAGAAAGGAGAAGATTCCCTCTTTATAATGGTAATTACTCTGTCATTTATTATTCTATCAGCGCAAGCAATTAAATTACTGCAAGGAAATAGTTGATAATAAAGTGTAAGGAAAATGAATGCTAATTAACCTTTGTGTCATGTTCGCTTCCAGATACTTCTGTCTCTCCTCAGCACTCAATTCTTGCAACTTGAGTTCCAAGGCCCCACTAAAAGGAATGACCAAGGCACCTGGGTCATACTTGTCCACCCACTCTTTAATTTTTATCAACCTGTAGACAAAAAAGGGCACAACATTATCTTGTAGTGCATGCATGACTGTACCACATTCATTATTATCAAGTAGCACATACATATTCATAAGAATTGCACGGTTTTATGATGCCATCTTTTTGTGTATAGCTTTCCAAGGTCAAGGCATTAACAGGCAGCAATTGCTTCAGGTATACGCCATAATATTTTACTGTAATATAGTTTTACTTTAACATATTATCCATAGGAACTATTACACAAATATTTTAAAACTTTTTCAAGTTATAGTAAATTCATTCAGCATTAACACCTGTGACCTTGAAAACCTCAGTGTTATGATTTATTTTCCTTGATTTATAAAGCAAATTTTTAAAAAGCAAAAATGCCAAATTCTATATGTACAGGAATCATACCTAAAAGTGTCAGCTAATTTGGAAGAGTTGTGGCAAATAAATAATTTGTTCCAGATATCTATATGCCTGATTCAGTTCCTTCTTGCACTAACAATACATTTGTCACTGGTTTTGGCAGAGATTTTTGCTAATAAAAACAAAACAAAAAAACCCAAACAAACACAAACACATCCAGAAATACAGATTTATAAACCTAGTTAATTGTGTACACACTGTTCTGATAAATCTCACTTTTGTAGGATCATGCATAATAGAACTACAGGGAAAATATTCCTTTTATAGCAAAGGGTTTGGAAAGCCAAATCAGTTAGGAAATTGATAAAGAGTTACCTGAAAAGATATTATTGAGTGATTTTTTTTTTCTTCCAAAGCATAGAGTACCTAGCTAACTGGTAGTTAGAACATAAATGAAATAAGTGTAGTGGATATATTAACCGGGTTCCAGTCCTACCTCTTCGCTAGCTTTTTATTCCTGGGCAGGTTACTAAACCTTTCTAAGCCTCAGTTTCCTCATCTATGGAGATAATAATAGTACATATTATACTGTAGGTATAAAGAACCTAGAAAAGTAAAGCTTGGCATATAGCAGACAAATATTAACAGCAGTTACTACTATTAATTTTCATTCTCAGGTAATCACAGCATATATGCCTATGATTCTGGAACAGACCTTAGTATAAAACTGAATATAGATTTCATAGTTTAAAGTTTACCATAGTCTTACATAGTTCTACTGTTTCCCATGTTAAGACCAAGGTTTTAATAACTATCATTGCAAAAAACTAATAAGGCAAGAATTCTTAAATAAACAATGCAAATGTTACTACAGTGGATAAGAAACACAAGAACTAAACCACAAATTCACCAGCACTCACCTATCAAAATAGCAGGGATCAGAATCATTATAAAATTGAGAATATGACCTACTGAGTAGAATTTAGGATGGGATAAAGGAATGAAAAAAATCACACAACAGTTCATACACGTTTGCAATACAAGGATAATCTGTAATTTACTTATTTAATATGTTATCAGTGGTTTTTGATTTTCATAATTTTTTTTTCCTTTTGGTCACATCCTAAAAGTAATGGACCAATCCCTAAGATTTATTTTGGAATAAAGTTATATATATTTTAAAACAGGGAATTCAAACCAATTATTTTCTTGTCCAAAATTATGAAAAGGTTAAAGAAAAAAGTGAAAATTTAAATCGATACCTCTGCCTATAATAACATTATGAGATTTTAAGTTATTTTAATATAATTTATATAGTTTTTTTCATGATTCAAACAAAACTGTATATTAAGATGCAATCATCAATGTTTCAGTAACATACATTTATTATATAAATCAGAATCAAATATGTAATTTAAAAAATCACATACCATATATAGATTCAATGAAAGTAAAATAAAACAAGCCCATGTAGAAGGCTTAAAAATGACATAAAAATATCTCACACATTTAGTTTCATAAGTATGGTCAACATAACTAATAAAACTAGAACTGTTATGAGACAACAAGATAAGAAATAACTACTCTGGCTAAAACATCAATTCAGAATAACAATAGTTTTACCCTGTCATTTTAACAGCCTTTCCTGCAGATTCCTCAGAGGGATTATTTGCATTCCTCAGGTGTTCTATTGTACAATTCAGATGAATAAAGACTTACAAATCATTCCTCTACCGCCAATGTGAGACTTTGATCTGGTGAATACACCATTGTACCTTAACTATAATTGGCAAAAAACCTGACAGTGTAGAGCATCACAAGCCTAATAACAAAGGAGAATATCTCAAAGTGTTGACAGATGATCTTCATAATGCAGAAGCAGAGCTGGTACGTTTTAGCGATAAATGAGCACTGAGGTCTAAAGGTCTCTAAAGTGACTGACATCAGACCTGCTACAGCCTCACTAAAAGAAAAAGGTACTGTGGCACTCTCCGTAAAGTGAGTTAGGTCTTTGCCTGAAACCTTCACTTTTGTGACTTTCACTGTCATAGAAAACACAGGGAAGATGAAAAGTGAGTTAGGTTCTTTGGCTGTCTGCTTTACTTTTGTTACTTTTACTATTAAATAAAAATGAGAAACGTCCCAAAGTGATTTCTAATTATGTATTTGAAATAAGTCTTGGGTAATTAAAAATATGACTCAATTTCAAGATTACAGACTGAAATACATACAATATATCTATTAGGTCTGATGGTTACAAAAGTGTGATAATGAGGACAAGATCACAAGTTTGAACCCCATTGGGACCAGTTCCCTCTTGCAGAAAAATGTCTATTCTATTGCTACAAACCATACCCCAAACTATAGTCAGTCATCTCAAAAAGGTGAGCTATTGGCACATGAGGGATATGGAAAATCAAAGTTGAGCTTAGTACCACTACTAGAAAAACAATTTCAAGTACATTCTGTCAAAGTGACTGAATAATAATCTCCATGTACAAATGTCAGCAAATGTTTAAAGAAAACTATCCAGGAGTTCCCACTATGGCACAGTGGGTTAAGAATCCGACTGTGGCAGCTCAGGTTGCTGCAGGGGAGCAAGTTTGATCCCTGGTGCCCCCAGCCTGGAGCAGTGGGTTAAAGGATTCAGTGTTGCTGCTAAGGCATAGATCTCAGCTGCAGATCAGATTCAATCCCTGGCCCAGGAACTTCCACAGGCAACGGGTGTGGCCATAAAAAAATAAAATAAAATAAACTATCCAATTGTTAGTGACCAAAATAATAATGATAATGATATCACCATAGAATATTAAATTATAGGAGGGGAGAAGAAACAGTAAAGACGGTACAGTTCCAGAGTTTCACTGTAAAGACTTTCATAGTATTCATTCCAAATTTATATGAACAGAATACTGCACAAAGCCAGAGCCACACTAATTTCCCCAAAGTCTTATGAATGACAAATGGAAAGAGGAACTGCCATTAGTTGTATTTTTCTTCCCAGTAATGACTCTATAGCAAGTGGACAAAGCAAGGACATTAAGTCTTAAGGCTAAAAGGGTGATAGTTTGAGATACACTGGCAGGTTGTGATTTAAGAGTCTGGCAGAATGGGATCTTTAATATTAAATTAGTATTAGATTTCTAAAAGATTATGTCCCAAATTTACCTTTGGTCTTATAACCTAACCTTCTTATCCAGTCAGATTCCATAATTTGATTTTCCTAGCATTAATTTACATAGTTTGTACTTCTCTTCCCAGACACTAATTTTATTTCTAAAAACTGTATTTGTTTCTCTTTCAAATCTACCTGTTCTTTTTAGGTAACATTTTACTCTTGTTTAATGAATTCTTATTCCCTTTCAATATTTTCAAAAGATTAACTTAAAAGTCCCTTTCAGACTGCTCTAATTACTTTAAGCTTCTTTTGTGTAACTCTGCCCTCCCACCATTTGTCACCTGCTAATGACCTCTCAAAACAGCTGGTTCCTGTATACATGCTGTGTTGTTCTTGGATATGTGGCCACTTGGCAGGAGCCTTTATGTTCCAAGAGAGTCTGTGATCAACCCTTGGGGATTAACTGATTATCTGTGGGGTAGTTTTGTTGTTGTTTCTTCTAGAGAAAGACCTATGGAGAGCCTTGGGCTCTAGATCATTTTGAGGCTTAGTGTTTCTGCACTAGGTTATAGGTAACGCAAATTTAGCTCCCCTTCTTATAGGGCAGTCCCAGGCTCTAATTTCCTAAGAGCATCAGTTTCTTCCCTTTTCCAGAAGGGGTGGGAGTTTGGGGTATATTTTTCTATTATCTGATCATGGAAAACTCTTTCTAGGCTTTATGAATGAGTCTCATTCCAGCACCTATAGCCTAGGGCCTGTCTCTTGAGTCTTAATCCTACATGGACATTAAGGCCTCTAAACCATATAAGTTCAGTTTTCCCTAAGGGCCATACACTGACAAGCTCACTTTCTACTATCATTGAGTTTCCTGCTTGTTTTTGACCCCCAGAGAATCCCTTAATTTCAAGTCCTGCAGGGTTCTAAAAATAGCACATCATCATCAATACTATCTTCCCTGGTTATTTTCTTTAGTGTTTCTATACATTAGAAACAAGAAGGGAGCTTCCTGTATTGGCTCGGTCCACCCTCTTAACTGGAAGCTCTCTAAACTAAAGTTAAATCCTCCATTTTTTTGTTGTCCTAATACAAAAGCTTTCAAACTTTTTTTGACATTACCCACAAGAAGAAATAAATTTTATATTTGATTCAAACATATGATACACAGATACAT
The DNA here is from genome assembly GCA_004024745.2 of Catagonus wagneri. Classification (NCBI taxonomy): domain Eukaryota; kingdom Metazoa; phylum Chordata; class Mammalia; order Artiodactyla; family Tayassuidae; genus Catagonus; species Catagonus wagneri. Next base: position 27,222,531 of record PVHT020000141.1, read on the forward strand.
TATTTTCACACACATATCCAAACTGAGACTGGTTTCATAAAGCAATAGTTATTTCATAATGGGAAAGAAAGCCATCTGCATATGATATTCTGTATAAAACTAAATTCTTTGTTTTTATTTTATTTAAAAAATTTTTTTGTCTTTTTAGGACTGCACCTGCAGCATATGGAAGTTCCCAGGCTAGGGGTCGAATCAGAGCTGTAGCTGCCAGCGTACACCACGGCCACAGCAATGCAGGATCCAAGCCATGTCTGCGACCTACACCACAGTTCACAGCAACGTGGGATCCTTAACCCACTGAGCGAGGCCAGAGACTGAACCTGCGTCCTCATGGATACTAGCTGAGTTCATTATTGCTGAGCCATGACAGGAACTCCATAAAACTAAATTCTTGAAACTTAAAAATAAACCCCTGAAATAGTTTTCTCTAATATTCTTTCTTTCCTTTTCTTTTCTCTTCTCTTCTTCCTTCTTCTTTTCTCCCTCCCTCTCTCTCTCTTCCTTCCTTCCTTTCACTTTTTAGCGCCACACCTGCAGCTTATGGAGGTTCCCAGTCTAGGGGCTGAACTGGAGCTATAGTTGCTGGCCTATGCCACAGTCACAGCAATGCCAGATCCAAGCCGCATCTGTGATCTACACCACAGCTCACGGCAACATGGGATCCTTAACCCACTGAGCGAGGCCAGGGATTGAACCTCCAACCTCATGGTTCCTAGCTGGATTCCTTTCCGCTGCGCCACAACAGGAACTCCTTCTCTAATATACTTTAATAAAATTTTTCATTTATTCTTTTCTACACTTCATGTCCATCCAGCCATTCAACTACTCCCATCTACCCAAATTCTGACTTTCTAAAAATCTTTTATAAGATGGATCAATTTAGCAATAAAGTCAAGTAATATTATCATTTACGATATCTTTGAACATAAGAACTCCCTCAAAACTACTTATTTTACTTTCCAACATCAAAGCAGACTTAAAATCTTTAAGACTGTTACATATGGTAGTAGCATTACGTCCTTATATACACCTTACATGGTCTTCTTGTGAATCTAAGTCTTAACTTAAAAAAAAAATAGCACTGATATCTTGCTTTTCAGAAAATGATGCAACATTTTCTGCATTTTCTACACAAAGGAGGATCCAGGGCTTGTTCATGCAGAGACTTAACATGGTTCACTCAATGTTATTAAGTGAACAAGCTTTATTAAGCTTGTTCCCCTCATGATGTTCAAGGTATTGATATACCATAATCACTGAGATAAAGTCTAATCTCCTCCCTTGCAGGTTTATTCTCATTTCAATTAATACTGCTCGAAGTCCCAAATAATGACTTTAAGATATCATAGTTATATTTTCAGTTTTCCAAACATAATCACTGCAAATTAATGTCAATTTGTTGCATTTTATTTTATTTTTAAAAAATTTTTAATTTTTTCGTCTTTTGTCTTTTTAGGGCTGCACCCACGGCATATAGAGGTTCCCAGGCTAGGGGTCTAACTGGAGCTGTAGCTGCTGGCCTTCACTATAGCCACAGCAACATGAGATCTGAGCCGCGTCTGCAACCTACACCACAGCTCACAGCAACGCCAGATCCTTAACCCACTGAGCGAGGCCAGGGATCGAACCTGTGTCCTCAGGGATGCCAGTCAGGTTCATTAACTGCTAAGCCACAATGGGAACTCCTATATTTTATATTTCGAATTTATTTATTCTTTATTTGGCCTTGTCTTTTTCCTTTTCATTTTTCAAGTTTTATTGAACTATAGTTGATTTACAATGTTGTGATAATTTCTGCTGTACAGCAAAGTGATTCAGTTTTATATATATACATACACACACACACATCCATTCTTTTTCAGATTTTCTTCCCATATAGATAATCACAGAATATTGGGTAGAGTTCCCTGTGCAATATAGTAGGTTCCCCAACTCTTTAAAATTATTTGGTTGAATAAAGTTATTACAAGAGAGTTTTTAAGGAAGTCAGTGGGAGAAAAAAGAGGGAGAAAGAAGAAATATCAAAAAAATTCTAGTATAATTGATTGGCATGTGGAAATCTAATCCCTCTTCTTTAAACAGATCCCTACCTGGAGTTCCTGTTATGGCTCAGCGGGTTATGAACCCGACTAGTATGCATGGGGATGGGCGTTCAATCCCTAGCTTTGCTCAGTTAAGGATCTGGCGTTGCCATGAGCTGGGTTTAGGTCACAGAAGTGACTCGGATCCCATGTTGCTGTGGCTGAGGTATAGGCCAGCAGCTGCAGCTACGATCTGACCCCTAGCCTGTGAACTTTCATATACTGCAGGTGCGAAGCTTTAAAAAAAGGGGGGAGGGAGCAATAAATAGATCCCCATCTTTAATCTATGTAATTGATTTCAAGTTCCAATGTTCTTGTTTGGCTTTACAGAATTGTACAGAACAGCAATTAAATTATGCTCCATAAGTTGTGGTTTCATCACTTCGGTGCTTCTTAGAAAAGCAGAATCTTAGAATCTTCATTTTAACAAGTTTCTCAGGCATTTCAAGTGAATGTAAACGAGAAGTACTGAACGAGTAAAAGATTTTGAAAATAAAAGCACATTAACTGAAAACATGAAAACATCTGTAGTAACTGCAGACCAACTGATAACCAAGTAGATGCTAACTACCTATCCCATTAATACGAGAGAAGTGAGAATACAAAATTTCTTGCTTACATCTCCCAGTTTCAAAACCGAAAGAGGAAAAAGTCACTAGAATTTCAGGAAGTATAAGGAAAACAGTTTGCTCTGAATCCCCTGCAATGTCAAGGAAGTTTTATATTCAGAGAAAAAATAATTAGACAGAATTACTATGGTCAACAGTTTCTTACTTTAAAAGACATAATTATGCTTCTCTTACTTTAATAAGCCTCAATATCTGGAAAACATCTGTAGCAAGTTAGCCCTGGAATCTAGATTCAAATTATAAGAAATGATTCCAGCAGTGAGGACTTTGTAAAATCTGAATTCATATCAAGTGAAAGGGATATTACCACAAATTGTTCCCCATGAGGACCTCACATCTGAGAAAAAAAAACATTCATTTTGCAGTCACTATATGAAAATGGCATTTTTGTGTGTGCACGTGCACATGTGTGCACATGCACACGTCTGTGTAAAAGGAAATAAACTCCAGGGAAATGGAATTCCTTTTGCAGCAAATAAATAAAATTGGGTTTCAGGACTTCTGTTTCAAGGATTAACAAGTTTTTAAACTCTAGTGGTTACTGGGATATTACAAGGAAATTGAAATGATAGGTGTTATGATAAATAAGACAAACTTAAAAGTAAATTGGAAAAATTGGGATATACTTATCCCAACACTTTGGGCTCACTCATAACTCTGGGATTTCTTCAATTCTCAATATGCTTAAAAAGATAAGACAATACACGCAATTAGTCTACGTGTGATGAACATTTAACAGCTGTATGGAGATACTGTCTACGTTCAGCAAAAAGACTCCATTATAAAAATTATCTTGCAATGAATAAACAGGAGGAAACATCAGGGTGCATCCTAATTACTTTGAATAAATCATAGTAACTGCAGCTCTTCTTAACTGGTCTAATTCCAATCTATTATTATTATTATTATTATTATTATTATTATTACTATTAGGCCACACTTGGGGCATGTGGAAGTTTCCAAGCCAGGATTGAACCTGCGCCACAGTGGTGAAAATGCTGGATCCTTAACCTGCTGAGCCACCAGGGAACTCCTCCAATTTATTCTTTAAGAAACCAGCTCCTGTATAGCTTTCCCTGAGTACCTTCAATATGGATGGATGTTATTACCACACTCCATACTATACTACAAATTGCCTATTTTTTTGGTTTATTTCCTCCCACTATAGTAAAAACTTTTTGAGGTCAGGGGCTTGTCTTTGTTCCCTGATAAATCTACAGAACCCTCCGAGCACAGCACTGGCATGTAGTGGATGCTCAAACATTTTCTGGGTGGGTAACAAGGTGGAAAGTGCTCTGGCTAATAACTGGCTGAGTGACTATGGTAGCATTTAAGTTCTCTTAGCTTTAGTTTGCCCATCTGCAAACTAAGTAATTTTCAACCTGTTCTGGGTTCCCTGTAGGAGTTATCAAGGTGTTAGTAAGAAAAAGGGTAGAAAGAGCAAGTGAGAAAGAATAAGAGGGTTCTGGACCCTCCACTTTTGCATTTCAATCAGAGTTGCATCATTCTTACGCCTTGGATTTCTGCATCAGATTTCATCAGAAGAAAGTTTCTGTTGTTTTTAACAACTCTAAAGTTCAGTGATTGAATACTACTTTTCAGATGGCAAACTCTACCACTTTATGGAATATGCCAGGAACTGAACAAGTGCTGAAATCTTTAGGGACTTCAGATTCCTGCTTAAATGTTGTTTTTTACCTTCTTAGGAAAAAAAAAAAAGCCCCTCCTTTTGTATTTACTCTCGCTCTCTATTCCCTCACCTTGATTTATTCTTCTTTACAGCACTTCTTATGTTCTTAATGTTTATTGTCTTCCACCCAGCATCAGTGAAACCAATTAACCAGTTATTGGGGCAAGGAAAATTTTGAATATTTTACTCGCTGCAATATTCCCAGTACCACTTACAGTAGTGCCTGGCACAAGCGTATGCACAACAATGTTGGGTGGATTAATGAGTAGGAATGAATTAAGCTGAAACGTTAATCTAAAACAGATTAGGTAAACAAATACTCAAAGTACATGTGATTCTATCCTAGAAACCTGTCTCTTCTGCCAGAGTCAACCTGTAGATTAGTATGCTATAGTTGACTTGACCGTTGGAGGTACACATGCATGCTTACTAGAATGGTGAAGTGAAAAGTCATACCAACAGAACGGGGGGAACTATACCCAATTCAGGTAAGGCTATACAAAGAAAAAAAAATATAATATAATTGGGTTATTTTCATTCCCAAGATACATGTGTGGCTGGAACTACTATAACTCAAGTCAGAACCAAGGTTCACTGAGAATGTACCAAAATTAGAACCTCAAACTTCAAGATGTTCCCTGAATCTCAGGCTTCCTACCTCTTCAAGGCTACAAAGTTAAGATGTGCATTCACACTAAGGAGCCGCAAGCAAGGTACGTCCTGATACTTTAAAGCAGTGTTTCTTCAACTATGGTTTCTAGACCACTCGTGCATCTAGGACTCTACCAAAACCCCTATTTATGAGCTCTGGAAGTGGGATTTGTACCTAACCCTTACAACACTTCACACTTTGATGTCTGAGAGACACTATTTGTGAATCTGCCATTTCTTTGTAATTCTGTATTCTAATCTTAAACATTACACATAAAAATATTTTATAACAATAGTTGTCATGAGGTATAAAACCAATATTTGTAGCTTGAGGCTATGAAACTCCGTTAGCTGCAATAAAACTTCCCAATTATATTAAGATCCTATAGATGAGATTCAAATACTTCAGGCCCCAAGGCCCTGGGATAAACTATTTTTCCTTCTACTTTTGTGCAAATACACCAGGTTGATGCAGCTTATAATCAAAATATAAATTTATTTAAATCAAAATACAAATCTTGATTTAATTATCACAATTTTTAAAATGTAGATGTTATCAGAAACGAGACTTCCAAACCCAGATTGCTTATGAAGATGAAGTAAAAATGACTATTTTTGATATCGTGGGTGAGAGAGAGAGAGAGCACGCGAGAGCAAGCAAGCATGCATTATAACATGTGTCACCATGGTAATATGCCAGTGAAACACAGTACCATAAAGATGATGAAAACTTCAGATTTCAGTCATTTTGAGATTGGCCTAAATTTATGAAGGATTTACAGATGATAAAAAGTAAACTGATACAGGAATATATTTAACAAAAGAAGTATACTTGTTATAAAAACTACAAAGCATCATTGATAGAAACGAAATATCAAAGTAAAGACATCTGTATTCATGGACTGGAAGACTTACGATTGTTAATAACTGATCTATAGATTTCAGTGATATGCAATCTATCAAAATTTCAGCTGCCTTCTGTGCATAAATTGACAAGCCCATCCAAAAATTCATGTGAAAAATGAAAGAATCCAGGATAGCCAAAACAGTCTTGAAAAAGAACAAAACTGGAAGACTCACCATTCCATATTTCAAATTTTACTATAAAACCATACCAGTCAAGACGATACGGCACTACCAAAACACTAGACATAAAAATCAATAGAAGAGAGAGTTCAGAAATAAACCTACACATCTATGATCAGTTGATTTTTTTAAACTTTTGTAACTGGTGAAAACTAACATAAAATTTACCATCTTAACCATTTTAAAATGTAATGCTCAGTAGCGTTGACTATATTCACACTGTTCTATAATGGATCTCCAGAATGTTTTTTATCTTATGAAACTGAAATTTTATATCCACTGAATTTTATATCCACTGTTTTCTACCAACCACCCCCAGGCCCTGGAAACCATTACTGGACTTCCTGTTTTTGTAGGTGACTACTTTAGATACCTCTTATAACTAAAATAATACAGTTTTTGCCTTTCTAGTGATTGGCTTATTTTACTTCTTAATGTCCCAACGGTTCATCCACATTATAGCAGATGACAGGATTTCCTTCATATTTTTAAAGCTGAATAATATTCCACTATATGCATATACCATATCTGGTTTATCCATTCATTTGCTGATGGACATTTTCTTGAAGAGATGTTTATTTAAATCCTTTGCCCATTTTAAAATTGAGTTATTTAAGGGGTTTTGTTGTTGAATTTATGCTTTGGTCAATTACTTTTGTACAAGGGTACCAAAACAATTCAATGGAGAAATAACAGTTAACAAATGGGCTTAGAAAAGTGAGCGTCCACAAACAATGGATAAAATGGATCCAAGACCTAAATTTAAGAGTTAAAACTACAGGGAGTTCCCATTGTCACTCAGTGGTAATGAAGCTGACTAGCACCCAAGAGGACGCAGGTTCAATCCCCGGCCTCACTCAGTGGGTTAAGGATCTGGCGTTGCCGTAAGCTGTGGTGTAGGTCGCAGATTCGGCTCAGATCTCATGTTGCTGTGGCTGTGGCATAGGCCGGCAGCTGCAGCTCCGACTTGACCCCTGGCCTAGGAACTTCCATATGCTATGGGTGCAGACCTAAAAAGACCAAAAAAAAAAAAAAGTTAAAACCATAAAACTCTTAGAAGAAAGCAAGCGGAAATCTTTATGACCTCTGATTAGGCAATAGCTTCTTAGATATGACACTTAAAGCACTAATAACCAAAGAAAAAAATAAATTAGACTTTTATCAAATTAAAAATTTTGTGCACCAAAAGATACTAAAAGAAAGTGAAATGACGATCCATATAGAATAGGGAAAAATATTTGGAAATCATATATCCAATAAGAACCCAGTAGAGAGAATATATAAAAAAAAATTCAGTAATAGATATGCAACAAGATCTTACTGCATAGTACAGGGAACTATATTCAGTAAGATATATTCAGTGTCTTATAATAACCTACAATGGAAAAGAATCTGGAAAAAAATATACATAACTGAATCACTCTGCTGTATACCTAAAACAAATATAATATTGTAAATCAACTACATTTCAATAAAAACTACACTCAACAGTAATTAAAACTTACAACTCAATAATAAAAAGACAGAAATCCAATTTTAAATAGGCGAAGGGGTGTTCCCTTCGTGGCTCAGTAGTTAACGAATCCGACTAAGAACAATGAGGTTGCGGGTTCGATCCCTGGCCTTGCTCAGTGGGTTAAGGATCCGGTGTTGCCGTGAGCGGTGGTGTAGGTTGCAGACGCAGCTCGGATCCCGCACAGCTGTGGCTGTGGCGAAGGCCGGCAGCTACAGCTCCTGTTTGACCCCTAGCTTGGGAACTTCCATATGCCGTGGGTGCGGCCCTAGATAAAGGCAAAAAGAGAAAATAAATAAATAAATAAATAAATAAATAAATAGGCAAAGGATTTGAAGAGACATTTCTCCCAAGAAGCTATACAAATGACCCACATGCATATGAAAATATGGTCAATATCACCAATCATCAGAGAGATGCAAATGAAAACCACGATGATGAAATCTCACTCCATATCCACTAGGATGGTTATAATTTTAAAAAAGATGACCAGTGAGTGGTATATCCATACAATGGAAAGTAATTCAGTCATAAAAAGAAATTAAGTACTGACACATGCTACAACATGGAAAAACATTAAAAAACATAATACTAAGTCAGAGAAGCCAAACGAAAAAGGCCACATATTGCATGATTCAATTTTATGAAATATCCTCAATGAACAAATCCAAAGCCACAAAAAGATTAGTGGTTGCGAGCGGCTAGGTGGCGGAGGCAATGGGGAGTGACTATCAATGGGCACAGGGTTTCCTTTTGGGGTGATGAAAATGTTCTAGAACCAGTGGTGATGGTGGCACAACACTGTGGATATACTAAAGCCTACTTTAAAAGGGAAAATTTTGCTTATATTACTTATCTAAAAATTAAAAAAATCCAAAGCTAAACTGAGGATTTAAAGATTAAAAAACAAAAATGCTAATATTCTGCACACTATGATCCTATAATGTCCAACCTTCCTGCAGAGATGGAAGAGATCAATAGAAAAAGCAGAGATTTGGAGTAAAGCAAATACCAAATCAAATGCCAGCTTAACCACATGCTAGTTCTAAGATTCTGGGAAAGCCACTGAAGCTTCCTGAACCTGTTTAATCACCAACAGCACAAATAATATATCCTCACAGGTTGATGGATTAAGGTGCCTAGAACATAGAAAGCCTTCAAATGTTAGCCTCCTAATCTTAGCTGTCTCCTATCAGGGAGTGGGGGCAACAGTGACTATAGAATTAAAAATACCGTTTGATTGCCTGCAAGTAAAGAATGAAAGCTCTTTTATAAAATCAGGTCTGTATTTCTGCAAAGAAGCCTTACCTAACCAAGTCTTTATGGATGACTGCAAATATATATAGTAAAATAACTATGTGTACTAATAAGCATTATGTTAGACCTTAGAAATGTAACTCTGGAAAAGGGGGTGGAGAGGGTGGGGGAGGAAAAACAGACAAATGCACAATTTAAAAACAGCATGAGGGAGTTCCTGTCGTGGTGCAGCAGAAACAAATCTGAATAGTATCCATGAGGATGCGGGTTCGATCCCCAGCCTCACTCAGTGGGCTGGGGATCCAGCATTGCCATGAGCTGTGGTGTAGGTCGTAGATGTGACTTGGATCCCGCATTGCTGTGGCTGCAGTGTAGGCAGGCAGCTGTAGCTCTAATTCCACCTGTGGCCTGGGAACTTCCACATGCTGTGGGTAAGGCCCTAAAAAGCAAATAAAAGAAAATAAAATAAATAAGCAAATAAACAGAGCATGATAAGCATTATGATAGGGAAAGGGATGTGCAACAGGCACAACAAGGAGGACCGGCTGCACAACCAATAAAGGGAGATTATGGCCTCATGTGAAACTAAGACTTATTGAAAAAGGAGCAAATACATTTAATGGTCTTCTCAGTTCTATAACTTTTTTAAAAGTAGTAAAAGCAGAAAAGGAGACGGTTTTTTGTTCATGATAGAGCTGGGATTTTGTGGGGCCAGTAAGAAAGTAAGAAACCCTCAAGGGAAAGACAAATATGGGTGTGTATGTAAGAATCACTCCACAGAGACATCCTTCCCCAAATGGAGCCTACTTCCTGAAGTTGTTCTTAATTCAGCCTCTGGAGGGTGCTTCCATACAAATGAGTCCATTCCCTCATGATCCCACTTATCCAAATCCCCTCACTATCTATTTACCATATGGGATGCATGTAAATTTCAAAGAGGCAGAAGTAAACACAGAGGATACAAACCTAAAGCAAACAGTTACTGTAAAATAGGAAAGTTGTTGATTCTGTAACTTTGGAGAAAAGTGATTTAGGGACAGTGGAAAAGCAAGAGGCACTAAAAAAGAGAAAAACTCTTAGTGTAAATCTCAATAGTTGCAAACAGGTACATGCAACTACTCTTATTAACAGACATTTTCAAAGGTGATAAAAAACCATGTTAGATGAAAAATCATGTGATTTTTCCCTATCAGCGGTATGCAATCCATGGAAAAACTAAAAGCTGCTTCTGAAAGAAGACTTATTCTCTGTTACAGGAATATTTATTTTAATGTAACTTGGTGTACAGAGTCTTATGCAAAGTGCCAACTGGCTTAATAGAATATTTTTACACAATAAAAGGGATAATTAGGAAATATGGGAGTAGAATCATATCTTGCAAAATTTGTAGTTGGTTTCACAACCTGTAGTTTGTCCTAGTAAGTAATACTACAGAGTCCACTATTTTACTGAAAAGACATATGCAAAATGAATTTTGTAAATAAAATACAAAAGTTAATTTATTTTAATGAAAGGAACCTTATAATGAAAAGATTCCTGCACACAATCCCTTTGCAGAAGGAGGCAGTATATATTATGGTTATATTTAGAGTCCTGCAGCCAGATAGAGGAGGGATCCTAGCCATGTCATGGAACCTTTCTAAAGTCTCAGTTTTCTCACCTATATATGGAGATAATAACAGCATCTACTTCAGTGGGTTGCTCTGAAGCTTACATGAGAAACTGCATGTAATATGCTTCCCATGGTATCTGACACAAACTAAGTGTTCAACATATATTATCTATTATTGTTTATAAAGTAAAGAATGGCTTTACCTTTTTTTGAATACCATCGTGTTCAGGCCACAATTTCTTCAACAGAAGTGTGTTGTATATTTACCTGTGATCTGGCTATTAACCAGATTTATTTGAGAAGAATTTAAGTAAACGCTAACCATTTCAAAACTTATTTAAAGGGACTGATTTTCTTTCTTACTTTCGCCTTAAATTGTCCTGTCTGCTGTACAAAAAAATGGCAAATTTTGCTACTCATTAAAATCACTGCTGAGTGATATTCTGACAGTTCCTAAGAAGGGCAAAAATAAAAACACAAACAAACAAACAAAAACTTAGGATTGCAAACATAAAAAAATAGACCTGAAGTAAACCGGTATGAAGTACACTTGACTTCGCTATAATTTCTAAACCACTATTAATCAAAGTGGTCAGTCTAGGAACTACTTTTAACTTGCCTCTTGAGTATGAAAAGCTTCTCAAATCCTGTTGTCTGGCCATATTGGGAGACACAAAATTGATAAAAAACATTTACTCCTTTGCTCCCATTCCCAGTTCAAAGGTTTCTCTCTACTGCCTTTACACATTGCCTGAGACATTTACCTACTGTTTTAAATAAATTCACTTGAAAAGAAACTGCCAAAAGTAATTTTATTAGTGACATAATAGTACAGTTAAATGTATATTCTTGAATGGTTTTTCTTACTTTACAGTAAGATTTCTGCTCTTAGAATACATCAAAATAATCATTATACATGAGAAATCAAATGCTATGCAATTGACTTAATCCCATGTTTAATTCTGATCCTAGTGGAGACACATCTTCTTTCTAATAATTTGCCTAACAGTCATTAAAGGTATCCTATCTTTACATGGTAATCAAAAAAGGAAAAGATACAACCCGTTGTCTATCATATTAGTAAAGAGTAAAGCAAGAACAAAACTCAGTGTTGGCTTGGGTTAAATAAAATGTACTTTCTTGAACAGCTACAAGGATGTTCACTGTACTTCATTCACTTTAAAAAAAGGTAAAATAGCCTTAATAGAAAACACTGGGGGATTGGGACAATCAAAAGGGGTTAATGACTAAGTTATATAAAGATATTATACAACTCAATATGAAAAACCATAAAATGTGATTTAAAAATGGGCTTCTAAAAAAAAAAAACCCCACAAAAAAAGCAAATGGCCAATTGACACTTAAAATGATGTCCAATATCACTAATCATCAGGGAAAAGGAAATCAAAACCACAATGACATATCACTTTGTATTTGTCAGAATGGTTATCATGGAGTTCCCATCATGGCTCAGCAGTTAACGAACCTGACTAGCATCCATTAGGACGTGGGTTCGATCCCTGGCATTGCTCAGTGGGTTAAGGATCCAGCGATGCCGTGAGCTGTGGTGAAGGTCGCAGAGGTGGCTCAGATCCTGCGTTGCTGTGGCTCTGCGTAGGTTGGTGGCTACAGCTCCAATTGGACCCCTAGCCTGGGAATCTCCATATGCCACAGCTATGGCCTAAAAATAAAAAAAAATAATAAAAAAAGAATGGTTACCATCAGAACAACAGCAAGTAACAAGTGCTGGTGAGGATGTGGAGAAAAGGGAACATTTATGCACCATTGATGGGAATGTAAGTTGCTGCAGCCACTACTGAAAACAGCATAGTGGTTCCTCAAAAAATTAAAAACAAACCTACCACATGATCCAGCAATTCTGCTTCTATGTATTTATTAAAATAAAACAAAAACACTATTTCAAAAAGATATAACCATACGTATCTTCATCGTATCATTATTTATAATAGCTAAGATATGGAAGTAACCTGTGTGCCTTGATAAATGAATAGATAAAGAACACACACACACATACACTGGAATATTACCTAGTCATAAGAAAGAATGTAATCTTGCTATTTGCAACAACATGGTTGGACCTAGAGGGTATTACTATGCTAAGTGAGATAAGGTAGTCGAGAATGACATATACCTATGACCTGTAGAATCTAAACAGTAAAACAAAAAACAAAATGAAAAGATTCATAGATACAGAGAACAGACTGGTGGTTGCTAGAGGAGAGGATGGTGGAGGTTGGGTGAAATTGGTCAAAGGGATTAGAGGTACAAACTTCCATTTATAAAATAAATAAGTCATGGGGATGCAATATACTGCATAAAGAATATTTAATAACAGCATAATAATTTTATGTGGTGACAAACGGTTACTAGACTTAATATGACTGTTTCATAATGTATTTGACTACCAAATCACTAATGATGTACACCTGAAACTAACATAATATTGTATGTCAACTACATTTCACTTTAATAAATATAGCACATCAATATAATATCACTCAGTAATTAGAAAAAGTATTATAAAACGTGCGAAAACACTCACGATGCATTAAGACTATTCACGTACACAAGAGGTATTTATTTACTATGTGCTAGTGAAGTGCTGGATGGGTAGGAATAAACAAGATAAACACTGCCCTTGTCTTCACAGAGCTTACCAAGTCAGCCTGCTGATCTCTTTAGGTATTTTAATGGAAACAAGAAGCCACTGATGGCTTTTTAAAAAATTATATTTTTATTGCAGTATTTATAAAGAATGAAATGTACAGATCATATATGTTCAGTTCAATAAATTTTGAGAATTTTATATACACATGTAACCATCACCCCTGAAACAGATATAGAACATTTCCATGTCCCCAGAAAAATTCCTTCATGAGCCTTCCCAGTCAATCCCCACTGCCTTTCCATATTGCTGTGTACTTCATTGGTGAAGTGTACGACTTCTATTGTATAAATATGCCACAATTTATTTATCCATTTTTCTACTAATGGACATGTGAGTTGCTTCCAGTTTAGGGCTACTATGAAGAAAGCTGCTTTTATTATTTTGTATAAGAAAAATACTCATAACATATAAACGTGTGTTTTCATTTCTTTTAGATAAATATTAAAAAGTTGGAACCACTAGGTAAAAAGATCAATGTACACTTAAAAGAAACTGCCAGTTTTCCAAAGTGATACATGACAATTCCTATTCCCCTTCCTTGTCCACATTTGGTGTTGTCAGTTATTCTGATTTTAGCCATTTTTAGTGATTATGACATCATATCTCACTGTGATTTTAAACTGTCTTTCCCCCTGATGAGTTTCTTTTCATGTTTATCCATGTATTTCCTCTTGTGAAGCGTTTTGTTTAGTCTTTGCCCATTTTTTAAAATTAATTTTTATTATTATTTTTTTGCTTTTTTAGGGCCACACTCCTGGCACATGGAAGTTCCCAGGCTAGGGGTCTAATCGGTGCTACAGCTGTCAGCCTACACCACAGCCACAACAACAAGAGATCCGAGCTGTGTCTTTGACCTACACCACGGCTCACAGCAACGCCAGATCCTTAACCCACTGAGCGAGGCCAGGGATCAAACTGGCATCCTCATGTATCCTAGTCGGGTTCATTAACCGCTGAGCCATGAAGTGAACTCCCTGCCCATTTTTAGAACTGGGCTATCGGTCTTTATAGTATTCATTCACAGAAATTTTTAAAATATATTCTCGATATAAGTCCTTGGTCAGATATATGTAGAGTGAATATATTTTTTCAGTCTTCGCTAATGTATTCATTTTGTCTTTTAAAAAATTTTTTCTTTTAAGGGCTGCACCTGTGGCATATGGAGGTTCCCAGGTTGGGGGTCGAATTGGAGCTGCAGCCTCTGACCAACACCAGAGTCACACCAATGCCAGATTCGAGCCACATCTGCAACCTGTACCACAGTTCACAGCAACATCAGATCCTTAACCTACTGAGAGAGGCTAGGGATGGAACCTGCGTCCTCATGGATACTAGTCAGATTCATTTCCACTGAGCCACGATAGGAACTTCTCTATTCATTTTCTTAATGGTGCTTTTTGGTGAACAGTAGTTGTAAGTCCATTTTTTTCCTTTATATTAGTGTTTTTTGTATCTCATCCAAGAGATCTTTGCCTATCCCAAGTTGTGAAGATACTCTGTTTCACTGAAGGATCATGGATTGAGTAAATGCCAGAGTGAATATGTTTAAAGCAAATCAGAATGCCTTGCATATAAAAACAAGCTACAAAGCCAAGGGTGATAAGCTGGGAGGCTATCACCCAACTCAAAAATAAAGTGATACAGTTTTGGTCTGGGTTGATAAAAGAGTAATGAAGAGGAAGGAATGAATAAGGGCCAGATTTAGAAGAAAAAAGATGGAACTTGGTGATTAACCAAATAAGATGTATGAAAGAACATAAAATAAGGAGTTTAGTTCTAGACATACCAAGCTTCAAAATGATAATGGAATAATAGTCAAATGGAGATATCTTGTTGACAGTCAGGAATAATGAAACTTGAAAAGGGCTATGAGAAAAAACAATGGATTTGCAAATCACTGGCAGAGAGCAGTGCATCTCAAAGTAACATCCATCTACCAGCAGCACCAGCAGCATCTAGGAACTTGCTGGACTTGACAATTCTCAGACTTCATCTCAAACTTAACAAATCAGAAACTCTGGCAGGAAAGGCAGCAATCTGTGTCTTAATAAATGCTCCAGATGATTTTGGTGCACCCTAAACTTTGAGAACCAGTAACATATAGGTTTAAGCACAGAGGGAAAGTGAAAAAAGTCAACAACTGAGTAGAGACTCAACTAGCAATCCCTAGGAAAAAGCCATGGCAGGCAGAGAGAAAATAAGTATAGAGAAGTGATTAGAACTGGAAGGCTAATATGTCTGTCACATAAAAGCCAAGCAGAAGAGAACGTCATGAAGTTTCTAAGCACTATTTATTCAAAACGGACAGAGACAGAAAGAGACAGGTACACAGAATGGAGTCTTCTGTCATCTATTATATACCTCTTCCTCCCTACCTGGTCTCCCAATAGGGTCATGTTGTTTTGGGGAAAATATTACTCAGGATATATTTTCCATACTAGCTTTCCTTTAAATAAGGAAAATCCACAAACAAAGTAACACACAAAAGACTACTGTACAACTACATCTTTTAAAAGGAAAGAAGAAAATGACAGGCATCTCATATATTTAATTTCATTTAGTGCTTTATACTCTTTCCAGAGGAAGGAGAGAATGGGCTGTCGTGTGAAAGGCAAGTGGGGTCAAAATAAGTTGTTCTAAAGCCTGGAGAAATGATAGCATTCCTTATAGGCCTATGGGAAATGCCACTAGGGAAGGAAAAACTCATGATTCAGGAAAGAGGAGGAACTACTACTTTAGCAGATGAGTGGGGATATATAATCACGTGTACAACTCAAAGACTGTCTTTGGCTAAGCCACTGAACAGGGGTCAGCAAATCACTGTACATTTTTTATGGCCAACAAGGTGAGAGTGGCTTTTACATTTTAAAACGATTTCTTAAAAACAACAACAAAGGAAGACTATTTTGTGGCAGTGAAATTATATGAAATTCAAATGTCAGTGTCCACAAATGACATTTTAGTGGTACACGGTATGACCATTTGTTTACATACTGTCTACAGCAGCTTTTGCAGTACAACAGCAAAGGTGAGTAGCTGTAACAAAGACTGTGTAGTCATGAAAGTCGAAAATATTTACCATCTGACCCATGACAGAAATCATCCACTTCCCCCAGAGTAGACAGTTTATATCTACCTATGCTCTAGACCTTAAATGTACCTAACGAGACAGATTTCAAGTGATCTAGGTATATCTATTAACGAAGATTAAAAGTCAGAGTTGAAACACAAGGGATACATTCAACTGATTTCATCCAGCCAGCCATTCAATCAATCAACAAAATTTACTGAATCCAGTGCCAAGCACTAGAAATATAAAATGAACGAAACAGGCATGGTCCTCATTCTCAAAATTCTTAGAGGACAGAAAGACAGACAAATAAGTGAGATTGTACAGCTTGTGATAAGTGTTCAGAAGCAAATACACACAATGTTGTGAACAAAAGGGAGTCTGGAGATTACTCTAGACAGGGTAGTCATCAGGGAAGGGGCTTCTGAGAAGCCCCTGGAGCCAACCATTGTATGGGAAGGGGGTGTGGTGAACAGGAGGAGGAAACAATTAAATGTTCTTAAATTTCCACAGGCATAGAAACATGCCAGGATGGAGAAATTTATACATTGTGAGTAGTGCATGCATGGAACCTTTCCCTGATGAATTTTCCAATGTATTTTTACTACAAAGTACACACAGTGTAATTATATAATGGGTTCAAATGGTTTGGGAACAAAATACAAATTAAAAAAAAAATACAACACTGTATAATTACTTAATTACCTGAGAGATAGGAATGGTTCCAGAAAGCCATTTCTGCTTATCAGGTATATACAGTAAGTCTTTTTTTTTAAATGGGGGAAAAACATTCCACACAATGTAAGTTTTATAGGATACTTGGCAAATGCAAATATGGCAAAGAAAGTATAAATGGTAGGCATTTCTTAATTGCTTTAAAAAAATTATGCTTTTCCTACTACATCACAACAAATAAATATCAAAAATGATCATAAAAGGACAAATAATACTTGAAGCAATAGAATGTATTTCAGTTGTAATTCATACACAGCTAATGCAGTATAACATACCAGACAGCTTGACAAATGATAAGCTACGAACTTTGGGAAAGAGTTAGTCTCATTTGGTGCTTAATTCTAAATTTATTCAGCCTATACCAAAATAATTATTTAAAATGTGTTATTTATGTAGGTTGGTTATGTAGTTTGCTCCATGTTAATTAATTTTTTCATTATCTTGCTTTTCAGGCACAAATAACTTTCTACTTAAAATTTAAGCAGGTCGAGGGAATACAAAATAAAATGTTCAGTAATCTTTTTTTAGATTTTTATAAAATTATGCAATTCTAGTTTATTTTTCCTTATGAAAAATGATAAAATATGATTTTCAACTATTTGAAAAGCCAGACACAGGTCTATCGAAACGTAAGGTACATTCAATGTAATGATTCATAGTGTCTCTAATAGAAAGATTCAGCAGTTCTCAATCGAGACCTTTATTCCTTCTCTGAATAAATGATGCCTGAAATTTTTATTCTTGTTCTAATGGAATTTCAATGGCCTTCACTGCAAATCTACTGGAAATTTTTGCATATTAAGTGGAAAAAATTAAATGATGTTAACCACATTTTAATGTGATTAAGGCTGACAGGGTCATTATTTCTGCTAATCACTCAGTTTAAAAAGCTCAAACAAAACTTTATAACAGACAAGGTTTTTAATTTTCTGTATATCTTGTTGAAAAAAAAATTTTTTAAAGCTACAAAAGAAGAAGAAGGGAAAAACCATACTACAGTCCTTGACAAAAACCAATGAGTATTTCCTCCAATTCCCAGATGGGTTTCATTATACATAATCTGGTGATGTAAAAACAAAAATGCAAAACAATCTTACACTGCACATGCTTCCCTGGTTTCTTTCCCTTTAAACGCGAAGAGGGTAAGAAAATACACTTTGTAGAATTTCGAGTTCTGTGTTTCCTATTTGCTGCTAAATGGAAACAAATACAGTTTGTCTTTAGATCTTATAGCAAACTAAAAACAGAATTAATGCATAATACTGCCTCAAATAACCCTTCAATGTTCTATTTTTTAGATTAATCTATGCCATATAACATAGAATATTTCAAATATATCAGCTTAAAATAAAAATCTTCACTGATACAAATCTCCAAAAAGCATGACGTTAACTGCTGTAAGAATAACAGGAATTCTAATGACCAGTACATATAGATAATTTGTCTTTTCTGTTTTCTGATAAGGAATTTACTTTGTTCACAGTCATTCTATACTTGAAACTTAATATTAAATTAGTTACTTAGATGGCAGGTATATTTATATTTGATGTAATTTTGGTGCTTCATTTACAACGAATTTTTTTAATGTACAATATTCTCAAAGCAAAAATGACTAGGAAAAAAAAAAAGACTAGGAACCAAGCCTAAAAGACTTAACCAGCATCTTTTCTAATTTTCCTGAAATTTCAATATTTTCCAAAGAGAATAAGCTAGGTGCATAACCCATACAATATGTAATGAATGAGTCAAAGATCTCACTACTTCTTTTGTTAGCTGTCAACTGCTTAACTAACACTGGTTATTGAAAATTATCTTTATCTTTCAGCTACTAAAATGGTAATTTCTAAAAATGATTTGAGGACTGTAATTCATTTTGACACATGAAGGAAATATGACTATTCCTAATCCAGGAGTTACAGTTTTACAGAAACAAAATCAATTTGCCTTTAGAAAAGTACAACGAGCAAATGATTTTTGAAAAGAAGCACACACCTGAAGTTCAGGCAGACTAATTCATATTGATTCACCCCAATCTAGTAAACTTAAATCAAATTCTACGACTAAAAACAAAACACCTCATACAAAAAAAAGATTAAGTAAATATTTTTCTGCATTGTAGTTTTTCTAAAGCTGCATGAAACTATGATCACTGCAAATAATAGTTAAACCAACAATTATAAAACTTAAGCTACAGGTGCAGTAGCTTTATCCAAAAAAACCCAACAACAACAAACAACAAAAAACCCACCCCAAACCCAAAACAAAACAAAACAAACAACTCCAATCACGCTTTTCATAGTAAATTACTCAATTGCATGCAAATACATAAATGAGTTTACCTCACTGATCACAACCTAAGCAGCTAACAAAAGCAGAGCACCTGGCCACAAACAAGTCCTTTGAAATACAATTTAGTATAAAGTTCGAGAAATTGCTGTTCTGCTTTCATATTAAAAATCATAACCAGACTACTTTTCAGCAGGAAGCTCAGCCTTTTGTGAAGACAAAGAGATTAGGATCTGTAGTAGATTAGATAAATATCAAGAAATTCAATATTAATGCTGCATTGTAGATATAATCTTTGATTTCCGTAGAAGGAATATCGTTGAACTTTAAAAAAATTTTAGTGTGATGCTATGCACTGGTGCATCAACTAATAATCCTCCAGAATTTCCATGCTTATCTGAAAAAAGAGTCCCTGCTGAATGTTCTAATGCATCTTATTGTGAATCTTCAGCAAATAAAACTTCATGTATGAGCTCATGATGTGCTTTGCTGCCGGAAAGTCACAGACTCTGTGGGAAGCTCTTTATCTTCCCAGCAGTCAGTTCTCTGAGAACATCAGTGCAGCTACTGTAGTTACCTGTAGATTACTTGTATTTTCTCACATCTGTGTCCAGCAATCTAAACCATGATGATAAAGGGTCATTAGGTTTTGAGTGAGGAAGGGGATGGACTAGACAATTTGCTCTGATAAGCTCCTTGTTGGGAGCTCCCGTTTAGAATGTGAAATGTCAGTATGTACAGTTTTACACTAAAAAGAAAAAAGAATTTCATTTTTTTGCACTAACAATTAAAAATGATGCATTTTAACATCTCACTATAGTCTATTAATTCACATTTTATTTGGGGGATTTACAATTAAAAGTATTTAAGAGAAATAATTTTATGCTTGTAAAATGGACGTCTACGCTCTATTAGCCACAAAGAATTCAGGTACAATTACTAAGATAACTGCTGTTTGGAGCACAGCAAAGCAATTTCCCGCAGTGGGACTTACAGTTCAATTTACCAGTTGGGCAAATATTTTGCGCTCTGTAGTGGCCTAGAGAGTTAAAAGCTATAGGTAACATTTGAGCCGTGTTACACCTGGAGAAAAGTTTCTTCAATCCAAATGGATGGTTTAAATTTCAAAGTAAAGAGAGTATCCCAAAAAACATTCCTCCAAATTAATATTATATAATTTAAAACTAACACAAAATACAGTTGTCACGAAACCCTGACTGACCTCTTGTCCTCCCCAAAACAGAGCTCATAATTTAGAACTCAACTCTGTATTTTATTTTATTTGTGCTGGATCCTAAATCATTCTGATAATCACATTTTCCTAGTAATCAGCTGACAGATTATATTTGTGACTAGAGTATAGAATGGGACTAATTACTTAATTTCAAATGGCTTAGAACCACTGTGTCGGGTTACAGAAATAAAAAAAGAAAAAAATTTTCTGGTATCTTTCAGTTATTACGTAACACATCATACAGTCAGGATGAAAAAAGTGTTTTAGTTTAGTGAAAGAAGGAGGAGTTTAAAAAATGCTTGCTAAATTTGCATTCATAATTTATCTTTTTATATTTAGGTATGCTTATTTTTGAACATTATATCTTCTACACATCTCCCTCCAAGAGGAAATTTTAAGAGATAATAGCGACTAGAACAAATTAACCAATACCCTGCCTTAAAGAACTATATTAGTTCCTTACAAAAATATGTGAATAAAAGCATATAATATTTTAAAATAAAACTAAGTAGTTGATTGGCTTTTTGGAAATAGTTTTAAAATAGTATTCATTTGGATTACTGAAGGCTTTCCAATGCTTCTGGAAAACACTTATTTTGAAAGTTGTCTGCTAGCACTAAACACAAGCAAGCAACATTTTCCAGCAGATTAAAGATAAACTAAGCATTTAAAAATTCCTTTTCTTCCTTTCAGATATATGAATTTGTCTAAAACCCTTTTAAGAAAGACTATAAGATAGAAGATGTCACTATTACCAATGTGGAGACATTTCTTAAAATAAAAATTACTGTAAAATACAACATTTGGGTAATTTGGATAACTAACAGTAACATCCTAAGGCAATATGAGAACACAAATCCATAATAATTATTCATACACCAAGCCACTGTAAACCTAAATCATTTCTGAAGACCTGAATGTGTCAAGAACTTTGACAATTATGACTGGAGCCAGGAAACTGTAGCAGTGCAGAATTTCTTATGAATTTCTCCAGTTACTTTTTATAAATGCTGTCTTGGATGACAGCTTAATGTGTACCACATGCAATATTTATTCTTCTTCAGTGTCAGACTGTCTAGCCATCCAAGGGAATACAAAGAATGTCACTTATTAGGATAAAAGCACAGGGAAAGTAATCAAGGACATATGTAACATCAGCCAATCATGCCCTATTTCAACATCCTATTCCATTCATAACAGTTCAACAATTATTTGCTTACTGATAACTTGCTTTCAGGCTGTTTGTGTTCACCATAATGGTGGTTTGCATTTATTTTGCTCTTTAGAATTGGACACTTGCTGTGCCATAAGTGTTTGTCAAAACTTTATATCTTCTGTCAGAAATGGCTTAGCATATCAAATAATTTCTATTTGTCAGGAATTACTAATACAACAATCTGTAACCCCTGATGTCAATAGGGCACTGGAATAACCATAAGGCAGCAAGTGTATAGATTTTAAATATTTCACAAAAAAATCCTATTAGTGATACATAGTAAGAAAGTCATCATTAGCTAAGTCATATTCACACACCTTCCCCTGCACATAGCTAAGCATACGTAATAGGCATTGCTTTTTCTTTTGTTTCAGTTTTCCAAGATTGTAAAGCTGTTAAGAATTTCCCAGTGTAGTTTGATGGTCTTTAAACTATACAGCCAAACTCTCTAGGTAATACCAAGTCATATTATTAAAACGTATTTGGCCACCAATACAGATTTCACTTAATAGATTTAAAATAATGTCCCATCATACATCAAAATCAGGAAACGGGTAACTGTAGAAACATGATTACTTAAACATACTTAATCATTAAACTTAAATCAGAGATGACTTTAACCATTTATTCTAGTAACATTTAAAAACACTAATTTCAAGAAATCTAGACAATTAAGATGATTACCTCCAAACATAGGAAAGGAAACAAATGGTTGATATACTTCATATTCTCCTGGTCTCTTTTTTTCTCTTCTGTCTCAGATTTGGCCTGAAGTAAAGTTCTATGATGCAACAAATATCCCATGCAAACTATTCTATACAGTATTCAAAAAAAAAAAAAAAAGGAAAAAGACTCAGGGAAAAAAACCCCACTTTTAAATAATAAAAAATACTATTACTAATTGTTCTTTTTCAGTCTACATCTACCTAAACTATTTTGTAAACCAGAGATTTTCCTAGAGATATAGTACATGTTACAATGTGGCTACTGACATGACCATGGAAAAATCCGCTTGGATAGAGTTGGAAAGGTATAGGGATTAGTCTGATTAATGAAAAGAGAAACAAAGCAAGATTTTCTAAGTGTCATTTAAAAGTCTTGATCATTCACAAAACAGAAAAATCCCTCCAAACATGAAGTTTGGTATTTATATTTCTAAACAGATTTCTAACCAGACCCCAAACTTAAAAGGGGGCTTTTTTTGGTAGGGGAAAAACAGAGGAAACAAAAATACAAATGGAGAGAGCGGCAAGATGGCAGAGGAGTAAGAGGTCGCGCTCACCCTCTCCCACAAACACATAAAAAAAAACCCCACATCTAAATGCAAAACAACTTGAACAGAGCATCAACTGTATGCTGGCAAAATCTAAAGCTCCAAAAGTTGCAAGAAACTCTTGACATAACTGGGAAGAAAAACGGAAAAAAAAAAAAGAAGAGAGAGAAAAAAAAGGAATGCTGTGAAGGGGAACAGGAACGCATACCCAGAGAAGCTACCTAACCTACGATCCGGAGGGATCAGCCAACATCACCTTAATTCCAAAACCAGACAAAGACACCATGAAAAAAGAGAACTATAGGCCAATATCTTTGATGAATATAGATGCAAAAATTCTCAACAAAGTTTTAGCCAACCAAATCCAACAACATAGCAAAAAGATCATACACCACGACCAGGTGGGATTCATCCCAGGTGCACAAGGATGGTTCAACATATGCAAATCAATCAACGTCATACACCACATTAACAAAAGAAAAGTCAAAAACCACATGATCATCTCAATAGATGCAGAAAAAGCATTTGACAAAGTCCAACATCCATTCTTGATCAAAACTCTTACCAAAGTGGGAATACAGGGAACATTCCTTAACATAGTAAAAGCCATTTATGATAAACCCATGGCAAATATAATACTCAACGGAGAAAAGCTGAAAGCATTCCCACTAAAATCCGGAACAAGACAGCGATGACCACTCTCACCACTATTATTCAACATAGTACTAGAGGTCCTCGCTACAGCAATCAGACAAACAAAAGAAATAAAAGGCATCCAAATAGGAAGAGAAGAGGTAAAACTGTCACTGTATGCAGATGACATGATACTTTATATAGAAAACCCCAAGGACTCAGTCCCAAAATTACTTGAACTTATAGACAAATTCAGCAAAGTGGCAGGATATAAGGTTAACCTTCAGAAATCAAAAGCATTTCTGTAACTAACAATGAAATATTAGAAAAAGAATACCAAAATACTTTACCTTTTAAAATAGCACCCCAAAAAATCAAATACCTGGGAATAAACTTGACCAAGGAGGTGAAAGACCTATATGCAGAAAACTACAAAACATTAATCAAGGA
>PVHT020000141.1:27247635-27304387 GCA_004024745.2 Catagonus wagneri
CAAAGCAATTCTAAAGAACAAAAACCAAGCAGGAGGCATAACTCTCCCAGACTTCAGGCAATATCACAGGGCCACAGTAATCAAGACAGTGTGGTACTGGTACCAAAACAGACATACGGACCAATGGAACAGAATAGAGAACCCAGAAATAAACCCAGATGCCTACGGTCAACTGATTTTTGACAAAGGAGGCAAGAACATAAAATGGGAAAAAGACAGTCTGTTCAGTAAGCACTGCTGGGAAACCTGGTCAGCTGCATGCAAATCAATGAAACTAGAACACACTCTCACACCATGAACAAAAATAAACTCTAAATGGCTTAAAGACTTAAATGTAAGACAAGATACCATTAAACTCCTGGAAGAAAACATAGGTAAACCATTCTCTGACATCAACCTTACAAAGGTTTTCTCAGGTCAGTCTCCCAAAGCAACAGAAATCAAAGCAAAGATCAACCAATGGGACCTAATCAAGCTGACAAGCTTTTGCACAGCAAAGGAAACCAAAAAGAAAACTAAAAGACAACTTACAGAATGGGAGAAAATAGTGTCAAATGATGCAACTGACAAGGGCCTAATCTCAAAAATATATAAACAACTTATGCAGCTCAACGGCAAAAAAAACAACCACCCCATTGAAAAATGGGCAAAGGACCTAAATAGACAGTTCTCCACAGAAGAGATGCAGATGGCCAACAAGCACATGAAAAAATGCTCATCATCACTGATGATTAGAGACATAAAAATCAAAACTACTATGAGATACCACCTCACACCAGTCAGAATGGCCATCATTAACAAGTCCACAAACAACAATTGCTGGAGGGGATGTGGAGAAAAGGGAACTCTCCTGCACTGTTGGTGGGAATGTAAGCTGGTACAACCACTATGGAAAACAGTATGGAGGTACCTTAGAAAACTATACATAGAACTACCATATGACCCAGCAATCCCATTCTTGGGCATATACCCGGACAAAACTTTCCTTGAAAAAGACACCTGCACACGCATGTTCATTGCAGCACTATTCACAATAGCCAAGACATGGAAACAACCCAAATGTCCATCGACAGATGATTGGATTAGGAAGATGTGGTACATATACATAATGGAATACTATTCAGCCATAAAAAAGAATAAAATAATGTCATTTGCAGCAACATGGATGGAATTAGAGACCCTCATACTGAGGGAAGTAAGTCAGAAGGAGATAGACAGATACCACATGATATCACTAATAACTGGAATCTAACATACTGCACAAATGAACCTTTATGCAGAAAAGAAAATCAAGGAGTTGGAGAACAGACTTGTGGTTGCCAAAAGGGTGGGGGAGGGAATGGGATGGTAGGGGGGTGTGGGGTTAATAGCTATAGATTGTTGCCTCTGGGCTGGAAAAGCAAGAAGATACCACTGTATAGCACTGGGAACTATGTCTAACCACTTGTGATGCCTCACCACGCTGTACAGCTGGGTATAATGTAAAAAAAAAATACAAATGGTAGTCATTATTTTGTCCAAGACTTGGATATACATGTATATACACACACATATTTGTGTATGTAATGTTCTTTCCATCACATTACTACGAGGTAGTATTTGAACAAAATATTATACAAATTACCTGTCTGCACCTCAGCTTATAAAAGAGATTAAGATGTGCATGAACATACATGTATAATTTCCTACTCCCAAGATCTCAAAACCAAATCCCAGTTACTGAAAATGCAAGGAAATAGAACAGATCACTGTATAGTTAAAAACGAACACACAAAACAAGTGGTTGGAAGAAAGTATTTATCTTAAAAAAGGATTGATAATATGTATTTTCCATGTACAAATATATAAACTATTTTGACCTTACAAAAGGCTTTTAAATTGGTATATGCTTGGAAAATAGTTTTCAAAGATAAGCCCATGAAAATATAGTTTTAGATAAAATTTTTATATTACATTCACGTAGCATTCTCTAACCAGGTTATAGTGAATTTTTAGTCTCTAATTTTATAGTGTGTGAACTATTATTTAACAACAAAACTCAGCCTAACTGAAACACATAGTGATAGGAAAGGCGGATAGTAAGTAACCTATTTCTCTGGTCTTGCCTACCTGTCAGCATCACCAGTTCTCCAAAGCTGAGATACTATGGTCCAGCAGTAAAGAACAAGAGCTTTGGAAATAAACTGCTTGGTACTGCTTGGTGAATCCTGTCACCATTCCTGGCTAGGCTCCCCAATCTCTCTATATTTGCTTTGCCTTCCTTAAAATGATAATGGTACAGAGCTCCCGTCGTGGCACAGTGGAAACGAATCCAACTAGGAACTATGAGGTTGCAGGTTCGATCCCTGGTATCCCTCAGTGGGTTAACGATCTGGCATTGCCGTGAGCTGTGGTGTAGGTTGCAGACGCAGCTCAGATCTGGCGTTGCTGTGGCTCTGGCGTAGGCCGGCAGCTGTAGCTCCAATTAGATCCCTAGCCTGGTAACCTCCACATGCCATGGGCACGGCCCTAAAAAAAAAAAAAAAAGAAAAGATAATGGTACTTTATAAGATTGCTGGGAGTCTTAAGTGTAATGCATATAGTTAAGTGTTCAGTACATGTTGACCGATACCGACTACTACTAACACAACATTTTATATGTACAGATTATATGCCATTGCTCTATTTCATGATATTCTCTCATTTCTCTGTTCATTTACATATCAACTCCCTCACCCCCAGCAGTGAAGAACTGTTCTTAACAAATTGTATGCTATCCTAGAAGAAAGAAAAAAAGGAAAATTCTATTTATCAGATTAATATATAAAAACTCATCTGCAGTTATAAACTATTTTTTGGAGTCTATTCTGTAGTATTATTTTAGACTTGGCAACTTGATGCAACTTTTAGACTGGTTTCAATGAGAACTACTGTATTTTATCCACCAAAATTTTCATATGAGGCATGTTTAAAAATGGACACTAAAATGGGTACCAAAAGATATTGCACGTTGGTACCTGTTCTTTTTAATGCTGTATCAAGAAGAGAATTTAACTTCAAAAAACTGTCATTATGAATTTAAATTTCAAATTTATGTTTCTCATGAAGACTGAACTCATTGAGGAGATAGTTTCTTTATTCTTTTTTAAGGTTTTCTTTTTCTTTTTTAAGGAACTAATCACTGAGCCTGAGCAGAAAAAGCCCTTGCCCCCATAAAACTTATAGTCTCATGGGATAAAGAACAACCAACAAATATTTAACAGTAGTCAGCAAATGATTAGAACGGTAAATGAAAATGAAGTAGGGTAAAAGGGTGCTATTTTAGTTAGGATGGTTAGGGAAAACCTTTATGTAGCAAGGAATGAGTGCATCATGAAAGAGGATCTGAGGAAAGTTCAATCCAGGGAGAGGGAACATCCAATGCAAAGGCAAATGTGATGGAACATGGAAAAAGAATATAATGTAAAGAAGACAGCCACTTGAAAAGAGATTATCAATTCTTATTCAGATACATTGCAATTAAATAGACATCAAGGAGTTCCTGTTGTGGCTCAGCAGGTTAAGGATCTGACATCATCTCTGTGAGGATGCGGGTTTAATCCCTGGCTTCGCTCAGTGCATTAAGTATCTGATCTTTCCACAAGCTGTGGTAGGTCACAGATGCAGCTTGGATTTGGTGTTGCCATGGCTGTGGTGTAGGCTGGCAGCTGCAGCTCCACTGGATCCCTAGCCCAAGGAACTTCCACATGTTGCCAGGTGTGGCCATAAAAAGAAAAAATATAAAGAATATTAAAACACATCCTAAATGTGTTCAGATAAAATTTGAAATTATGTAGATTTATTTTGAATTTCATCTTTCCTTTTCATGCTTTCTAGCATCTTGCTGATCCACACTACTATTCATAAATCACTTCTTTTAAAAAGCCCCTTGCTTATATGACCTCAAGGAGGTAGATTGAACTTTACTAAGAATAATAGCAACTTACATTTGTCAAAACTTTACAGTGTTTCAACTTACATTACTTCATTGGATTCTCAGACAAGTCCAGACATGGCCCTCATGACACTATTATTTTGGCCTTGAATTTTTACTGAAATGAAGCATTTTCATAATTGGATTAAGAGATCTGCATTTTTGTTAGGAATAGTTTAAGCTAGCAGAGAGATGAATAAAATTTGTTTCCACTAATACAGATACAAAGGTATCTTTTCAGTACTTTAGGTATTTGTCATAATATCAAGGGGTAGCCATCAATATTCCTAGGTGATGATCAATATTTTCCTTAGAAATTCTTTAAAAGGAACAGTCTGTGGAAAACATCTTTAGGTTTATTCCGTTTTGAAATTTAAAAAGAAAAGATTGAATAACATCTGTTGGTAATTGTTTTTTAGCTTTTTTCTTTTTAATGGTGTTTAATTTTTCCTCAAAGAGCATATCTAGGTGCTTGAAACATGAAGGTCACTAGTAGTTTCCATACATAATTTGTATTTTAAATTGTAACCTTTTAAATTGTGCCATTTTTCTTTTCTCTGTCCTGCCTCCACCCTCCCATTAAATGACAGTGACTTAGCTTTTCATGTACCAAACCAAAGACATACATAGCAAAACCATCCTTTATTATTGAGTTCCTGCTATGTGCCAGGCACCCTTTTGAGCTTAGAAATTGGTGAAATGTTAATAGAAGAATAGGTGAATTGTATATTCAAAATTTAAGAATATTCATTAAACATAGATATTATGATGCTGATTTTAGCGATAAGACAGTTGGAGAGATTATAGATCATGTCCAAGTTCTTGTAGCAGGCAAGTAGAAGAAACAGACCCATTTGACTTGAATGTTTATGGTAGTTTCTCACATGATAGATGGAGGTATACTCAAAATTCCTAAGTCAGTTATTTTGAGACATGTTTTTAAGTAGAATTTTTAAACTGGTGATAAAAATGGTCACAGATACCAAAATATGTCTCACCCAAATTGTACTATTTCTAGTACATTGTGGATTAAGTAGGCTTTTGAGGGTGCCTTATAATCAAATGTTTTTGATGGAGAAATACTTTCAAAGTCAATTTAGAATAAGGAAATGTAACAGTTTGAGTAATGTAACTAGCTTCAAATGCAGATATGCCAGTTCTACAAATAAGTTTTATTTCTGTTTTGTTCTCATTCTAGCCAGAGCATTAGCTACCCACTATGAGAAAGATGGGAGCATGGTGAGATCCAAAAAAGACTTATTTTCAAGGATTAGAGATAGAGGAGAGGGAACAAGAGGAGGGGAAAAAGCCAGGTCTTATCTTCAATTCACACCAGAAAAGTTTCTCAGGAATTGCGTATCTGCAACCTCCAGAATGCTCTGGATTGTCCCAGTGTTAGGAAAAAAAAAAAAATCCTACCATGACAAAGTTACATATGAGGGTTGAAAAGGTACTAGACATCTGCAAAGACATCTTTTCTTATGACTTTGCTATAATCCAATTCAATAAAATCATAAAATTCTAGCCCTAGAGAGGAACCTTAGAGATGATTTCCTTTAATTCTTATTAACCTTCACTGCCTCGCCTCCAAAACACATATATACATTCAAAAAGAGAAACTGAGATACAGGTAACCACAATGGAACTGTTTTAAAAGGCTTTTTAAAGAATAAACAGCTATATTTTCAAAATTATGCTACTGTAACAATTAAAGAATGTTTTACTCTAACCCAGGAGTGACAATAAATTCCTTTAGGCTGCAGATGATGAAGTCACAGGGCCTAATCTGAGAGATGAGGGCAGAGTCCTACGGAAGATGGTGGTATCATGGGAGTTTTAATGCTACCACTACGGTACAACAGAGATGGTTCTCAGTTGTTTTTTATTTTGATGACACCTATTTCAAAGCAAAGAATTACAGCTGCAAATATATGTATGTTTTGTTCCTTTATCCATATAATGGAAAGAAAAATCAAGCGAATGTATCCCAAAGATACATTTAGAAGACTCAACAGTTCCCTTTTCTATGATTATATTCTTTTTGAGTTATGTTAATTAAATTTGGGGAATACTGTTTATACAGAACACATTTTATGTGAACATGAAGGGCTATATTATTTGCCTGAGGTCGAAGAGCCAGTTAGCAGCAAATAAGGACCATTATCATTAGCATTTTAAATTCTAACACAGATATATTCTTAATACTCCAAATTTCCTAATAACATACATTACTAATTTACAAATAGACTATATGCTCAAAGTTTCTTAGAATTCATTTTCCTTACGGAACCAATGTTATTAATGGCACCAGAATTTTGGACTAGTCTTTATAACTCTATTTAACTTGTAATGCACTTGAACTACAATGATATCTCCAAAAGTAGATCCTGTGACTGGGGAACATAGAAGAGATCACAGAGGAGAGGGGCAGAGAAAATAATACTGCTCTACTGCATAAGCATGAGCTTTTAGGCAAAACAATAAAACTGCCCCAAATGGTACTTTCTCCTTTCTTTTTCTACAGCCTTCTCCCAGGAAAACACTGTTATTCATATCACAAATCCTGCTTTCTTGAAGACTTCATTCTACATACACCCTTCACAAGGTCCTGCCCCATCTCTTTTATCATCAACAGTCCTAAGATTTCTGGGCTTCAACGTTCTTTCCTACCTCTACCAACTTGTACTCAAAACTCCCATTTTATGAGTATAGTTCATCTCAACTTACAGTTTTAGAAACAAAATCTGACTCAGCAGTCAACCTCTGGGACACAGATTTTTAAGGATATTAACAGACCCTGAGGTATTCACCAAAATGAGTCGAGCAGAGAGGCAGAGAAATTCTTTGTGTACATGAATTACTTGTGATTTGAAGAAAACTATATAGCTATATGCCAAAGTCTTTTATTTCCTGTATATGTGTATGCATGTATGGGGAATATATGTTTTAATTTCATTAGAGAATCCTAGAGAACACTTACTTTTAAAAAGAGCTTCAGGAGTTCCCGTCGTGGCACAGCGGTTAACAAATCTGACTGGGAATCATGAGGTTGTGGGTTCGATCCTTGCTCAGTGGGTTAAGGATCCGGCATTGCCGTGAGCTGTGGTGAGCTGTGGTGTAGGTCGCAGACGTGGCTCGGATCCCATGTTGCTGTGGCTGTAGTTAGTGTAGGCTGATGGCTACAGTTCCAATTAGACCCCTAGCCTGGGAACCTACACATGCCACAAGTGTGGCCCTAAAAACGACAAAAAGGCAAAAATAAATAAATAAATAAATAAAAATAAAAAGAGCTTTAGACTCTTAAGGCCTGAAAAATACTTTAAAACTTCTTCCTACTGTAAGTAGTGAAATTCATCGACTTTAAAAAAGATGAAAGTCTTGACATTTTGATAAACTACACCACTCATAAATCAGTAAGTCAAATGGATGGTACTAATGAAGATAACAACCGACTTTCCCCAAAGTATCAATTCCTCAAATTCAGGGAATGATCTTGCAAAGAGAAATGATTGTCTATAAACTGTATTGAGCAAGAAAGGCAATGAGGCCAGGGGAAATTCCTAACATGCTTAATATGGTGGGTCAATAGTATTTTGTCCATATAAAAAATGTGCTTTCTTCTATAACTGTCTTTTTCAAATATGGAATCAGAAGTGTGATTTGGTTTCATTATGACTACATGTTCTAGGGCACTAATACCTCTTGAAAGGAATATGAAGTTGCTGAAAGAGTAACCAAAAATTATTTAATGAAAACCAGAAAAGTTCACAAGTATTATTACACATACATACATATACAAATGACACAGACATTTCAAGTAAAAAGATTCCTGAATGGGCAAAGGTCTTTTCCCTCCCACTTCTTTCAGCATTTTTTTTTGAAATAAAAAAGATTATTGTGCTTTATTATATTCTTTTTAACTCTCAAGATTTTGATTACAGAAATTAAGAAACAGTTAATTCCACAAAATCTATTCACCTGAAATTATTTGAAAACCTAATTTACGGTGAATAAGGTACTATTTCAAAGCTTTACCGTAATGCAAATTTAAAAGGAAATAAATGCTAATTATCCAGTAGCAAAAATAAGAAACAGAGAAGGGGGTCTAAAGAAAATACTTTCTTTTTAGATTCATTTAAAACTTACTTCAGTAAAATTAAGAATACTTTGAATAAGATTTACCAATTTAATCAATCCCATACAAAGAAAAAAGAATCTCTCAGTTGAGATTTCTAAAATACCCTTGACCTTTCCTATAACCCTTTTGGATCTGTCAAAGGAGCAAATAAGCACTAGCCCTCATAAAGGAATCTCCACTAAAAATTATAAATCATTGCTTACAAAATTTAATTCAGCTAAAAAACCCCTCACATGTTAAAACAAACCTATCAATGTTATGTTGTGATTTCAACTATGTCGGAATACACTTAGAACCACAAATGATTAAAAAAAAAGAAGAAAATATAATCCCAAAGAACCTTTGCAAGGTTATTTCAGTGCTTTTACTTTGCCACACTAGTGGATGATAAAGTGAAACATTAAAAAAAAAAATCTCACACATGTGAATCTTGCTTTATATACTAGGGTATGTTTCTGAAAATTTCATATGAATTAAACTTAATTTCAAATCCACTTAAGAAGCCTCCTGAGCAAAAACAAATGCTTTAAGATTAATCATTCCCATTTTATTTGTTTCAAGTAAATCAAATGTATAACAATGCGATTTTTTTTCAAAGCAGCATATCTGTGTTAAATTTCTAGCTTCAGTGAATAATCTTGTCAGAAATTGATGACTTCTTATAGTAGTTTTATAGAATACATCATGGCATTCCTGAAAGGCCAAGGAAATGTTGTGGGAAGAAGGTTATATTAACCTTCTACAAATGTAATTGTGAAGTGTACTTCTGCTCAAGTTAAGTGTATAGCCTGAAAAAAAAAGGAAATCCAGGAACAAATCCTCCTATAATGGTGATTACTGTTCCTATTGATAAGAGATAATGGAAATATGCTACTATATAATGTGTTGTGGAGAACAATGTCCAAGGAGGAGTTAGGTAGAACAATTCCTGTCAGACCTCCTACTGTAAACATGAAAATAAAACCTAAAGCTCACAGTATGATGGATGACCATTTAATATTACCTCCATAGAGGGTTGCCAATCAACTAAATACTTTTACTGTTGTAGGAATAGCAATAATTATAGTAGCTGTGTAAAGTATGCTCAAGCATCAACATCTACACTTACTGTGAATATATGATAAGCTCATACAAGAAAGCCCAAGAAACCAATAGATACTGTAGCTCAAACTATCCTCTATGCCTGAAAGGTTCTTTTTTTTCCTGAATAGCATGTAACATGTATAAATTACACATACACACACACACACACAATTACATGCAAAAAATGAACACGTTTTCCTCTTTGTAAACAGCTGCTGAGATACAGTCCCTGTAATCCTTACATAGTTCAAAAAATCAAGAAAATACTCACTGGACTTATTCCATGATTTCCCCCAACCAGGTACCTAATGTATAATATCACCAAAGTACATTTAGTTGTTGCATACAAATTATGTGGAAAACTAGCAAAAACAGAAAAGTTGGGGTAGGAGAGACTAAATCATAGTAAAATAATTAACAAAACATTCTTCTATTTAAAATTCATTTAGTGAACCTGACCCATTGCCTTTGATTATAAAATAATTCACTCATATAATATTAGTCAGAGAGTAATGTTTAGTAACAAGAAGTCCACCAGGGCATATGCAAATACATGTTTTAAACACACACACACACACACACACACACACACACACACACACAGAAATCCGAATGTATAATAAACAACAAAATAAACTGTCCTTTATAGATAGTTTTAAGAGAGATGGGGACAAGAGAATACAAAAATGAAACATAATTGGAAGCTACGCAGGTGTACAAAATACAGTTTGTTCTACTGATTTCATAACTGGATAGCATATACTACTAAGAGCAGCAAAGGTGCAAAGATTGAAATTTACACCCCTAATTAAGCAGTAGTTGACAGGTCTAATGTCCTGTACCTGCTTGACACCATGATTCCAGTAGGTGGTCTCAAGTGAAAATTAATACTGCATGTAATAGAGTCTTAGTTACAAGTAACTGATCATGTTTAAAACATGAAATCCTCAAGTGTTCGAAAATCATTGACATTCATCAAAGACAACAACAACTTTTGCGTACTTTTATTCATTCAAAGAACAGCAATATATAGCAATAAAAAAAGGTTTCTGTGGATTCCCCTTCTGACATCTTGATTACTGTCATCTAATCACAACACAACTGTAACTAACCTGGCTGCCATGTCAGCCTCTCTTCAGGGGTGAGGTCTTAATCATAAATCAATGAAATGACTAATTCGACACTGTTAAAGCCAGTCAGTAGATGCCTGGAACCATTCCAGCTTTTACATCTTTCAAAAAGGTCAATATACCTACTCAGTAACACAAGAGACTTTTTCAAAATGCTTGCTTCTTTTCTAAGATTGAAAAATATCATTAAAAAAAAAGAAAAATATTGTTACTATTTAAAGTGAACTTTAGTAATTAAAATGTTCATTACTTCTGAAATGATGATCCACTAAAACATAGTTTTAGTCTTCTTGTAGCCAGAATCACAAACCCCTTCTCCTCTTTCCTGACTATTTTAAGTAGGTTTCTAGATCTAAAAGACCCACGAAAACATTTATTACTGCTTCCTCCATCGGTCATAATTTGCTACAGTACATTACATAATAACCTTGGAAAAACAAAACCTTTTTCTTTTGCTATAGGAGCAACTAATGCAAATGGAGCTTAGATAAAAACATTGCTTAAAAAAACAAGATGCCAACATGAATTTAAAGGTTTAGTAATTAAAATATATTTTAACTATTTACATCTGCTTGCAGTGTTACAAATGATGAAAACCTAGTGTTCATATCCTTCATAATAAAAAATTATTCTGCACTTTAATACAAAGACTATGCTGCATAAACAGAGGATTTAAAGCTGTAGCAGAGTGGCTGAATGAAAGCAAAGTGGCAATCTTTCTGGCTCCAGTAGATGCCATTCCCTATCACACAATGTTTCCCACTCATAAATACATGACAAATACTTCCTCAATCATTTTTTACGAGCAGGGATGCACAGGGGGTAGTCAATGGCTAGCTTGAGGGAAAATAGGAACAGCAGGCGGCAGAAACTGTACAGAAAATGGCTATGTGGTAAATTCTCTTCTGGAACATCACTCAGTTACCCAGTCTTTGATCTTTCAGCTACAATTACACTAACTTCCACAAGATCTGATCCCCCACCCCCACCAAACATACACACCACCCCAAACCAGATCATTAGTTATACATAAAATCTAAAATTTGGTTTTATAAATAGGATCATCCATACCTCTACATTTTTATAAATTAAAATTTGCTATTTAGACAAGAGTTTACTTTCAATTGACT
The DNA here is from genome assembly GCA_004024745.2 of Catagonus wagneri. Lineage (NCBI taxonomy): Eukaryota > Metazoa > Chordata > Mammalia > Artiodactyla > Tayassuidae > Catagonus > Catagonus wagneri. The sequence goes on from PVHT020000141.1 coordinate 27,259,069, forward strand.
ATAACCATATCATCATCACAACTGGTCTCACAAAAAACATGGGGTGTCTGGCGACAGCTAAATCACAGACTGGCGTCTCCCAAGCAGTCTGTCTACCATTAGGGTCTGGGAAATGGTATTTACTATACAATTAGAGCCAGGGAGTTCTACCTGTAATCATCCAAATACAGGTGTGAGAAGCCCCTTTGGGCACGGAAACTGACTCATCCCTTTTCATGTAAACTTTGATGTCTGTATTGTTTCATGGAGCCTCAGGAAACTTTACCATTCATACTATTGTGAGATTTATTAACTGAGGTCAAATAATACAGTTTAAAATTCCTTCTCAAAGGTAATAATTTTTAACACATTAGTCACAAAATTTATAAGCATTTTATATAAGAAATAAGACAAAACTATTTAAAGTTAATTATCTATTAGAGGACAATGACCAGTCAGAACTAAATTTTCATGTCAGGTTTATGCTTTCTAGAACGTTACCAATAAAGACGACAAATTCAGTTTCCTATCAGGAACACAAAATGTCTTATAGTGATATCAACAGGGCATTTTTAGTTGCAGTAATTTCACAGAATTTATTCTAATGATTTATTGGAGTTAACCATCTGACATTAATTATTGTTTTGGCTTCCAGTCTATGAATGTTTATTTTTCAGTTTAAAGCTTCTCACTCTTTGATATCATATGGAAATGAGAATTTTTAATGGAAAATTGAAACCATGTGCATCTAAGTACTTAATGAAGTACAGGGGAAAAACAACAATATATTTTAGGAGAATTCAGATATTTTGCTTTGGATAGTTTTGATTTGTTTGTATGACTTAATAGTATAAAATACTGAGGGTTCAGTGAGTTCTATGCCAAATGTGTACATGTCCACGTGTCACATGAACATATAATTTTTTGAAGTTACTAGTGGACAAAAGGAAACCTTGTACATTCTGATTACATGTCAAAAGTGACAAAAGGAAACCTTGTACATTTTGATTGCATGAATGCATAGTTTTTACCTCTGTATATTTTAAAGTATTTGAAATAAATACTTGGTCTTTCCCTCTATCCACATATAGTTTTTTAATTAAAAAAAATTTTAAAGCATTCATTATGGATTTTAAAATTTATGCTCAGATACAAACCCAAGTAGATATTTTAAAGTCACATATAATACCAACACAGCTAGAATTTCCCAGCTTAAAAAGCTTTACTGCTCTAACCACATTTATTCTCATTTTCCAAAGAAAAAAAATTAATGTCTATTAAATTTAAATTTGATAAGTAAATGTGGATAATACAATATTGCCTAATTCCTTTATTTCTTTTTAAGTTCTCTCAGGAGACTCATCTCAGAAAGTAAACACGAGCAAAGCTTTCTCACCCTTTTAAAACTTTTTAATAATAATGAGAAAAATATTAGACTCACAGAGCAGTAAGTACATATGTATGTGTGTTTCTGTGTATACAAATATGTCTGGGTATATACATGGGGAGAAAAAAACTTACCATTTGTTTTTCTTTCTAATGTAGTCTTTTTCAGAAAGATTAACCAAGTAGACCATTGGTTTTGAAGTCAGAAATAAGTGTTTATTCAATACTTCAATCTAAAGTAGGAGATAAGAGAAAGAATCCTCTTTAAAAGTTGAGTAAATATTGAGTGAGTCACTGAAAAACTTGAAAGAAAACTCTTTTTAAACAAGTAGTCACTTTCATTTTTATAACTCTTGTTTCTAAAAGATTAGTGGTCATGAAATACCAGGAGTAGGGGAAAAGAAAAAAATAACAAGCCTGGGAATAAGCAATCATAGAGAGAAATAAAGTTTAACTAGATATAATAATTGTAAAATAATCACAACTCTGATTTGTTCTCTAAGAAATCAAAGCAAAGGTAATAGCAAATGGCATCATATGTATAACTTACCTCTTTGTCATTCCAATCATGATAGAAGCGAACAGGTTTCTTTTGATCTATAACCCAGGATTTGACTTTGCACATTATGTCCTATATACAATTGAGAAAAAAGTAAATACAAGATGAATACTAAGTATTTAGATACTAAATATTAAAATTTAAAGTTTTCAAATCCTCAAAATAAAAACAAGCTTAACTTTTGTATGAAAGAACTAAGTCACACAGATAATTACTTTCAATATTTCACTGAAAAAACAAATAGCAATGAAACACTAATGTGGCATTAAAATTTTAACAAGTGAAGTGTGGAATATGGAATACTAGGAAAATTAGCAACAATCTTAAAAACTTCAAGGCAATGAAAACATACCAAACACTATAAGATTCACAATATTTCAACATTATCTAGTGATGTCACTTGCAAGATAAACATGCTATTAGCAAATGGGGAGGAGGGGATACTAGAGAAAAACTGAATTAGAATTTTTTCTTCAAAATGAAAAACAAAATAGATGAAGTTGAGCCTATGATTGATGATCTACCCTCCAAAATATTAAATCAACTGGCCAAAACCCTTTTTATTCTGAATTAATTTTTTGCCGACACCTTCTTCCTGCCCACTTCTCCTGTCCCTGCTCCAACCTCTCCCCCACCCCCCCAACCTGCCAAAGCCTCTATTACACAATGGCAAGAGCCCTGCACTGGTGACCTCCAACCAGCTGCATTCACTTTCAGAACATCTCTCTCTGCTGGAAATCTAAAGGCCTTTTAGTTAGCAAGCTAGTGTGCATTCAGAAGGAGTAACTGCAGGAAGAGCCCAATGTGCTTTGTTTCTCTGGCCTTTCTTCACAGAAAGATTAATCATCTGTGAAATGGAAACGGCAAACAGCAAGTGACACAAACTGAACCCTTCAAGCCTTTCCTCATCAGTTTTGTGGTTCTGAATCTAAAAGCTGCGTGTGGCAAGGTTCTCCTTACAGGCAGGTGTTAATAAAAGGCTCTTGGGTCTGAAAGGTCAAACTTAGCTCTTCCAGAAGTGCATTTGAGAGTCATCCATTTTTTGTTGTTGTTGTTGTTGTTGTTAAAGATAATTTATGGATATGTCAAATATATATTTTACTCAAAATTTATTGTAATATACAATTATTAGTAATAGATTTCTTGGATTTTCATTGAAGTATTTTACTTTGCCATAAATCAGTTAGTCTTCTATAAATATCCACTTGTATAAATTACCTCAATATTTAGTATACTTCCTTCCAAATCTTGCTGTTACCACAGGAAAAATAAGGAAAAATAAGGAAAAAAAATCCTTAGATCCTGATTTGAAACCCTCCAGGAAAAGGACTTCCCACAGATTTTAACAAGGAAGGGGCAAGCTGAAAACTTTTAATGAAATCTAACACGTTCTGCTTAAGAACAATCACTTTTACTCTTCTATAACTGAATTTCACTCATAAATGTTTAAAAGTGGCTAATGTAACACCATTTCCTACAAGGAGAAGATCAAAGTGCTATATTACAAATGCATTATGATTAAAAAAGCCCTGTGCAGCCTTGCTATTAACTGTTCTTTAAACCCTAAAAGGCTTCCCATAGATCTCACTTGGCACTGCATATACAACCTTTGACAAGTAATGTAGACCATTTTTATTCATTGCCTAAAATTGTAGGCAATTATGTGCGTCACACTGGCCACCTGCAAATTCTGAATGCCTGCTCCAGTTGTCAGTGCAAAAAACTAATGTCGGAGGGGATTAATCTAGGGGGAGAGAGTCCTCTTTAATGGCTCCAGCAGGTGAAATGGCCCAGCTGGTTACTATGATGAGTGGCCAGAACAGCTTATGTAGAGACACGCAACAAGATTATACAAAAGAAGGAGAAAACAGTGGTACCATCTTATATGTGGTTCCATGAGTTTTTTCAATTAAAAAAAGGAAAAAAAGTAGACAAAAGAAAGCCAAACCAAAAATAAGGACGGAAATTAAATTTTAATCATATAAAAAGTATAAAATACTTTTGTAACTAAACATTTTTACAAAATCAAAGGGCCTTAATAAATGCTTATTTCTAGTGAAGGAATGTCAGTATTTCTCTTTCATTTTAAATTAACTATACCATCGCTTCAGACATAGAGAGATCTTATCACAAAAGCTTTTCAGCATTAGTTTTTTTTTCCTTTATACCAACTTACTATATTACAAATTAGGATCACTCAAATTTTAAAGATAATTAACTCATAGTTAAAGTTCTCAAGCAGTATATTTGCAAAAGCCACATTAAATCATTTTAGAAAAATTTATAAATTAAAGTTTTTAAACAGTTGAAAGTAAAAATATTTTAAAATTTAATTTTTTTTTTTTTAATGGCTGCATCTGTGGCATATGAAGTTCTTGGGCCAGTGACTGATTTTGAGCCACAGGTGCATCTACACCACAGCTGCAACAAGCCGGATCCTTTAACCCACTGCACCAGGCCAGGGACTGAACCTGCATCTTTGCAGTGACCTAAGCCACTGAAGTCTGATTCCTAGCCCACTGCCCCATAGCGGGAACTCGTAAAATATTTTATTTATACTCAGTACTCTCTTAATTATCCCCACAAAAGATTTACCAGCCCAGGAAAGATTCCTTAGATCACTAAAACTCCAATTTTACTTAAATCAAAATAGATTGCTCTCAGGTAAGATTACCTTATGTAAATGATCATTGTATGGTATAGTTGCAAAGTGCTATTTTTCTTACGTAAAATAAAAATTAATTTTTAATATTAGCCAAAAAATAAAGATGTTATGCTCCACATCTGAAAAGTTTCTGATCAGATGAAAGAAAACATCTGAACTTATTTGTATAAAATACTTAATGGATTGACTGAATTTCTTCTTAGGCTTGTATATATAGACACATATATTAATTATGGTTAAAATAATAATAAGATTCTAGTTAACTGAATTTGGTTAACTTAAAAAATTATCAAATATATACTTAACCTGCATTTAACAAATTAGATTATAATTAAAATAAAATAAAAACATTAAAGGTTGACACATCAGAAGTTAACTTTTGGATTTTGTATTTCTTTTTTAAAAAATTTTTTAAATTAAAAGTATAGCTCATTTACAATGTCGTGCCAATTTCTGCTATACAGAAAAGTGACTCAGATCTTACTGTTTATCCCTTTTTCTTTTTTGGTTCTTTTTTTTTAAGGGCCACACCACGGCATATGGAGGTTCCCAGTCTAGGGGTCTAATTGGTGCTACAGCTGCTGGCCTACGCCAGAGCCACAGGAACGCCAGATCCATAACCCACTGAGCGAGGCCAGGGATCAAACACACAACCTCATGGTTCCTGGTCAGATTCATTTCTGCTGCGCTACAATGGGAACTCCTGTTTATCCTTTCTAAACCTAAGTCTGTGTCCACTAACCCCAAACTCCTAGTCTATCTCTTTCTCTTCCCTCCTCCCCCCTCCCTCTTGGCAACCACAAGTCTATTCTCTATGTCTTTGAGTCGGTTTCTGTTTTGGAGATAGGTTCATTTGTGCCATATTTTGGATTCCACATGTAAGTGATATCATATGGTATTTGTCTTTCTCTTTCTGATTTACTCTGCTTAGTACAATAATTTCTAGTTGCATCCATATTTTTGCAAATGGCATTATTTCATTCTTTTTATGACAGAATAGTATTCCATTGGGATTTCTGTATTGCTTTGGTTATATCACCATGTAGAAATACTGATGAAGGAGTTCTTACCTATAGTGGCTCAGTGGAAATAAATCTGACTGGCATCCATGAGGACGCAGGTGGATTAAGGATCCGGCATTGCCATGAGCTGTGGTGTAGGTTGCAGATGCAGCTCAGATGTGTAGTTGCTGTGGTCGTGGCGTAGGCCAGCGGTTACAGCTCTGATTTGACTCCTAGCCTGGGAATCTCCATGATGCGGGTGTGGCCCTCAAAAGACAAAAAAAAAAAAAAAAAAAAAAAAGGAAATACAGATGAAGGAGGAAGACTGTTTTGATAACTTAAAATCCTTATTTTCAAAATTAACTCTGTACATGACGAAGATTATACAGAAATTCCTCATTTGAACTTTTTGGTTATATTGCAGTAACATGAGAATACTAACCTGAAAAGTATAACAGCTTTGCTTAATTGTGGGAATAAGTCCTAAATCCACAATTTACCAGGTCTATGACCTATTACTTCACTGATAAAATGCAAGTAATGATAATACCTACCTTCTGGGGAGTGTTGTAAAAATCAAGAGAGATAATGCATACAAGATGTTTAGAATAGTCCTTGGCATAGAGTTAGTTTTCAATGAGTTGTTGTTGAAAGATTAAATGCCAGTCACCTACAAACTTCCCAAACTGAGGAAAGCTCAGTCTAGGCTATTATACTTCTATTTTTGTGCCAGTACCATGGTGTTTCAATTACTATAGTTTTGTAGCACAGTCTAAGTCAGGAAGCATGATTCCTCCAGCTCCATTTTTCTTTCTCAGGATTGCTTTGGCTACTCAGGGTCTTTTGTGTTTCCATACAAATATAAATTTATTTTTTGTTCTAGTTCTGTGGATAATGCCATTGGTAATGTATAGGGATGCACTGAATCTGTAGATTGCCTTAAGTAGAACAGTCATTTTGATAATATTGATTCTTCTAATACAAGAACATGCATGGTTTATCTTTCCATCTGTGTCATCTTCAATTTCTTTCATCAGCATCTTATAACAGGCCTTTTGCCTCCTTAGGTAGGTTTATTCCTAGATATTGTATTTTTTTCAATGCGATGGTAAATAGAGTTGTTTTCTTAACTTCTGTTTCTGATCTTTCACTGTTAGTGTATAGAAGAACAGCAGACTTCTGTGTATTAATTTTGTATCTTGCAGCTTTACTGAATCCACTGATGAGGTATAATATAGTAGTTTACTGGTAGCATCTTTAGGATTTTTTTATGTATAGTATCATGTTGTCTGCCAATAGTGAGTTTTATCTCTTCTTTTCCAATTTGGGTTCCTTTTATTTCTTTTTCTTTCCTGATTGCCATGGCTAGGATTTTCAAAACAATGTTAAATTAAATGGTGAGAGTGGACATCCTTGTCTTATTCCTCATCTTAGGCAAATGCTTTCACATTTTCACTGTTGAGTATGATGTTAGCTGTGGTTTGTCATATATGGCCTGTACTATGTTGAGGCAGGTTCCCTCTAAGCCCACTTTCTGGAGAGGTTTTTTTTTTTTTAATCAAAAATGGGTGCAGAATTTTGTCAAAAGCTTTTCCTGCCTCTACTGAGGTGATCATATGGTTTCTACTCCTCATTTATTAATGTGGTGTATCACACTGATTGGTTTGCAGATACTGAAAAATCCTTGCAGCCCTGGGATAAATCCCACTGGGTCATGGTGTATGATTCTTTTAATATATAGCTGGATTCAGTTTGCAGATATTTTGTTGAGGATTTCTGCATTGTTTTCATCAGTGATAATGGCCTGTAAGTTTCTGTTTTTGTGGTATCTTTGTCTGGTTTTGGTATCAGGATCATGGTGGCCTCACAGAATGAGGACAGGAGTGTTCCTTCCTGGGAATTTTTTGGAAGAGTTTCAGAAGGAAAGGTATTTACCTCTTTTCTAAATCACTGACAGAATTGCCTGTGAAGACATCTGGTCCTGGACTTTTGTTTGTTGTAAATTTTAAAATCACATTTTCAACTTCAGTACCTGTGACTGGTTTGTTCATATTTTCTATTTCTTCCTGGTTCGGTCTTAGAGATTGTACATTTCTAAGAATTTGTCCATTCCTTCTTGGTTGTCCATTTTAGTGGCATATAGCTGCTTGGAGTAGTCTCTTATGAACCTTCGTATTTCTAAGATGTTGGTTGTAACTTCTCCTTTTTCATTTCTACCTTTATTGATTTGAGCCCTCTCCCTTTTTTCCTTGATGAGTCTAGCTAAAGGTTTGTCAATTCTCTTTATCTTTTCAAAGAACCAACTTTCACTTTCAATGATTTTTTTCTATTGTTTCCTTTGTCTCTATTTCATTTATTTCTGCCCAGACCGTTATGATTTCTTTCCTTCTACTATCTTTGGGTTTTGTTTGTTCTTATTTCTCTAGTTGCTTTAGGTGTTATGTTTTTACAGTATATCCCTCCCCCTTTTTGTTGCCACACCCACAGCATACAGAAGTTCCCAGGCCACTGACTGAATCTAAGCCACAGCTGCAACCTACACCATAGCTGAAGCAACACCGATCCTTAACCCACTGCACTAGACCAGGGATTGAACCCACACTGCCTCAGAGACAGCGCCGGATCCTTAACCTGCTGTGCCACAGCAGGAACTCCTCTACAGTATACCCTTTGGAATCTTTTGATTTTAGTTAAAAACACATCTATTACATATTTAAATAGTCAATTTTTTTAAATGTAAAAACCAACTTTAAAATTTACCTTAAGAATAATGAGAAGAAATCTACTAATAACTACATTTGGGGGTTCGTTAATTATTTAATTCAGAGAGTCTGACAGGGTAAAAAAGACCCATTAATTACAATTCCTGATTGCCTTCTTTAGTTTTTTAATTAGATACAGTTAAGTATATTTCCAAGTAATTGATCAATACACAATAAAATTTTCTTTAAAGAGTTCTACCTTCATTTTCTAAATTTTGTCTTTCCAAATAGAATGTATACATATTTAAATAAATTCAGCCTTGATGTTCGTACCTTACTGTTAATTTTATGCCTTAAAAGTGTCCTCCAAAAAGGTAGGATGAAGTCTTAACCCCTTAGAATACGACCTTAGTGGGGAATTAGCTAAAGAGTTCTATCTTGAGCATGGTTGGCACTTAATCCAATTAAGACTGATATCCTTATAAGAAGAGGTAAATTTGAAGCGAGACACAGTAGGAAGGTAGCCTGTGAAGATGGAAGCACAGAATGGAGTTACATTGCCACAAACTAAGGAATGCCTGGGGCTACTAGAAGCTGAGGAAACAAGAAAGGATTCTTTCCTAGAGGCTTCAGAGGGTGCGTGGCCATTCCAACACCTTGATTTCAGACTTCTAGCCTCCAGAATGTGAAAGAATACATTTTATTTTAAGTCATCTTGTTTGTGATACTTGTTATGGCAGCACTTAGAAACTAATACACTTCGCTAATTAATATCAACAGGAAATGTTTACCTCACTCTTGCCTTCTTTAGTGCCTCAGTTTTAACACAGCAGGAAGACTGACTTTATAAAAGGTATCTTTATGTCAGGATATATGAACATTACATGAAAAGATTCTGTTTCAGCATTAAAAAGTTGGCTCATGTTTTAAGCTAGAGTATATCTAATCCAAGTTTTTTCTGCTTATTTACATAAAAATACAAATGACATCCAAATCTAGAAAATGGAAACTTAACAGGAATAGAGAGGCTTGAATGTCAAATTTCTGAAAGATTATTCAGAAAATAAAGACACATCTGAATGAATATTAAGGAATAATCAATATATACCTAGTGAACAAAACGATCTACTTATTTTTCTTAAAACTTTCAAGTAGATTTTACAACCTAGGAACTATGCTCAATTATAATCTCTGATTCAGTTAGTCAAGATTACAAACAAACTGAAGAAATCAATCACATTTTATTATCTTTAGACCACTTATTAGAAAATTCAAGAAAATATTTAAAAAAAAAAAAGCCTCTGCTACAAGAACTAGTTGATCCCAAAGGTACCTTCTTTATATTAAGAAAACTAAAGATAAATCAAACTAGGAGAAATATAACCTTGTGATTACATTTATAATGACACCAAATTAAATCTGTGATCCTAAAGAACAACCAAAACATATATAATGATCAGGATAAAAACAGTAAATGCACACTGGATAAAGAAATAGATATATCAGCGACTGTCAGTGCCCTGCCCATTTACTCTTTGCCCTCACAGACCCAGTTCAGGCTGATGGCTTCTTACTGTAAGCATCTGTAACTGCCAAAGCACTGTGCTCAGACCACACAGACAGCAGGTGCTAGGCAGTTAGTTAACACTCCCAGGAGCAGCCCATAACCCAATACTTAATGGAAATTACTTGATAATAACCACCACTTTCTCACCATTCCAGTATAAAAACTACAAGACACTTTCCACACTGTTTTCCAGAGGTCCCTGGCAGGACTGATCCCTATCTGCTCAGGGTTTCCCACCTGCTCATATACACACTTTGTATTAGTTTGGCTTCCCTTCCTGGTCTAATTCCCCACTCTCTGATGTGTGTCTCCTGAGTTAACTCCCAAGAAAACTACCTGCACTCCAATTCTTGCTTCAGGGTCTACTTCTGAAGAAACTCAACCTAAATTTAGATTAAAAAGCTAAGAGTCGGTGATATGACTCAAAATGTCAGTCTTGAGAAAACTCATAAGAAGCTTCTTCTTAATCTTTATAAATTACATTGCCTATCCAATTTTTCAGGTTAGTGAAGATGGAATTGATCCTAAAGACTATGACTTCTCATGTGTGCATCTCTTCCAGCTTCACATCTTCTACCATATTCCTTTTCCAATTTCAGACAGAAACTTCAAAACCCTTTCTCTGGTGTAAAGCTAAAATTATATTTGAGGAATACAAATCAGAAACAGCTAAGGACAACGTACAAGCATTTATCTCTTTTTTGGAGGCCCCCTAATACAAATAATACATTGCTATGGAAAAAAGTCAATTTTCAGAGAGGTATAGAGGGTAAATAGTCAGTGTCCACTCCAATCACTCTGTCACAGCCAATTCCCTCGCCAAGCACTTTACTATAAATTTTTTTTTTTACTTTCCAAATGTCTATTGTTAAAACACAACTGAGTGTATTTCCATACTTCTTTTGATATACTTATAAAAATACAGGCATTATTTTTTTACATAAACTGGATGATACTACAAATATTGTTGTAACTTGTTTTTACATTGCAAGGCAAAAGTAGTTGTAATGCAAAAAAATTCACTAATAAACCAACTTCCTAAAATAAATCATCCTCAAATGACTTTCCCTGTGTAATGTTGGTTTGTTTTTCCCTCCTGGCCACACCCACGGCATGCGGAAGTTCCCAGACCAGGGATCAAACCCAAGCCACAGCAGTGACAACGCCAAACCCTTAACCACTAGGCCACCGGGGAACTCTTTAATGTTGGTTTTTATCCCCACCAACTGTCAGACTGCTATATTATATCAGACAAATTGCTAGTAAAATTATAATCCAAGAAACCTCCATTTTCTTTTTTTTTTTTTGTCTTTTTGCCTTTTTATGTAGAGCCGCACCCGCGGCATATGGAGGTTCCCAGGCTAGAGGTCTAACAGGAGCTGTAGCTGCCGGCATTCACCACAGCCACTGCAACACGGGATCCGAGCCGCGTCTGCAATCTTCACCACAGCTCACGGCAACGCCGGATCCTTAACCCACTGAGCAAGGCTAGGGATCGAACCTGCAACCTCATGGTTCTTAGTCGGATTCGTTAACCACTGAGTCACGAATGGAACGCCAAAACCTCCATTTTCAATAATAATGAACTATGAGATTCAAAATAACTGCCCTTATAAAGGTAACAACAAAACAGGTCTAAATAGAGAAAATATCTTATTAGTACCAAGAACTTAATAAGATAATGAGGTAATACTAGATCAATAAAGGGTTTGGGGGAGTTCCCTGGAGGCCTGGTGGTTAGGGATTTGGCATTGTCACTTCTGTGGCTTGGGTTCAGTCCTAGGCCTAGGAACTTCATGTGACAAGGCCCAGGGAGGGAAGGAGGGACGGAGGGAGTGAAGGAGTTGGGGAAGGCCTAAGACACTTCCTCTGGGGTTAGGGGTAGTGTAGGAGTGGGGGTGGCTACTCTAGAACAGTGACCCTAAAACTTGATTTAGCATGTATAAGAATTACCTGGAGAGTCTGTTAGAACATATCCTCAAAGATTCTGATATAATGGCTCTGAAGCTTGCATTTCTAACAAGCTCCCAGGTGATGGTGATATTGCTGGTATAAGGATGACACTTTAATTGTCCCTTATCTAGACTACTGACTGGGACAGGAGGAGATGAGGAAGGTATAAAAATGATGTGAGGAACACACATAAGGCCAAAGCATCCGTGGGATATCAACACCTCCTCCCATCTTCCCTTCTCACCTTTACCTCAGCCGTTTTGGGACCCCACTGCTGCTTTTGGCCACTTTTATCTGGACTGATCTGCCAGTCCTCAGGAAAGAGCTAAGATGCCACAGCTCTTTCATTTATGAGAGAGGTGGCACTTCATTGGAGTAGGAACAGGACAGTCTTTTTAAAAATGAGGCTGGAACAACAGTTTTTCCATATTGTAGAGTAGGCGGTAGGATTGGAAATCAAACCGGATGCCTGCCTACTATTTACCCAAAATAAAGTCCAGGTTGGTTAATATCTAAATGTGAAAGATAAAACAATAATGTTTTTAGAATACAAGAGACCATCTCGATGACCCTAAGGTAGGAAAGAATCTTAAACAAGACACAAAAACACTAACTTTAAAACCAAGACCTGTTCATCAAAAGACACTATTAAAAAAGCAAATATATGGAGTTCCCTTTGTGGCTCAGTGGTTAACGAATCCGACTAAGAACGATGAGGTTGCAGGTTCGATCCCTGGCCTTGCTCAGTGGGTTAAGGATCCGGTGTTGTCGTGAGCTGTTGTGTAGGTTGCAGACGCGGCTCGGATCCCGCGTTGCTGTGGCTGTGGCGAAGGCCGGCGGCTACAGCTCCTGTTAGATCCCTAGCCTGGAAACCTCCATATGCTGCAGGTGCGGCTCTAGATAAAGGCAAAAAGACAAAAAAAAAAAAGCAAATACAAAAACCATAGTATGGGAGAAGATATTTGCAATCTATTCTAAACAAATGATCGGCATCCAGAATATACAGGTAATTTTCACAAATTAATGTGAAAAAAACACTGATCCAATAGAAAATGAGCAAAAAAATTAGAATAACACTTCACTATAAGAGGAAATGCTACAAGGCCAATAAATAAATAATAGTTTTTAAAAGTCTCTAATCTTATATAGAGAACTGCAAATTATAGCCATAAGCAAATACCAATACACAGCTATCAAATAGTAAAAATGAAAAAAAAAAATCTGATATTACCAAGTGTTGACAACAGGGTAAATTCTCATACATTAGGAAAAAAGTGTTATCTAGTAAAGTCAAAGATACACATATACTACGAAAATTCTAAATATATGCTTCATGTGCATAAGGATGTAAAAGAATGTTCACAGCTACATGACTCATAACTATAAAAAACTTTGAGTGAAAATTCAAACGCCCAATGAAAGTAGATTTTAAAATTACAGTAAAAGAGACCTCACTGTGGTGTAGCGGAAAGGAATCTGACTAGTATTCATGAGGATGCGGGTTCAATCCCTGGCCTCGCTCAGTGGGTTAAAGACCTGGCATTGCTGTGGGCTGTGGTGTAGGTTGCAGAGGCGGCTTGGATCTGGTGTTGCTGTCGCTGTGGTGTAGGCCAGCAGCTGCAACTCTGATTCAACCCCTAGGCTGAGAACCTCCATATGACACTGGTGTGGCTCTATAAAGCAAATAAATAAATAAATAATAAAATTATGGTAAATTCTTTCAATGAATTACTTTATAGTGATGAAAACAAAAGAATTAAAGATAAATGCAACATAAATGAACTATACGAAATGCTGAATGAAAATGCTCATGTAAATAGATATGATGTGATATCATGCATATAAAGTGAAATCAGGAAAATAATCCACATTGTTGTAGGTGGTACATACACTGGAAAGGATATTACCATTATAAATTTCAGGATTATGGTTAGTTATGGGAAGATAGAGGGTTTTAAGACTGGGAAGTGATGGAGGTATTTTGGGGTGCTAACAACATTTTATTTCTTGACATACAAGTAGGTTTTACTCCCTTTGGTTCACAACTATTTGTTAAACTATACATATAACGTAAACGCATTTCTTGGGATATACCTTACAGTTCTTAAAAAGGTTTTTAAAAAATCCCAACATATTGGCCCTGTAGTTGGAATAATCTGGTTGAAAAACTTGATACACGACTTACTAAGTATGACATCTTGAGCAATTCACAAAACCTCTTGAAACTTGTCCTATCTCAGTTTTAACAAGGAATGATAATATATTTATTGCTTATTGTGAGGTTTAAATAACATAAATAGAAACTATCCAACAATGCCTGGCTCAATAAATAAAAATATAAGATGTTTCTTTCTGTACAGTAAAGTTGTTAATTCTATCCAAACTGAGTCACAGACTCAACTGAAGTCCTGGTTTTGCTAATAACAATTTGAAAAAAATGTTCTAAAAAGCCGTTTGTCTTATCATACTTAACAGCACTGGGTTTACTACAAGACAACCTATGACATGAATTCTCAGTAGCGGTAATATTATTCCTAGGGGGCAAAAATTGATTCTTGGGGGTAGGAAAAAAAACCCTTAAGTTATTAAAATGTTTTGTGACCCTCCAAAATATCCTACCCAACAAATTCTTACTCATTGGTATTTAATTTCTCTCATTAGGGAGAAATTAAATCAATTAAAACTAAATTTTAATTAATTTTTTCCTCAGGGACAATGATAATTTTTTAAAAGTTAGGAAACATGGATCCACAATATATTCTGAAGCAACTGAACCTAATATGAGTAAAGAAAATGATGAAATAATCACAGTTTTTGGAAGTAAGAAAATTAGGCTATCATGTTTTCCAGCTATCCAGAACAGGAAGGAAATCAGTAGCATAATACAGATCTCCCTGTTCCAACACTAGGCACTTTCGACCATAATTTACTAGTAGCGCGTCCACGGGTAGAGGTTGATTCAGTAACTGATTCCTCCCTATTAGAGTTCCCTAACAAATGGTGTCTTTTAAAACTTATTAAAAATAAATGAAAAAGCAAAAAGAGAAGATAATCATAGTTTCCAAAAACGAGAAAATAAAAATAACATACTAAAAACACATGAAAAGATAAAAAGGAAAAAAGATCTGAATAGACATTTCTCTGAAGAAGATATACAGATAACCAACAAGCACATGAAAAAATGCTCAATATCACTGATTATTGGAGAAATGCAAATCAAAACTACTATGAGGTACCACCTCACACCAGTGAGAATGACCATCATTAATAAGTCCACAAGTAACAAATGCTGGAGAGGGTGTGGAGAAAGGCAACCCTCCTGCATTGTTGGTGGGAATGTAAACTGGTACAACCACTATGGAAAACAGTATGGAGGTACCTTAGAAAACTATGCATAAAACTACCATATGACCCAGCAATCCCACACTTGGGCATTAAAACTTTCCTTGAAAAAGACACATGCATCCATATGTTCACTGCAGCACTATTCACCATAGCCAAAACATGGAAACAACCTAAATGTCCATCGACAGATGAATGGATTAAGAAGATATGGTAATATATACACAATGAAATATTACTCAGCCATAAAACAGAACAAAATAATGTCATTTGCAGCAACATGGATGGAACTAGAGACTCTCATACTAAGTGAAGTAAGTCAGAAAGAGAAAGACAAATACCGTATGATATCACTTATATCTGGAATCTAACATATGGCAGAAATTAACCTTTCCACAGAAAAGAAAATCATGGACTTGGAGAAAAGACTCGTGGTTGCCGTGGTGGGGGGGGAGTGGGATGGATAGGGAATTTGGGGTTATTAGATGCAAACTATTGCCTTTGGAATGGATAAGCAATGAGATCCTGCTGAACAGCACTGGGAACTATATCTAGTCACTTATAATGGAGCATGATAATGTGAGGAAAAAGAATGTATACATGTATGTGTAACTGGGTAACCTTGCTATACAGTAGGAAATTGACAGAACGCTGTAAACCAGCTATAATGGAAAAAATAAAAATCATTATAAAAAAATAAAAAGGAAGAAAAATCTAAGACAGAGCATAAAATCAAGTACAGTTTATGGAAGATGTTAATAAATGAGAAAATATATAATTAAGATTGCCTTTTTATCATAAAAGATAATTTGATGATATTAAGTTAAAAGCTTCAAAATATTTGGAAACATTTATTACAATCTTACTAGTAATTATTTGCTACAATGTTATAGAAAATATTTTAATATTCAAGATAACAACAACATATGTTTTCACTCCATAGAAGATTAAAATTATCCATCTACTTTAACAGGGAATTAACTCAGTCAACCGTTATGGAAGCCCAATTCCTCCACATATATTACCTCTTCAAATCCACAAAACTCACATTCAGTCAGGTCTCTAAATCCAGTAAGTTCATCATAAAGCCCAACATCTCCAACACTAAACTTGAGGATACACAGTAACCATATAAATATTCAATATTACTGCTAAATATGGCTTGCTAAGGACACTTTAAACAGCTTGTCACCATGACCCTTTGCTGCCAAAAGAAAAAGTTTCCCAAAAAATTTTTTAACAGAAATGATTCCTGAATCCTAAAATTCCATAACAATATTTATGTGCTTTATTTTATAAAAATTAATCAAGGAAAATGAACCCACATCTAAAAGAAGCTGTAAATTTTTACTTACATATTCGGGTTTTAGTTTTTTATCTCCTCCTCTCACAGCCACTTTTTCTAGTTTATCTATAATAGGCCCAATCATTTCCTCATCTTTAAGCTGAAGCTCTTCATGAATTATTTCTATATCTCGAATAGGGTCTACACTTCCTTCAACATGTGTAATATCATCATCTTCAAAAGCACCTAAAATAAAGGGAAGCAATTCAATAAATAACACAGAAAGTCATTATTACAGTGAGTAAAGATTCCTAGAAGATTAACAATTAATTCAAATTATTCTGTAAGCTGGACAAAGCATTTTTTTTCCTATTTAGTAATATTTAGGGCACTAGCAACAAAACAGTATTTCAAGAGCCCCGCACTTCAAAAATGAACCGAATAAGATTACGATCTTTAGAGAAAGAAAATTATGCTCCAGAACTACTGGTATTTTCAGGTTTGGTACATTAAAAGATACTGAATTCCAGACATGAGAGCTTGAAGTTCTAAACTGCACTATTAGGGTTTCCAAGGGAAACCGGATTTGGGGGGTGTGTGTGTGAAATCATCTGGCAGACCTCTTCCCTGCTTCAATCTACTTTATCACTGTGGTTCTGACGGTGATTAGATAATGAACCACTCAGACACACAATTTACACAGCAGCTAATTTCATCGGCCTGATTTGAGGGTATGGTTTTTAGGGGGCTATCAAAGAAGCAGATGAAGGTGCATTTGTCATATATGAGTGACAACCATTCACACTATCTGAACAAAACGGTGCTGGCCCTTATTAGAAACACATGCTATTATCACATATTTAAAGTGCAGTTGAAGCCATAATTTCAAATTGCCAACTGGAAACATAAGGGTAAAACAACCAGACATTACTGAAGCATGTGTACTGACTTTATGCCCTTTTGAAGACATAATGTGGCAACATAATTCAACTGAGATTTACTCAAATTATCAGATAACAGTATCACAAAAATGAACAAATACTAAGAAATATTATAAACAGAGTATGATATACCACAAAACAATAAATATATTAATAAACAAATTAGTTTAATATAAAATCACCAGTTAGATTATATTCCCCAAATGAGATGTTTTTAAACATAAAATATCAATTATTTTCGGTGGAAGTATCACAGGAATCATGAAAGACTGCTTGGTTGAGTTTGATAAGAGAAAAACAGTAACCATTAGCTCATTCTTACATACCAAAGACCAAGGTATTCTCATTACAGGTTGCAAAGAGTTTTTAAATATAATTTCCAAGAATTAAAAATAATTAACCTGCTCATATTACAGTATGGAATTATCCAATAATAATAATTTTAAAAGTAAGTAAATTCTGGAGTTCCTGCTATGGCACAGTGCATTAATGATCCAGCTCTTCTCCGTGGAGATGCTAGTTCAATCCCTGGCCCAGCGAAGTGGGTCATGAATCCAGTGTTGCTGCAGCTGTGGCACAGGTCGCAGCCCAGGCTCAAATTCGATCCCTGGCCCGAGAACTTCTTGCGGGTGTGGCAGGAAAAGAAAAAGAAAAGAGAAATTAAGTGAATTCTTACAACTCAAACAAAAGTAGGGAGTTCCCGCCGTGGAGCAGTGGGTTAAGAATCCGACTGCAAGCAGCTCAGGTCACTGTGGAAGTGCTGGGTTCAATCACAGACCTAGAGCAGTGGGTTGCAGTGGGTTAAAGGATCCAGCATTGCTATAGCTGCAGCGTAGTCAGATTTTATTCCTGGTCTGGGAGCTTCCATATGCCACAGGTGCGGCCATAAATTTTTTTTTTTTAATGAAAATATTTAAAATAATTCTTAAGTATTCTTGGCAAAAACATTATATAGTGCCTGATTTATATGAACAAAACTAGCAAAAAAATGAGCAGGCACATTATATCTTACCAATAAACACCCAGACAATGGTTTAGGTAAATTTTCTGAATATCTGAAAAGTAGGAAAGAAGTTTCCCTGGAAGCACAGTATATTTACTTATTATGATGAGGTAACTTACACAAACAGCACAATAAAGTAGGAAAACCGAAAATAAAAAGTTAGCTTCCTGGCAGTCAGATCAACAAAGGAAATATGGTCAGTTCAGTTATAGGTATAAAAAACATTTTATGAGTCTGAGAATTAAAAATTTCCTACATAGTCATCTTGATTTCCTATATAGTTAACGAGCAAACTGTAGTGATGTCCTCAACAACATCCCCACAGTAAGTGCAGAAGCAGATTTTAAATGGGAGGGTGGCTTTGCTATGTAAAGGCCTCTCTGAGATGATCCTGAAGCTGAGACCAGTATAAGCAGAACGAGGAAGTAATGTGAAGATCTGAGGGAAGAGCAAAGAAGTATAAAAAACCCTAAAACAGAAATAAGCCTGAAGTGTTTCAAGAAAAAGAAGTAAGGTCAGTATGGGTGAACCACAGCAGAGGATGGTAAATAAAGGTTAAGTTGGAGAAGTAAAGCTGTTCACAAACGTGTAAGCCATAGATGTCTGGCTTTTATTCTAGCTGTCATGGGAAGTCACTGACTAGAAAGCTTTAAATAAAGGGAAAGCAGGCTGAGAATATATGATTTACGACTTAAAGAGGCCACTTCACTTACTCTAAAAAGAAGAGGCTCTAAGGTGAGGGACAAGAGTGATGGCAGAAGGACTAAGTCAGAGGGTAGCTGTACTGGCACAGATGAGTGGTAACCAGAAATAAAAGGGCTGCTGTGGAGAGGAGGAGAAATGTTTGTACCAAGAATATATTCTAGAATGGACTAGATGTAGGACAGAAAGTCACGACTGGAGATATAAAATTGGGAATTATCAGATGTGTTTAAAGTAATGGGTCCAGATGATATCATGTAGAGAGCACTCAAAAACCCACGAATCTGAAAAGGAAGGATCTAGAGACCTCTAAGTGGTGACAAAGTCAGAGAAAAAGCAGGAGTATAATCTTACAGGAGTGAGGTAAAGAAAACATTTCAAGAAGAAAGGAGTATTCAACTGAGTCAGAGGCTGTTTAGAGGTAAAGAAAGTAAGTAGCGAAAGCTGATCATTGATTCTGGCAAAGGGTGGTTCCTTGAGGAATACTTTAACAGTTATTTGCCCTTTCACTAGAGTCTATTTCTTTCACACATCAGAGATGACAATACCATGACTCAAGGACATAAACATGGACCTAGCCTCATTTCTTATAACTGAAGAGTACAAAAGAGTTAAATTTTAGCACTGCTAAATTCAGTCAAGTTTTGAAAATATTACTCTTTATATATATTCTAAGTGGATTAAAAAATTATACAAGGTAAAAACACTGTAAGATTTCTCAGTCTTTGAATGAGATCCTATCAGTCAAGAAGGTGGCCCACTTAGAAGTCATAGCCACTTTCAAAGTTTCACATTCCAAGTAAGCTGGCATAAATAAACACTGAAACAAAAATTGACCAACTATAAGTTGGTCAATCAACTGATACGGAATCAGTAATTTCTTCTGTATTACTGATTTTTTTCTTTCAAGCTAAGTAAAATATAGTATTCCATTGAAAACAACACATACACTAATAATTACATTTTAATAAAACTGTCTCTCTTTTAATAACAGACTAAATGCTAATGAAAATAATCCCTAGTAAGTGAACTATCGAGCAATTTTTTTTTAATTTTTATTATTTTTTTCCATTATACTCAGCTGTACAGCGTGGTGACAGGGTTACACATACATATATGGATTCGTCACAAGTGGTTAGACATAGTTCCCAGTGCTATACAGTAGGATTTCCTTGCTTTTCCAGCCCAGAGGCAACAGTCTACAACTATTAACCCCAGAACCCCCTGCCATCCCATTCCCTCCCCCACCCTTTTGGCAACCACAAGTCTGTTCTCCAAGTCCTTTTCTTTTCTGCATAAAGGTTCATTTGTGCAGTATATTAGATTCTAGTTATTAGTGATATCATATGGTATCTGTCTTTCTCCTTCTGACTTACTTCACTCAGTATAAGGGTCTCTAATTCCACCCTCGTTGCTGCAAATGACATTATTTTATTCTTTTGTATGGCTGAGTAGTATTCCATTGTGTATATATACCACATCTTCCTAATCCAATCATCTCTATCGAGCAATTTTTTAATCTTCTTAATCAGTTTTTTCTGGCTTAAACTTTTTATAAAGAATATGCATTGTTCATATGAAACAAGCCATTTTAAAAAGTCATTCTTTTTAAAACACAACAAACAACTCTAACTTCAAGAAAAATCCACACAAATTTTAGTTAAAATTTTGGTTTTGCCGATGACTGGCCACAAGGAGAAAACTACTATTACCATTAAAATTATTTTATTCTGTACATTTCTTTGTATACATGTAAAATGGGTGACTAAAAATAATACTAACTGTAGTAAAGTCTCATTATTAAACAGTAAGAGAAATTTAACCATTAGTTAAGCTCACAAAGATTTCCATCACAAATATTTTTCTTCCAGCAATCCTGCAATGTTTCCTTTCACAACAAAGCAGCTCTTTCAAGCTTCTTGACTTCTCTCACATTTCCAACGCTTTCCTCTTTTCTCTTGCAACCCAGCAGAGGACCTAATCTTCCCCACTTCATAGAGAAAATTAAGGTGGTCTTGGAATACCAAATGCTCTTTTTGTTTTTACCCAATCTTTCATTATTTCCAGTAGTAAAATGGAAAGCAATACCTTCTACTATTTATGTCCAATTTCTGCTACCTCTGTTCTGGATCTCATCCTCTCCCAAGAAAGTCTGCTCAAAGACCTTGCTTTGTATTTTCTGAGACCTCAATATCTTATGCCTCTCTCTCTCCTATATTTGTGTCATCTCTCCATTTCTACTAATATTTTCTCATCAGCATTTAAGTAGGCTAAAGATTCTACAATAAATCGGTCATGTCATTCACCCTCAGACATTAATTCCCCTTCCAGCTATTGCTTTCTTTCCTCCAGCTCAAAGCCAAACTTTTTTTTTTTTGAAAAGGTTGCCTGTACTTACTGTCTCCACTTCTTTACTTCTTGATATAAAATACACAGTGGGCTACTACTTAGCCACAAAACAGTGAAATAATGCCATCTGGAGCCACATGAATGGACTTAGAGATATACTAAGTGAAGGACATCAGAAAGAGAAAGACAAACACGATTTGTATCACTTATATGTGGAATCTAAAATACGACACAAATGAACCTATTTAAAAACCAGAAACAGACTCACAGACATAGAGAACAGACTTGTGTTGTCAAGGGTGGGGGGGGTGGGAGTTTGGGATTAACAGATGCAAACTATACTTCGATAAAATAAAAAAAATTTTTTTTTCTTTTTTGTCTTTTTAGGGCCACACGTGTGACATATGAAAGCTCCCAGGCTAGGGGTTGAATTGGAGCTACAGCTGCCGGCCTACACCACTGCCACAGCAGTGCCAGATCTGAGCCATGTCTGTGACCTATACTATAGCTCACGGAAACACCGGATCCTTAACCCACTGAACAAGGCTAGGGATCAAACCCACGTTCTCATGGATACTAACTGTTTGGGTTTGTTACTGCTGAGCCACAACGGGAACTCCTAAAACAAAATTTTTTAAGGACATCAATGATTTGTCTTCATGATTGTTAAATCAAAGAACCATTCTTCAGGAATCCTGAATGACCTCTCAGTAACATCTAACTTCAGGGCACTGACAAAGTCTCTTTCACTGCTTCTTTTCAATGGAATTCTCCTGATATTTTTTTTTTCTATTTTCCCTGGTCATTTCTTTTTAGGCTATTCTTTTCCTTGCTCTAACTACCCCATAAATGTTGATATCTCTCTTATCCCTCTTCTCTTATCCCTCTATTCCACACACATTAACAGAATTTCTAGCCCCAAACTCTCAACTGGCTCTAGTATACTTTCTGTCAAAACTATAGAAATAATACTTGACTTGGTGAGATATATTTGACTATCCACCTGGTACTGTACACTCTGCATCATATTTATATTCGGTATGATATGACACAAATGAGTTGGCTATTTTAAATTATAAATGGACTGAAGATTGACCAATTTACTCATTCCTTCATTCAAAGACTATCTTATTCCATAAAGATTCGAGTAAAATAAACAAATCCATACCTTTAGGGTGCTAAATCTAACCGGGAAGAACTTTAGAAATAAAAATACACTTCAAAAATTCAGGACTTCAGTTAACTACTTTGCTATATTACTACTTAAATTTGGGCTGCATTCAGTTTTCAGAAGCAAAGCATCCATAGCTAGATGCAGAAACAGATTTTAAAACACATGATATATTTAAGTGTACAGGCGTCACCACACTACTTCATAAACTACCTGTCATGGAAACCCTGATATCCCAAATTGCATGTCTAGAGTTTTCTTGGAAATAAGAGGGTATGTGTTCAAGATGCACCTATTTCACTTATGTTTTTTTCCATCATCTACCACTATACAATGCAGAGATAAGGAATTCTTTGGTATATAAACCAGTGCATAAACTGTCACTCCCTCAATACATATGCAAATATGCCTTGCTAAACGTAAGTTTCTCACTTAAAGATTCCTTATATATCTAACAATATGCTAAGTCTTGTGAGAATTAAAAACAAAGATCAAAATAATAGGACTTTGGTCTTAACGACTGAATAACTGAATGGGAAAATTAATCAATGAAAAAGGAGAACAATTCTCACTGGCAAAGACCTTAAATATAGGTTTAATTAGTAATAATTAACCATTAAGGCCTTTGAATACAGACATCCAGTATAGGTAAAGAAGATAAAGAAATGCATGACAAGTAATAGGGAAAAGCATCAGAGAAAAAAATAAAGGTTGAAATACACAAGGCTTATTGGAAAGCTGACCATAGTTGGCTTTTATAGAAAAACCGTATTGAAGAGTAGCAGAAAACAAAAATTTATTACATCTGGTAGAGGTAAAGAATAGGGAAGTCCAAATGGCACAGTAAGTCTGGATTTCATCTCTATTCAACAGGGAGCCAATATTGGTTTTTATGTTGAATGGAAAGGATCATTTTGGAGAGACTAACCAGAAATGGAGGATTGCTAAAAGAGGATTGCTGTACTCCAAATGTGGTTATAAAGAAGTACATTTGAATAATGGTGGGAGATATGAAGGCAGGATGCATAGTGAGACTTAACTAAAGAAAACAATGTCAACTACATAAAAGTAATGAGAGAGAGAGAGACAGAGAGCGAGAGAGGAAGGGGGGTGGATCTTGACAACCTTTCAGGCCAAAAGATCTTTATTTGCATCTAAGGTAATATCAGCACATGTAAGGTTCAGAGCCGAAATCAAGTATGGAACCAACAAATATTATATAACCAAAGTACGGACTCTAAAAAAAAGGAAACAAAATTATTACACAAATATATTGAATCTTAAATCACTGCACCAAAACATCCTGTATGCTACATTATTTCACATTCTTTTCAGTTTGTCCTATGAGGAAAATAGCAAATATTCTAACCCGGAGTACCACCAAAATCACTGAAAGGTTAGGGGCCACATTCCTAAACCAGCAGAAGATAAATTATTAAACACAATTTAGAAATCAAGACAAGGATATCCTGCTCAAAAAATCTTTTATCTTTTTGAATTTATAATCTGTTCTTCAAAGCAAAGTTCTAGCCTTGTCAGAACTATGATTCCCAATTTCCTTACAATTCCATAGCTCATTAATAAAGAGAGTGCGCTAAACTTTCTTCTTCTTTTTTTTTTTTTAGTGCCACACCCACAGCATATGGAGGTTCCCCGGCTAGGGGTCAAATTGGAGCTACACCTGCTGGCCACAGCCACAACGGATCCGAGCCACGTCTGTGACCTACACCACAACTCACAGCAACGCCAGATCCTTAACCCACTGAGCAAGGCCAGGGATTGAACCCGCAACCTCATGGTTACTAGTCAGATTTGCTTCTGCTGCGCCACAAAGGGAACTCCGAGAGAGCTAAACTTGCATTGGCAATTCACTTAACATCTATAGCTTTATTCATTAACACCAAAAAATACCAGTTCTTACTTATTTTTCATAAATGATATGACAAAAATTCTTTATTATTTGGGGGGAAGAGTAGCTTAAACGGGCAGTTACAGCCATAAAATAATAAAATAAAATCTTGCCATTTGTGACAACATGGAAGAATCTAGAGGCTATCATATTAAGTAAAAGAAGTCAGACAGAGAAAGACATACTATAGGCCCTCACTTGTGTGGGGAATCTAAAACACAAAACAAATGAACCGACAGAACAAAATGAAAACAGGTTCACAGATACAGACACCAAACTGGGGCTGCCAGAGGAGAAGGATGAAGGTGAGGAGGAATAAAGGCACAAATTTCCAGTTATAAAGAAAAAAAAGTCATAGGGATGCAATATATAGCATAAGAAATATGTTCAATAACATTGTAATAACTCTGCATGGGGATAGACAGTTCCTAGACTGACAATGGTGATGATTTTGTAATGTATATAAACACTGAATCACTATGTTGTATACCTGAAACTAACATAGTATTGTACGTCAGCTATATGTGAATTAAAAAAAGAAGATATCACCCTAGAAAGCTCACTTTTCCAGTTAATTGCTCTCCTCCTCCCAAATAACCACCATTCTGATGCCTATCACTTCATTTGCTGGTTCTTGAACTTCATATAAATGGAATTATGTAGTTAAAGAGTGAGCGGGGGTAAAGCTGTTTATTGCACACTCCAAATACTATGATTTAGAAGTGTAGTTTAAGCCCAGGTTTATAGACGCACTTTAAAACTCTAGTCTAAATTAGATAAAGCCCTTTCTCACCTTGACAATAAAAGCAATTTGAGCAAAAACAGAATCTAATCCATAGCTGGACCTCAAGCTTGTAATATTTCTTTGCCTCTGTATTATAAAAGTTGTGCAGTTTTAACTATTTTCCTTAAGTTAGAAAGTGGGAAAAGGACATCTCAATTTATTATATTTATTTCAAAAATAAATTTGTCTTCTTAAAGGTATCAGGGAAGAAGGCAAGTTTTGGAACACACAAAAAGAACTAATAAATCATTCTGCTAACAAAATTCTACAAAAAAGGATGTAGCTTTAAGTCTCTAAGGCTTCAGAGTCTGAATCAAATGAAAAGGGTTGTATCAATCAAATTTTAATTACTTTAAGTGGATATATTTATAGACTCTTGGCGAAATAAAATATTTTGTAAACATATAAAAATGGAAATAGCTGGTCTAGTAATATAAACTGTTAATTACTTGATGCAATGGCATAAACGGACTAGCATAACTAGCCTTGGTGGATTGCACTTATTTACAATAACAAATCAATCAAAAATAGTGAAGTCAGGAGTTCCCGTTGTGGCGCAGTGGAAATGAATCTGACTAGTATCCATGAGGATGTGGGCTCAATTCCTGGCCTCATTCAGTGGGTTAAGGATCTGGCACTGCCCTGAGCTGTGGAATAGGTCACAGACCCGGTTCGTATCCCTCACTGTTGTGGCTGTGGTGTAGGCCATCAGCTGTAGCTCTGATTCAGCCCCTAGCCTGGGAACTTCTATATGCTGCAGGGTGTGGACCTAAAAAAGAAAAAAGAAAGGTGGTATCATTAACCTTTATTTTCCATAGGAAATCTATCATATGAGATATAGCAAAGGTCCTAAAATAGTCCAATCTCTGGTACAGGCTAATTGTTTAATGGCTGGAACAGAAAACAGAACTATGGAATAGCCAAAAATATTTGTTTCTGCTTTGCTTCTCCTCCATCTCCTCTCTCTCCCTCCCTCCTCACTTATTGTAGGAAAAGGCCCCCAAATCAAATCTTAGCCAGTAGGAAGAAAACTATCATCCCTCTGATGTTTGTATTCAAAAACTGATCAAGATTTTCAAAAAGTTTAGTGAAATAAAACGCATATGTGGCTGACTTTGAGGAACTAATCTAAAATTAAAGATTATAAATGATTCACACAGGACTGTAACACAGAGCAGTTAACTTAAATGGAAGCAATCAATGCTAGAAGTAAAGAATCATTCCTAATGTTGAGACAGATACTTAGTATAGGAAATTAAGAAAGTGGATCAGTCAGGTTCTGAGAAACCTCAAAATTTTTTTCATTTATTATTTTCTAATTCTAAGAGTTCATATAAAGTAAAACTAATAAGCTCCTAAGTAGGGACTTGAAAACAAAACATTAAGGTGAATATAATAAAAAAGAAACAGACCCCCTTGAAATAGAGGACAAAGTAGTGGTTAGCAGTGGGGAGAGGAGAAAGGTGTAGGAGATTAAGATATACAAACTACTAAATATAAGATTAACTACAAGGATATATTGTATAGCATAGGGAGTAGTCAGTATTTTATATTTTATTGTAAGTGTAATATAACCTTTAAAAATTGTGAATCTGAACACACAATTTTATACACCTGAAACATAATATTTATACTCGAAACATATAATATTTTACATAAATTTAAAAATAAAATAAAAGTAATACATTTAAAAAAAATGAAAACAAAAAACATGGAGTTCCCATTGTGGCGCAGCCAAAATGAATCAGACTAGTATCCATGAGGATGTAGGTTCAATCTCTGGCCTTGCTCCGTGGGTCGGGGACCCAGTGTTGCCACGAGCTATGGTGTAGGTTGCAGCCAGGGCTCGGATCCCACGCTGCTGTGGCTGTGGCTAGCGGCTAGCTCTGATTGGACGCCTAGTCTGGAAACTTCCATGTGCCATGGGTGTGGCCCTAAAAAAAAAGAAAAAAATTAAGTAGGAAGGATTACTTGAAGAGAGGAAAAAGAAACAGGTACAAAGGCATGAAAAATGTTAAGAACTCGAGCTTATGTAGTGCAGTACCAAGCAAAAAAAGCCTTTTGATTATTAACGACAGCACTTAACTGATTAGAAGTATCACATTATAATATTATGCAATATAATTCTTTTATATGTACAGAACACCAGAAAACTCTATCTAACAGTAGCTGGTATTGCACTTACTTGAAAGATAATTAGAGATTCATACCATTAAGGAATCCTTAAAGTCACTTAAAAGTTAGGAATTATAACCCCAGAGTCAACACCTGTACTTAATTATATTCAATTGCTCAAGAGTTTTACATTTTTAGTTGCTGCAATATATCAACCCTTTCCAAAGAAGCAGGGAGAAAAGAAGTACCTTAATGAGAACATTCAACTCTCAACAAAATTTTTGTTTCTTATTCTATTTAATAGATACTTAGATGTCTAAAAGTAAATTTAATCAATGGCATTTTGAATTAATATTTATTGAGATGTTGCTCTACTTCCAATGTTGAGGTAGGTGCTTTTGCTGTATTTCATCTTCCCAATAACTATCTTACTAACTTTCTAATTTCTAAAATATCACTTAGGCTCCTGCCACTAGAAAAGGCACTCTATAAACTGGCCTTGACCCACCCTCACTTTCAACAAATTCTCAGCTCAAGTCAAACTCTGTACTGACCCTCAGAGCCCTGAAAGTTCCTAATATTCAACTGTCAGTATATTTTTGCACACTCCCTTCTCTAGGCCTCAAAGATACAAATCCTTTCTTTATATTATAAATCATATCCATCCCTGAATTCTTGACTATTAGTGATGATACGCAATTATTTTCTGAGGACTTCATAGGCACACTGCACTGGATTACATTTTATGGTACAATTTATTAAATGTATAAATCAAATTAAGAAGAGGGAAAAAACATGCCTATACACTATAACTAAGATCAATAAATGCAGCATAAAAGAAGAAGAGAAAGAAGGAACTGATCAGCATAAATCAGGATGAAGGAGCGAAGGCTTGAGTACAGATGAAGACTTTTAAGGGCAGGTATTAGCAAAGGGAAGCAGAGGATCAAGAGAACGTTCCAGGCAGGACAGAGTACAAGAAGAGCAGGAGTGATAAAGGGCACAGACTCTGGAATCCTTATCTGGATTCAAATCTGGATTTCTAAGTGTCTGACATTAATTGTGTGATAATTTAATTTCTCTGTGCCTTAGTTTCCTCATCTGTAAAATCTAGTCAATATTACCTACTTAAGATTGTCCTGAAGAGTAAAAGTCGTAATATATGTAAAGATCTCAGGATGTGAGCACTCAAAATATGTCAATTACACGTATAAATGAAAAGCTAAAGTATATACCAGAGTTTCTCAACCTTGGCAATACTAACATTTTGGGCCAGATAATTCTTTGTTGTGGGGAGTTGACCTGTGCATTGCAGGAATTTAACAGCACAAACCAGATGCTAATAATATACATACACACACACACACACACACAAACACACGCACACACACAAGTGCACGATTGTGTGCACACAGGCACATACCCAAGCTATGAGTATCAAAAATGTCTCCAGACATTTCCAATCCACAAATGAAAACCAATGGTGGGGAGTTCCTGTCATGGCTCAGTGGTTGATGAATCAGACTAGGAACCATGAGGTTGTGGGTTCATTCCCTGGACTTGCTCAGTGGATTGGGGATCCGGCGTAGCAATGAGCTGTGGTGTAGGTTGCAGACGCGGCTCGGATCCCACATTACTGTGGCTGTGGCGAGGGCTGGCAGCTACAGCTCCCGTTAGACCCCTAGCCTGGGAACCTCCATATGCCGCGGATGCAGTCCTAGATAAGGCAAAAAAAAAAAAAAAAAAAAAAAAACAATGGTGTATACTGAAGACAAAGGGTGAGTTACGTAGCAAACCATAAGATGTTGCCATATGCTCAAATATGGAGATGTCAATTGATGTAAAGGTTTTAACACTGAGCTCAGGAGTCACAATTTAATCTCTTCAATTATAAAATTCCTGTGTAGATTTTTGGAAAAGTGCTCTTGTTCACTTATCCATTCACCCTCTCTTTACATTATTCTATCAGTTATATACAAGACCTAATAGCTTGGAGAGAGACTTATGATTACAAACAGAGCAGCTGACTGTTGGGCACTAGTTACAGAAACAACATGAAAGCGGTTAAATTTAAAAATAATTAAAATCTTTACAAAGATTTTTTTTTCTTTTTTTTTTGGTGTAATGGGTAGGAAGACTGATATTACACTGAGAAGAAATGAAATGTGGCTGGTCATAAAACTGGAGATGTGTAACAGCTAGTTAAAGATACTTATTTTAAGAGATATACTTAACAAATGTTTACTGAATATCAATCACAAAGAGAATGGTGCTAGGAACTGGAAGGCAAATTTCAGAAATGAGGAAAAACTGGATAAGATTAGCTGCTGCCTTCAGAGATGTTTACAATTTAATAGGGGAGACAAATCAGCTTATAATAAACACGAGAGTAAACCGAGGATGAAAGGAAGCAGGGAGGGGGTCAGTATTCAGTACGAGCTGATGGAAAGTCAATTCCCAAGGTTTCAAATTGAAACACTGAAGGTTATGTAGATGTCATTCAACATTAGATTAAATATAAGATTCATGTGCAGACTTTGATGGAAGTATATTTTTTAATCCCATATTTAAGGATACTGATGCTCTGCTAAGAGATAATATTGTGTCTGCTAGAGTTTGAAACTGGTGTTTAAATGCTTGAGAAATGTAAACATGTGAAAGGTGTTAATTAGTCTAATATATGTCTGGCTATTAATTTTTTAATAACCATTTTTAGCTTTACCTATAATATCCATGGATTACGACTTTTACCTAGTTTTTCTAAGATATGAGCGTGGGGTGGAGATAGAAGGAATGGAATGGGAAGGACTCACTGAGAACATTTGGTGTTAGGAAACTGATGGTTTGATTAAATCCATATTATATGACAGGGAGCATTCTTGAGTCCAGACTGGAAGGTTAATGTCATAAAACCAGATAATACACCTCACAAAATAACTATGCCCTTAAATTCAATAATCCACAGTTCTAAAATGAGAGTAGAAACACAGAAGGAAGATTAAGGCCTGAAAGATTAAGGACAGGCAAGCAACTGCACCTTTGGAAGCAGATTGTGTAGGGCAGGACACTGCAAACCCAGTAGTCTTCCAACCCCACCTACCCTAACTGGCTCAGCAACATGGATAACAACTACCTAAGAGACTCCTAGAATCCTACTGCTACCCTAAAGTTCTAAAGATGTAGTCATCACCAACAGTTAAGCCAGAGCAAACAATCACCACCAGGTGGTGCCAAATCAAAGCCAGTACCAGAATGATTTGGCCAGGCCAGCACCCCTCACCTTCTACAACTGGGTGTGCAGGTTCACCCCAGTCCTTTCATTCAACTAGCAATAAAGTGACCTCATACTTTATGCAAGTGAAACTTTTGGAGCCAAGCAGCACATTATAGTAGAGAAGGGGTGGTAACTATAACACATTCTTTCTATGGGCAGAAGGGTGGTGGTGGTGGTGGTGGTGGTGGTGGAATTAAGGCTTAAGACTAGTTACAAAGGAATGAATTCTTTTAAAAATTAGTTTTGCTTTATGCCAGTACTCATTAATACAAACTCAGTACAGCCTTAAAAATAATTAGGAAAGGAGTTCCTGTTATGGTTTAGTGGTAATGAATCTGACTAGTATCCGCGAGGACACTGGTTCGATTTCTGGCCTTGCTCAGTTGGTTAAGGATCCGGCATTGCTCTGAGCTGTGGTGTAGGTCGGCAGCTGTAGCTCCCATTTGACCCCTAGCCTGGGAACTTCCATATGCCACAGATGTGGCCCTAAAAAGACAAAAAATCAAGAAATCATAAATAATGCAGTCTACTGAAAGTTCTGCCTAATCAAGACTTCAAATATTTAAATACGAACACAATGCCTCAAGGCTTTCCTACAAGCCTTTACTAATGAACCATGATCTTCAACGAGAGTAAAAAGATGTAATACTACTGATCCCTCTGAAGAAAGTGAAATGATCCTACAGCTCTTTTGTCTTTAGAGCATAAAACATGGGGACTACAGTTAAAAAAAAAAAGACAAATCTCCCTACCCCTTCCCCAATGTCAAAAAATATGGAAGTTCCTCTCAATTCCTATAAGAAACACCTCAAAATTTCTAATAAAAGCCTTCATGGCAAACTTATACCCCTCGATCTCCATCTTATTCCCACCAGCACAAAATTTTACTGCTGCTTATATGTTATACCTGTCAAGATCTGATGACTGTATGTTATGTATTCATCTGAACAGAACCACTACACTTAGTTACAGGCTATCATCAACCAATTCATTCTCTTGCTAAAATCAAGTCATCCAATTACTCCTTGACTAATCAAGGCTGTTTTGGCTTTTTCTTTTTTCAAAAGGTACTCAACAGCATAAACAGTTCACTTACAAGAAATGGAAAGGGGCTAATCAGCAGAATTATTGTTTTGCTGCTACAATTTGCAGTATTTAAATTTAGTTGCTGATTGGACTGAAAGTTTTATGATATAGCATATGAAACTAGTTTAATACAACTGTGAAGCTGTGTAGCTGTATTGTCTTGCCATGGCTATACTGGTCTACTATATGGGACAGCCCGCTTTCTTTAAAATAAAGATATTTAAAAAGTAAGTTTCAGTATATTTTCCCATATACTTTCCCACATATACTGCTTTTATAAAGGCAACAAGCTATTAATGCCTGAGCATTTTTATAGTAACTGTGGACACACACATATTGTGTTTGTTACATGTTTATAAAACCCACAATTGCTTAGATTTTTAATTTGCATTTACTTCAGCTTCTAAGCAACAAGAAACTAAAAAGACATTATTTGATTATTATTTCAGGAGATAAAGAATAGCTAAAGGGGCACATGTTTTAAATAAATATGTTACCCTTCATATAATAAATAAAGCAGTGGAAACTATTTCTAAAATGAGGAATAGTTCAATTACATGAATAATTCTGGGTGCACAAAAGCTAAAAATGAAATTATTATCCATCAATACTATTACTCTTATCTATATAGAATTTGAGAGAATATTTGACAGAATGACTAAAGAACAAAATCTAAATACTAAACTAAAGCTTAGAATTTTATTTATTCATTAAAACATAAGAAAAGATTTATATGTCAAAACCTGGACTTAAAATTTTGAAGAGAGATGTGATCCAGTCTTTTAACTCAGATTTACCTTGCTAAATATGAAACTTCATTAACAAAAAGGACAAATTTTATTTTGCAGGAGGAAGACATGCTTTTACAATAAAATGAACAGCCTGGCTTTTAAAAAAAACCTTAAAACATAACCAAATTCTTTATACATTAAATAAAATAATGCTGTGCGGTAACCATCAACAAGAACTTACTTACGGAGTGGAAAACATAACACACACATATATAGGAATAAAATAATTTCCAAATATTTTATATATTTCCACATACATTACATAAGTAATATTCTAAAGGCATATATTTTGCATGCCAAGACTCATCTAAAAATGAAATTCTAGAGAGAACTGTAAAATTATATTTCCATCACGTCTGATAGGACCATTCAACATATACATACATTTCAGAAAAGTCTTAATTTCACAAATGCATTGGCAAGGTATATAAATGCCAGTACATTTCAAACCAATTCTGCTTGATTTCAAAAAATATTCTATTATTTTAATATTTTTTAAAAGATTCAAGCTTGTTATTTATGCTGAAATTCAAGGAAACAAGTAAAAAACAAAATACATTAACAACAGAGAACTAATATTCTTTAAAGCTGAATATTTCTCAGAGTAGACACACCTGCCAATATATTAAAAATAAGTAAAATCAACTACAAAAGTGATAAATCAAATGCCATGGTAGACTTGACTTCTCGAGACAGCATTTTCAGCCGTCTTTTGTGGCTTTGTTTGGCGCCATAGTCCTTTAAGTTTTGTCTTCATAAAGCCCTAACTAGTTGTAATCATTTGCAGCCTAATTGTGGACATTTATCTGCTTTTCTTATGCATAGAACATAGCTATTAAAGCTGAATGGTGATGGTGTGAAGTATAGGTTAAATTGGGTGAAATTAAAGCAAATTACTCCGGGATGTGGAAATCTGAAAATAGAAACCACCAATGATTTGCAACCCTCTTGATGATCAGCTTCACAGAACCCTAAACGACAAGAAAACTTACATATTTTAAAGTTAACTAGGTTTTTTTTTAAATAATATGTATAAATGTATTTTTAACTACATGTATTTCTTAGCAATAGTGGAAAGATTATTTGTTTAACTCAGCTGCAATGTGGAAAAGATCTCAGGTTTCCATTTTAAATAGTGCCGTTCATTTCTTAAATAAAATTTCCTTTCCATCATATAAATTTTTACCTATAAGAATTCATCCAAGCATATCAAACACAAGCTATACACATTATCATATACTATTTTGCTAGGTTCTAACCCTGAATAAAAGTGTTAATACTAGAGATAACACTGGAATTATAGTAATAAAAGCAACTTTTAACATATACATAAATGTATTTATTATACCTTTAGGCTTATTTATATGTATGCCATATATAAATCTGCATGTGTGATTAGCATACAGAAAAAGCATAGAAGCCTAACAATAAGTGTAAAACATTAAAACATAAGAATTTTATTTTTATTTATCTAAAACCTTACTGCTTAATCCACAGTTTGGATAAAAACAATTAAAACACCTAGCATATTCCCTTAGGCAAGCAAGCAAAGTAGTATTAAAAAAAATGACTAAACCACAATTTAGACCAGCTTTCTTTACAGCTGGAAAAAAAAAATTCTAGCAACAAAACTGGCAACCTTCTTTTATTTTATTGACTGCTATGCAGAAAGCATATTTAGATTTCTGGGGAGAGGTGAAATTATATGATATGCCCCACACCTTCAAGGAGCTTACAGTCTAGCTGGAGAGATAAAACAAGCATGCATAACCAAATCATGGCCGTAGGAAACAGTACCTACACATAAAGAAAGCTCCTGATCTCAAAAGAAAAGAGCAAAAGGGTTGGGGTAGGAGGATCACAGAATACATAGACCTTAGAGAATAAATTTAGCTACAGGTACAGCAAAGACAAGGGTGAAACGCATAAGGGACATTCAAAGTCAAAGACAAGAGTGAAACGCATAAGGGGCATTCAAAGTACAAAGAGCAAATCTGTCTGAAGAAAAACACACTGATGCTTGACAAAGAAGAGCCTTGAGTAACTAGGCAGAAAACGAATTCCCAGGAAGGCATGAATATTTCACAAGAGACAGCAACATAACTAAATACAATGATTCACAAGCAGCAGTACATCCAATTTCTCAATGGCTATATCACAATTAAAAGTGATACGCCAAAGATGTGATCCTCTGGAATATTAGCAATATCCTTAAAACCTTGGTGTTCCCCTTTCCTTGCCTCATATTAAGGCTACCAAGGTACTGCATCTTATTTAATAACTGTATCCATATATACTCACCATCTTTGTGTTTCAGAGTTAACATGGTACAAAACCTTATGTTCATTATAATATTCAGCTACTACTAGATTTTTATCTGTGTATATTTTAAAGTCATAGCAACAAGTATTGCTAAATAATATTGTAATATTAAAACAGAAATTAAACAAAATGCACATAATTGTTTTCTGCTTTGTGAAAAATAGGCTTTTTTTTTTTTCCCATTCATGGTACAGGATCTAAATTCTTAGACATAGTGACTAATGGGACATAAGAATGGTTGAGAACCACTACTCTTCAAGGAAAAAACTGGAGGAAGGAAAGACCGGTACAGTGATTTTTTTAAATGTCTGAGCTAACAGCTGATTCCCAGCCCTCTCCTTGATTCTGGATCACCAGTGTTCTACCTAGGATTCTGCATTTTAAACAATGTGTCTGACACAAATGATCCCAGAAACACACTGATCAGAAAAAGAGAAGTCCAGCAAGAATTTAATACAAAGATCAATTATAATGCATAAGAGCCTGAACTAAGAAGTGGAAATAAAAAGAAACAAAAAGAAGAGAAACACTTCCAGAAATGACCAACAGAAGTGATACAGATTATAGCAATAATATAAAATAAATCATTATCTCTAAACAAAAGTATGGGTGACTACTTAAAAAGCTGATCAAAAATTTAAGTCAAAAGAAAACTTTTAACCTAAAAAAGTGAAAAAAAAGGGTTTTCATTTGGAGAACAGAACTCAGTTAACCAAAAACAAAGATTGTTTAAAAATAAACAAAAAGAAAAAAATTGTTACATACGGAATTACATAAAATTTGCACTAACCAGTACAGAGCACTATGAGGAGCCTCTAATGCCATTCTGCTTTATGTTTAGTAATCTCATAAGTAATATATCAGTTTCATTTTCATGAACAATAAACTTCACATATTTAATGAAGAGGAAACATTTTTATTACAACTCTAGTAATGAAATTTCATCAAAATTATACTGCTTTAACTCATAATAATGGGATATTTTAAACCAGTATTATGAGGTATTACCATGAAAAGAAAGATGACAAATAATAGTCAAGAATCAAATATCAGGAGTTCCTGTCGTGGCTCAGCAGTTAACGAACCCGACTAGCATCCATGGGGATACAGGTTCGATCCCTGGCCTCATTCAGTGGGTTAAGAATCTGGCGTTGCCATGAGCTGTGCTGTAGGACGCAGACGCGGCTCAGATCCCACGTTGCTGTGGCTGTGGCACAGGCTGGCAGCTACAGCTCCGATTGGACCCCTAGCCTGGGAACCCTCCATATGCCGTGGGTGCGGCCCTAAAAATGGCAAAAAAAAAAAAAAAAAGAAAAAGGAATCAAATATCAAAGTGAATTAATCCCTAAAATTTTTTTAACCTCTAATAGACAATGGCGGGGGGCGGGGTGGACTGGGAGTCTGGGGTTACTAGATGTAAACTAGTGCTTCTGGAGTGGATAATTACTGAGATCCTGCTGTATAGCACTGGGAACTCTATCTAGTCACTTATGGTGGAACATGATGGAGGATAATGTGAGAAATAGAATATATATACATATGTATGACAGGGTCACTCTGTTGCACAGCAGAAATTGACAGAACAGTATAAACCAACCATAACAGAAAAAATAAAAATCATTAAAAAATTTTTAGGAGTTCCTGCCATGGCACAGGGGAAACGAATCCGACTAGGAACCACAGGGTTGCAGGTTCAATCCCTGGCCTCGATCAGTGGGTTAAGGATCCGGCTTTGCTATGGGCCATGGTGTAGGTCGCAGACACAGCTCAGATCTGGCCTTGCTGTGGGTGTGGTGTAGGCTGGCAGCTGTAGTTCTGATTCGACTCCCAGCCTGGGAACCTCCATATGCCGTGAACGTGGCCCTAAAAAAAAAAGAAAATGAATTTTTTAAAAGACATTTTTTCTTCTCTCCAATTAACAAAACTGCAAATAACAAATGTTCATGTCTGACACTGGAATGTAAAGATTTATTGTCAACTCCCCAACATCTATCCATGACCCCTCTCTTCTAACTACCCCTCCCCCATTACTTCTTAGGAGTTAAGGAGTTTACATGATTTCATCCCTCCACAATGAACAGTCAAGGCTTGGGCATATGACCTAAGCAGGTCCAAGTGGAGTAAATCTCAAAGATTTTTATTGAAAAGCTGAGCCAAAGTTACTCTTTTTTCCTGATGGATGTGAACTAGAAACAACATGGCCACTAAATTGCTAAAAAACATCTTTGGACCATGAGAACAATCAGCCCTGGGATAAAGTTGGTAGAGGCAGAGGACAAAGACAGAGATTATGTCTTTAAGGACAGCTTTGAGTCAGTGTATCAAATACCGCCTAAAACCATATCTTACCTGGTTAATAGTGTGCGTTGATCACCTTTATTTTTAAGATAGTTTGAATTCTATTGTACCTGGAAATATAACAACTCAGACATTCCTACAATAGGTAAAACATTACAATAATTAATATCTATTACCCTATATTTAAAAATTAATGCATCCAATTAATATAAGGTGTCATCAGGCCGACAGTTCTGGCTTTAGAAATTATGAATTCTGCCATTAACTTGCCTAAGGTCATGTAGCTAACAACAATCTTTCTGATTCCTAGTTTCTTCAACTCTAAACAGAGATGTTATCTACTGAAAAAAAATTAAAAAAAATTTGTGTAGCAAAATCTTTGGTACACCGAAGGCACAGAACAAGTGCTGGTGCTATCCCCTTTTCTGGAGAGCCCATGCCAGGAAATTCTTGCTGCCTTTCAGCTAAGCAGAGTCTATCCAGTTCAAGTTTTACTTCTTCCTTAAACATAAAATGATTTGTTTAAACGAGTTTAAGTTCTCATCAACTGTATGCAAGAGTACCATCTACCATCTAAATTAGATAGCTTTGTCAAATTAAATAATTTCAGTAAAAATGCACCTTATAAGACACTGAGATTGTCTCTTTTCATTGTCTAGCAAATAATGTATCAATCACCACTTAAAAGTCACCCAATAATAATTATCAGAAGACAATATGATACTTTTTTAAATGTGCCTGATTGACATTTTACTTATAACCCAACTTATTTCCATTATTATATTAAAAATAAGCCAATATACTTATACAAGTAGAACCTAAATTTCCCTCCTGTGGAACAGGAAGATATAACAAAGCCTCTGAGAAGCAATTTCCTAGGCAGAGTGAAGATATCACTCTATCTCTAATAAGCACACAGACACAACAGAAGACCAGGAAGCCCTAACAGGAATCCAGCTGTGGAAGTGGCAGTAACATACCTAGGAAACCATAATCTGAACATGAACTAGCAAATCTCAAGAAAAAAAAAAGAAAGAAAAAGAAAAAGAGACATAGAAACAATCTAAATGTCCATCAACAGATGAATGGATTAAGAAGGGTGTACATATACATAGTAGAATACTACTCAGCCATAAAAAAGAATGCATAATGCCAGTTACAGCAACATGGGTGCAATTAGAGATTCTCATACTAAGTGAAGTTAGCAAGAGAAAGACAAATACCATATAATATCACATATGTGGAATCTAAAATATGGCACAAATGAACCTATCTACAGAACAGAAAAAGATTCATAGACATAGAGAACAGACTTGTGGCTGCCAGTGGGGAGGGGACTGGGAGTGATATGGACTGGGAGTTTGGGGTTAGTAGATGCAAACTATTACATTTAGAATGGATGGGCAATGAGGTCCTACTGTATAGCACAGGGAACTGTCCAATCCCAGGATATGAGAAAAGGAATGTATATATATATGTATGGCTGGGTCACTTTGCTCTACAGCAGAAATAGGCACAACATTGTAAATCAACTATAATAAAAACAAAAAAAAATTTAAAAAAGAAAAGGAAGACTTTACTTGAATGGAGCTCTGGTCCCTAGAAGAAAGTTGTTGTTATTGTTAGTATTGCAGGATACAATATGGTCCTTTAGCATTTTGTGAAGTACCTCCAGACACATAATTTTAAATATCTGCAAAACTCTATTCTGTAATAGAGTCTGCTTTAAAAAATTTGTCAGTGATAATCATCAGTACTACCCTTAAAATAATGGGGCACAAAAATGTGGTAAAATACATTTCTTGTACTACTGATTTATCTAACTACTAACTTAAATTTATGGCCCAAAATTACCCTGCTCAAAGATATTAATTTGGACTTCCTTTAAGGGAAAAAATATTCCTGTGAATATTTAGTTAAGAATTCATTTAATAGGTCTTCTTTTATAATATTATCATTATAATTATTATACAAGATATAATCACATTAAAAGGTATCAACAATCAAGTCTCAAAGAATCTTAAGTAAAATTTTTTAAAAGGGAAAGAACCCAGAATTCAATATAATATTTAGCCTACCCCTAAAAAAATATTCTCCCCATCTGTAAATATAAACTAGTTACAATTTAATCATTAACACACTGGACTGAATCATTTATATGTCTTCTTTCAATTTAATACCAAAGGCTATATGAAAGATAACTCCAGCACAAGTAAATTCAGAATCCTCAGAAACTAATTCTTATAATTATTGATTATTCACTCAATAGAATTTCATTACACAATAATCAAGGTATAATTAGAATATATTATTCCAAAGGAAGAAGTTTTATATAACAATCAAGATTTTATATACATATCTTTTTGTTAACTTATATCTGCTTAGTTTTTTATTGAGTTAAGTATAAAGGCCCAGTTAACTCATTAAATTGGTCAAGGCAGTACACTTGAACTATGCAACAGGATTTAAAAAGCAGCTGGTCTTTCAGTAGTTCTCTGGTAACCACACACGCACACGCACGCACACACACACACACACACACACACACACACACGCACACACAAACTGGTAGAGTACTCTGGATATAGGATCTCTCCCCATAATCTTACATAAGGCACTGTTCACAATCTGCAGTATTTTGAAAGCTATATAAATTGGACATGACCAAATTAGAGATGTCTGATAAACTCTTATAAAGTATTTGGGAACTTCAGCTACAGTCTGAAAAGATCAACTTTAAACTATAAAAAAGGAAAATTCATATAAAACCACAACAGATTTAACAGACATCTTTGGGGAAAAAATCAAATTTTAAGTCATTTTCTACTTTTTCAAATATGACGAAGGAAAAAAGGTACGGATAGTAATGTCTGCATTTTTTTTTAAAAATTATTAACTGAATGGACTTGGGGAAGAAAAAAAGCTATACAGTATTACTGCACTCTACAAATGTGCAGAATTCTAAAATGTGCCAGCACTGAAAAACTGTCTTGCATTGAGGTTTTCCAAGAGGTATAACGAGCCTGCCAAGAAAGCATCTGGTCTGTAGTAACAGCTTGCTGTCTTCAGTACAGGCCTTCAGAGCGTCAGGCCTGCTGCTCTTGCAAAAATCCCTTAATGTAAAAAAGTTTTCAGTGCCAATAGGTGGGACTATGATCGATGAAGTGGAATTGAATCCATATGCACACTGAGTTTCATTTCATTGTCAAGAATCTGAACAAGGTATTGCATAGATGGAAGGTGACCAGATTCCAGCTTGGACCACACTGGTACATCATTCAAAGTTATCTCAAATGCACCTGTTGACGTACACTGGTTTTCAATCATGTTGCTCAAGAAGACCATCATACGTGCACAGACCTTATTTTCTTGGCCCCACTGCCAGATACTAGGAGCCTGCATGCTTAACAAAGCAAAAGGATCTTTGCCAATGATTATTAAGCCTATTAATACTAGCTTGAAGACTGATAGGAAAGATGTTATATGTCTATAAATTGGTTGAGGGAGGTAATTCTCTCCTTCAATGCGGATGTCTGGATACTGCTGGCTAATAACCCACATGTACTCCTCAAACACCCACCTATAACCTCAGGAAACACATATCTGGAACTTGAGCAGTGGCCCCATGCTTTACTATATCTTTAATCTCTTGCTAGGCATGCCTCCCAGGTTGGCTGAGGCATTGCTCTGGACCACTGCTGGCACCGCCACCAGGAAAAGTACCAGAAGTCTCATCATAAACGTGCCAGCCACTTCGGCCACCCTCACACTGAGCAAGATTTGATATTTTGATGATGAGTTGAATTAAACCTATAAATCTCAAATATATTCTTTGTAAAGTTCAAAACCAACTGTCTTAACATGCATAGTATCACTACAGGAAGTAAATATTAGTGCACAAATCTGATGAGAAGTTGTATTCTAATTTTGGCATGCTATTGAGTTACTAGGTAGCCTAAAATTCCACCCAAAGGGGTTCCATTTTCAAAATAATGGCATAGTAAAATATTACTGGAAAACTACCACTCCCCTCTCTAGGGGGAAAAAGAACCATGGAACAAGAACAAGGTACTAAAAAAGCAGCTACATAAAAGCACTAAGGAACAAAGATAGACTGTTTGAGAATACATGCTTAAAGGAGGGAAGTTATGTGATGTGAGCTCCCATGTTCAAGACTTTCAGTCTGAGGCCAAGATAGGCAGCAGAGGCCAAGAAACAGACAAACTGTCTGGTCTGGCGAACCAGAAAAGTATAGCCAGGGAAACTATGGCAATGGAAGACTGCAAAGAGATAGGAGAGAGCAAGGGAAAATAGGAATTCCCAAATTTTGTACACACATTTCTCTGATGCCAAAACCATGCACAGGCGGACTCAAACTAGACTAGTTAAAGACAAAATATCTGAAGGGAAGAAATGGAGTTTGTAGTTCAATTCCAACTACCTACTAATACAAAAGAAACAACACACAGCAGAGAAAAATAATGGAATCACAACTTAACACTCACTCTGTCTAGGATACAATCCGAATTACCTAAGGAAAGTCAAATTATTATTAAGAGAAAAGAAAACAAGTGAAACTGAACATGAGATGACCCAAATGTAAATAGCTAAGGAAAATATTCAATGCCTATTAAAACTATCTTCAATAAACAAATACAAATATGCACATAATGAACCAAAAGTCAGGCATTCCTAGTGAAGAAATGGAAATGATATTTTTCAAATCAGAACCGATAAACAAACTACCTTAACAAGAAAAAAAAAAATCCGTATGGACATAATAGCCAAGTTGAGATGACTGCGGGGAAAGTAGGTTGACTTTCAGTCAGATAAATCAATACAAACTATTTGACCTAAATAAGACAGAAAAATAAAATTAAGCAAAAATGAACAGAGCCTTAGGAACCTATTAGATTATATAAAATGGTCCAGCATGCATGTAATTAGAGTCTTCGGAGGAGAGGGGAAAGAAGGTAGAAAAACATTTGAGTAATTAATGAGAAAAAATATACCTAAATTTATTGAAAGACAAAGTTTCACAGATTGATGAAGCTCAATGAATAGCAATAAGAATAAACTCAAAGATGTCCAAGAAGAGACATATTCAATGACAGACACAATAGCAGAGATATGATACAAATGTCAAAAGTAAAGAGCAGGAGTTCCCGTCGTAGCTCAGTGGCTAACGAATCCGACTAGGAACCTTGAGGTTGCGGGTTCGATCCCTGACCTTGCTCAGTAGGTTAAGGGTCTGATGTTGCTGTGGCTGTGGCGAAGGCTGGCAGCTACAGCTCCTGTTAGACCCCTAGCCTAGGAACCTCCATATGCCACGGGTGTGGCCCTAGATAAGGCAAAAAGACAAAAAAAAAAGAAAAAAAAATGTAAAGAGCAAATCTAGAAAAGCAGAAAAAGAAAAATGTTTCAATTAATGCTTGACTTCTCATCAGAAAGTA
The DNA here is from genome assembly GCA_004024745.2 of Catagonus wagneri. Lineage (NCBI taxonomy): Eukaryota > Metazoa > Chordata > Mammalia > Artiodactyla > Tayassuidae > Catagonus > Catagonus wagneri. Next base: position 27,301,706 of record PVHT020000141.1, read on the forward strand.
AGTAGGCCAGAATAGAGTGAGACATTATTAAAGTTGCAAAAAAGAAAAACTTTTAACCTAAAAAAGTAGAGGGGAAACCTGTCAACCCCAAATTTTATACCCAGCAAAAATATTCTTAAATAATGAAGCTGAGGAGTTTCGGTTGTGTCTCAGTGGTAACAAATTCAAACAGTATCCATGAGGATACTCATGATCCCCAGCCTCGCTCAGTGGGTTAAGGATCCGATGTTGCTGTGAGCTGTGGTGTAGGTCACAGACGCAGCTCAGATCACATGTTGCTGGGGCTGTGGCATAAGCTGGCAGCTGCAGCTCCAATTCAAGCCCTAGCCTGGGAACCTCCATAGGCCACAAGTGTGGCCCTAAAAAGCAAAAAGCAAACAAACAGAGAAACAAAAAGAATGAAGCTGAAATAAACATTTTCAGATGAAAGGACACTAAGAAAATTCACTGCCAATAACCTGCCCTAAGCATTCTAAAGAAGTCTTCAAGTTTAATAAAGGAAATGCCAGATAGAACCTCAAATTCTCAGGAAAAAAAGTAAAGAACATCAGATATGGTAAATATTTAAATAAATGCAAGAGACTAATTTTTTCCTCTTGATTTATTCATAATACAAACATATGTTTAAAATAAAAGCTCTTTGTGGAATGTACTAAATGCCACTGAAATGTAACCTTCTAAATGGTTAATTTTATGTTATGTGAATTTTATCTCAATTTTTAAATTTTTTGCATTTATATATTTAGAGTATTGCATACAACAACTATAGCATAAAAGATTGGAAGAGAATATAGGCTTATATACTTATAAGGTTTTCATATTTTACATGAGGTAATACAATAGAAACTGTGTAAACTGTGAGAAACTTGCAGACATCTATACACTATCTGTAAGGATGTGTACTGTAATCACCAAAGCAACCACTAAACAAAAAGATGAAGCTTAGTTAAAAACAAAGATGAATATTAAAATGAAATCCTAAGAAGTCTTTAGATAATAAAATAACACACAGAAAGTGAAACAAAGTAACAAAAAACAGAAGTAACAAACAGAACACAAAGAGAAGCACATAAATCTAAATCTATCAATAAGTACAACAAATTGCATTTTTAAAGTTTCTATCACAATTAACAATAAAATACAACATAACTATATGCTGTGTACAAGAGATGCACTTTAAATATAAAGACATTAATAGGCTGAAAGTAAATGGATGGAAAACAATAAGCATAAGATAATTATAGAGGCTCTATCTTGATTCCAAAATTAAAAGTATTCCTAAAGAAAAACAGCAAATTCATCAGAAAGGCACACATGCACCTATGTGTATATGCTTCATAACAAAGCTTTAAAATATAAGAAGTCAAAACTGACAAAATTAAAGACAAAATAGACAATTTCAATCAAGAGCTGAAGATTTTTTATACTCCTCTCAACTAAACTGAGAGAACTAGACCCCCCAAAATTGATAAAGACACAGAGGATATGAAAAAATGCTATCAATCAACTTCACTTCAATGATTAATAATTACTGAATATTACAGCTAATAATAAAAATATATATATATATTCTTTTTAATCTCACATAGCTCATTTGGCCCACACTACACACTGGGTCAAAAAACAAGTCTCAATAATCTTAAAATGACTAAAATCATACAGAATATGATCCTTGACCACAAAGAAATTAAGTGAGCAATCAGTAACAGTAAGAATAATAGGTAAACCTCAAGCATTCAGAAACACAGACTTCTTAAGAATTAAGAAATTATAAGAAATATTACAAGAAAATATTTTAAATGATAAAATATAAAATATTAATTTGGTGTTAGTTGATGCAAACTTTTGCATCTGGAGTGGATAAGCAACGATATCCTGCTATATAGCACAGAGAACTATATCTAATCACTTGTGATGGTACATGATGGAGAATAATATGAAAAAGAATGTGTATGTATGTATAACTGGGACACCCTGCTGTACAGCAGAAATTGACAGAAAATTGTAAATCAACCACAATAATTTTTTTTAAAAAGAATATATCAAAATATGTGGAATGCAGCAAAAGTAGTACTTAGAAGAAAGTTATTAACTTTAAATGATTACATTAGGAAAGAACAGGATTGGATTAAGATGGCGGAATAGAAGGACTGGAGCTCAACTTCTCTCCCAAATAACAGCAAAAATACAACCAAATGCCAAGCAACCTTCAACCAAATGGACTGTAAACTTCCAAAAAAAGATACTTTGCTCCAGAAGACACAGCGGAGACCACATCAAGAGGTAGGAGGGGCGATTACGCGATAGAAGCAACCCCATACCTCCCGGGTGGGAAGCCCCACAGACTGGAAAGTAACTGCATCACAGAGACTCAGCTACAGGACTGAGAGTTCTGAGCCTCACGTCAAAACACCACGCCTGGGGATCAGGCACAGGGAGAAAGAGCCCCCGGAGCATCTGGCATTGAAGGCCAGTGGTGCTTTTGTGCAGGAGCTCCACAGGACTGGGGGAAACAGAGACCCCACTCTTGAAAGGCACACACAGACTTTCACGTGCACTGGGTCCCAGGGCAAAGCAGTCTCCAGAGGAATCTGGGTGGAACCTGACTGCAATTCCTGGAGGATCTCCTGGGAAAACAGGGGTGACTGTGCCTTGTTGTGGGGGAAGGGCATTGGAGGTGAA
>PVHT020000141.1:27305387-27326949 GCA_004024745.2 Catagonus wagneri
ATCAGCGCTGAGAAGCCCCAGGCCAAACAACAATTCAGGTGGGATCTCAGCCCCACCCATCAGGAAACAGGCTGCCTAAAGACCCCTCAGGCACACAGCCAGCCTCTAATCTCATCCAGAGACAAAGCCCCATCCATCAGAGGGAGAGGAATCAACCCCACCTACCAGTGAGCAGGTATCACTCCCTCCCATCAGGAAGCCTACAGCAAACCCCCTCCATACCAACTTTAGCCACAGCGAGGCAAACACCTGAACTAAGAGAGGCTACAACTCTATTGTCGACACAAAGGTCACCGCACCAAAAACCTATAAAAATGAAAAGATTACATTAGGAAAGAAGCTCTAAAACCAATGCTCTAAGTTCTCACTTTAAGAAACTAAGGAGGGTGTGGGGAGGTTCCCTTTTGATGCAGCAAGTTAAGGATCCAGTATTGTCCTTGCAGCAGCTTAGCTCACTGCTGTGGTGTGGGTTCATTCCCTGGTCCAGGAACTTCCACAGGCCACGGGCGTGGCAAAAAAAAAAAAAAAAAAAGAGAGAGAGAGAGAGAGAGAAGAAATTAAGGGGGAGAAGCAGATTTAAACCGAATAGGTAAGAAGTAAATTGGACAGCCTAGATGAAAACATCAAAATGTTTAAAAAAAAAAGTTATCAGAACTGACCACTATGCTGTACAGCAGAAACTGGCACAACACTGTAAATCAACTGTACTCTAATAACAACAATAACAAAAACTGTAACAAGAAGAGACAGAAAATACAAACATCCCTAAGTCACAGAAACTAAATTTATAAATAAAATTCTTTCCACAAAGAAAACTCCAGGCTCAGATGGCTTTACTGGTAAATTCTATCAAACATTTAGGGGAGAAATAACACTAATTCTCCAAAATTCTTTCAGAAAATTGAGGAGGAAATATTTTCCAACTCAATTTATAAGGCTAACATGACCCTTATATATAAATCGACAAAGATCTGAAAGAAAACCACAGAACTAATAATTCCTCATTAATACAGATGTAAAAATCCTTAAAAAAAAAAACTCCACAAATCAAATCAAACATAATATAAAAGAATTATTCATCATGACAAAGTGAGTTTATTTTGGGAATATGAGTAGTTTATTATCCAAAAATAAGTCTACGTAATTTACCATATTAATACAATAAAAAAGAAACATCATATGATCATTGTGACAGATAAAAGAAATGCATTTGATAAAATCCAACACCCATTCAAGATAAAAATCCTCAGCCAACTAGGAACTGAAGAATACTTTTTCAACTTGATTAAGGACATAGACAAATAACCTACAATATCACTTACAAGAGCAAAAAAAAAATTAAATACTTCAGGATAAATTTAACAAAATACGCACACGGCCTGTACAGTATAACCTACAAAATGCTGTTGCTATAAGACCCACATAAATTAAGAGATTTACTGCGCTCACAGATTCGTATTCTCCATACACAGTTTCAATACAAAGTCAAAAATCAATAAAAACTCAGCAGGCTGTTTTTTTAACTTGTAGAAATTAACACCAATCCTCCAATTTATATAGAAAACTTAGAAAACAATCTTGAAAAAGAACTAAGTTGTAAGACATATACTACTTGATTTTAAAACTTACTAAAGCTACAGTAAGTGTGGTATTGACAGACTAGACAAAGAGACAAATGGAACAGAATTAGAGCCCAGAAACAGACCTACGCTTTACCCAAAAGTGTGTTCAATTAATGTCCAACAAGGTGCCAAGTTAATTCAATGAAAGAAAAGACATTATTTCCAACTTACTATCCATACAGGAAAAAAATTAACTTCAACTCCTTACTTCATGTCACATGCAAAATTAAAATGGATGATAGACCTAAATGTAAGCACTAACATTACTAAACTTTAATAAAAGAAAATCTTTGACACATTGAGTTGGGTAAAGATTTCTTAAAACAGCACAAAAAGCACTGAACCACTGAGAAAAAAAAATAACATGAACATATAATGAAAAACTTTTGCTTTCTGAAAGATACAATCAAGAAAACAAAAAGCCAAGCCACAGCCTGGGAGAAAATTTCACATAACATGTATTTGATAAAGGACTTGTATCCAGGCTATACAAAGAATTCTTTCAGCTCAAAGTAATACAAAACAGTTCAACTTAATATAGGCAAAAGATCTGAATAGATACATCACCAGAGACAACAAAAAAGATGGCAAATAAGCACATGAAAACATGCTCATCACTAATCATCTGGGAAATGGAAGCTAAAGCCACAATGAGAAATTGTTGAGAATGTCTAAAGTTTAAATGACTGACAGTATCAAGTGTTGAACAAGATGGGGAGTATCTGGAACTCACATAATGCTGGGGAGGAATCAAAATTATAGCCACTTGGAAAAGTATATGGCGGTATCTTACATTCAACACATACTTAACTAACATATGTTTCGGCAATCCCACTTCTAGGTATTTATCCAAAAGAAACAGAAACACATGTCCACACAAAGACTTGGATACATACAATCATAATAGTAAAACTGGAAACTTGAAATTCAAACATCAACTAACGAGTGGATAAGAAAATTGTGATATATCCATACTTTAATACCATGGCAATAAGAACAAAATATTAGTGCTCACAACAGGGTTAAATCTCAAAAAAACTGTTAGTTTAAAAAAGTCTAATATCAACATACTTCATGATACTATATGAAATTCTAAAAATGATAAAACATAATGATAGAAAGCAGATTAGTGGTTGCTACAGCAAAAGGGTTGGAGGAACTGCAAAAGAATATAAAGAAACACTTTAGGATGATTAAAATCTATTGATTATGACGATGGAAACATAACAGTATGCAAAAAACAAAATTCATCAAACTGTACAATAAGAATGGGTGATTTTACTATATGTAAAATATGCCTCAACAATGTTTGGGGAAAACTTATCTAGAGAAACTTGATATATAAAATTATCATTGATAAGATTTCATACTTGATTATAGAAGTTCAACATTATAGGATCTCAGGAAGTTAACCAAGATGGAAATTCACCTATTTTAAAATCTTAATATTGGAGAAAAGAGTTTACAATGATTTCCTGTCAAATGAATTTCACAAATTATTCTGGTCTCAGCTTTCTAGAAATAAAAGTGAAAGATGACAAAAATTTAATAAAAATATAAGAAAAATAGTAAACATTATTGATTTAAAAATACATGTCACAAATAATGAATAATTAAAAATTTAAGGAGGACTGATTGCTATAAAGGGAATAATTACACCCTACTCCTAATAATGTAAGGACTTTCCTGGATTCATTCTCTGTGATTTGGGGGCTTTTCTAAATTCCTTCTCATGTGACCCTGTGGCTGCGCAAAGAGGCTTTTGACACAGTACTCAGGATATTAAAAGCTGAACATTTTACCAGGGTAAGACCCTGAACCTAGAGAAATAAAGAGCTTCTAAGCACAAAAGGGGGGTATTGAGTGGATTAAAATGAAGAAAAAAAGTATGTTTCTGAGAAAACTTCATTTTCAAATGGAACCATTCTGTTTCAGGAGTCAAACTCATCAATGCAAAATTTTGTTTTCAAAAGATTTCTTCAATGAAGCAGTTCCTCTTTGTGCTATTTAGTTCACTGTATTTTTACAAGCCCCAGGCTGAGCAAACCATGATTGAGAGAAGCCATCTTATGCACATTGCTGTTGTCCCACATCATTCAGAACAAACCTTTTTAGATCGTTAACTACCACAGGAGTGCTGATTACATAGGCACCAGCAATTTCCTAACCAATGACCACCTGAACAATGATGTGTTCAGCTTCTCAGACCCTGCAGCCTTTCAAAGGTGAATCATTTCAGTTTGGAACTAGATCTCCATAGCAACTTCCCTTTGAGGGTTTTAGAATCACCATCCAGTAATTCTATGATCATCAAGCTCAACCATTCCCAATGGTTCTTTTCACAGCAGATGGAAAAGGAAGCCTTGAAATTTTACAGTCTATTTCAAGCAATTCATCTGGCAGCCTATTAGAATTCAAAATATTTCGACCTTCAATCACAAAGCATGTTATCTGAAGCTGTGGTGATCTCAAGTCAAGACAAGCAGACGTTTTAGTCTAATCATCCATGATGAGAAGAGACTGACAAAAACTCTTAATTCAACCACCATCAAAATGCTTATTTTAACTGCATGAAAGTCTTTCAACAGGCAATGAAAACACACCATGTACCATTTTATCACAACCTTCTGTTCAAGGAAAATATGAATTCTGAATATTGACATGGATCTCTGTGCTTCTTAGACTGCTTGGAACAAATATGTTTCTTAAAAGTCAGCATAAATCCAATTGAAGAGCACTATTGTTCTCCGCTTGCAAAAGCCAGTAACCATAAGCAAATGGCAACAGACTTTTCAAAGTCAGTCAGTTTAATAAAATCAAGTGCATTTGGATCATTTAATTTTTTTCAGACAAACTTTAACATTCTTAACCAGAAAATATCAATTCCTCAGGAAATTAACACCAATTAAAAGAAAAGGGCAGATCTTAAAGAAAAATTGTAATTCACAAAAAGTCGTTGACTTTCCCTCAACTCAATCAGTTTTCTAATGGGTTCAAAATATACTAATCCTCCTTCTTTAAAATATTAAATTCAATCACATTAAAAAGCTGAGCATTTCAAATTGCTAACAAATGCAGTCAAAATTTTTTATCCAAAACAAACTTCTTATAGTTAAAATATCTACTATGTGCAATAATTTCACTAAATAAATAATTTTCAGAATTTATTATACATGTAAACCAAGCACAGGTATTTTTTGGTATTCCTACAGCTATTTAGTGACATGTTAGAAGACTATGAAAAAATTTTAAGTGCCTATTTTCTAATTACTAATCAAATCAAAACAGTCTTTACAAGGAACGGAAATAACTTTAAGGATAAACACTGGCTTAAAAAAAGATAACTATAATCTATGAATCACTAAATCAATTCAAAGGAGATGATTAAAAAAAGAACATAAATATCAACTAATTTTCATAACCTAAAATATAAAATAGAATATGGACATATATATGGTTTTTCAAATTACCACTGCTGAACTAATAAGCCAGTTTTAATTTATCACCTCACCTTCTTCTACAAAGGAACACTATAAACACCAGTTCCAAAGCCTTAGTACTTTCGAAAAAATTAGATGTAAATTTAATTATATCATAAGCAAGAAAAATTTTAATGGACTTACTCTACTTCCTTAAGACAGAGACTGACACACACACTTCATACAATCAAACTATTATTACTTTCTGCATAAACTATAGCAGCTAATTTAAACAATTTTTATATGAGCCTATGAAATACGTATGCTTCAAATCGCACACATATATTTTATTTTCTGCCTAACATCTTTAACATAAGCTTTATCTTGGTTTAAATATTTAACCACAAGGAGTTCCTATTGTGGCTCAGAGGTAACGAACCTGACTAGTATCCATGAGGACACAGGTTCGATCCCTGGCTTTGCTCAGTGCGTTAACGATCTGGCATTGCCATGAGCTGTGGTGTAGATTGCAGACACGGCTCGGATCCCGCTTTGCTGTGGTTGTGGCATAGGCCGGCAGCTGCACCTCCGATTCAACCTCCCAGCCCTGAACTTCCGTATGCCATGAGTGAGGCCCTATAAATAAATAAATAAATAAATAAATAAATAAATATTTAACCACAAAAAGAGAAGATAGCAAGCTTATTTTATGTTGTAGAACTGGTTCCACCAAACTTGTACAAATCAGATAACTCCTGACTTCTAAAAAGCAGTAAAAATTTTTAAAAGAAAAACAAGCAACTTAATTATTTTAATAACAGCAACATTAACTCTCCTAAGGAATATCCCCTCTTACTTTTAAAAGCTCCACTTCTACCAGGAAATACAGGAGTGTAAGGAAAATGCCAGACTTTACTTGCCTTATTTTGGATTGTTTTAATTTATGATTTGAGGTACACAATTCAAATTTGAACCAAAGATAATGCTTAAATTAAAAGCATAGTGAGATTATATGCACATGCGTTTATGCATTTTCTATTTATAACTGTAAGTAGTTTATTTTACTCACATGGGGTGGGGGGTAAAACACAACCAAAAGGATCATAAAAAACATATTAATGAAATTCCAATACCCCAAATTCACAAAGTGTAATTTAATGGCTAAAATATGATAACAACGTGAAAAATTGAGAGGCTATTAATACAATAACATCGAAGTTTAAATGAATAGAATCTTCTCAAAGTAGTTATGCATGAACATTTGTTCATAATACTGTCTGAATTCAGTTTACTAAATATTCCAAACTTCATATCCATATGCTGGATATTCAAACTCTATCTGTATTGGCCTACAAAGCTCTTTAAGGGGTACCCTATCTTAGGAATACTTAAAAAATTATTCACTATTAATAATTATGGGAAGTTCCTGTTGTGGCACAGCGTAAACGAATCCAACTAGTACCAATGAGGATGCAGGTTCAATCCCTGGCCTCGCCCAGTGGGTCGGGGATCTGGCATTGCCATGAGTTGTGGTGTAGGCTGGTGGCTACAGCTATGGTTTAACTCCTAGCCTGGGAACTTCCATATGCCACAGGTACAGCCTTAAAAAGCAAAAGCAAATAATTATGGAATCTAAAAATATTTTTGCTCAATTATCTGTAAAAAAAGACAGAGGCTCACGCAGGATGCCTGATAATATGTAATGGTTAAATAGATGTTTTTCTTGGTGGTAACAACATCATACTAAACTTCCAACGATTAACTAATTCTGAGTTATTATGAAGTCCATTATCTGTCTTAATTTCCCCATTTGGCTGTGAATTTTTTAAGCATAGATATATTATGAATTTTATTAACCCAGCCCTTAGGGCTTTACATCTGACATTGCAGGTACCCAATGTTTGCTATCAGTTTATTAGATAGCCTTGATGGGTATAATTCAAAACTCCATTTTGTAAAACATTCTGGACTGTTCTAAACTCACTTTTCACTTGCCAGTCACATAACGAAAACCAGAAAAAGAAAAAGATTAATTTGTTGTGAAAGCTTATTAATGAAGGAGAAAAATATCTTGATATCTTTATTTTTTACTTTTATCTTTCCCTTACCTCCCAAATATACAAGAAACCTACTCCTAACAAGAGTTGCTAACATGCAACTATTGAGTTTAGGAGCCTATGATAAATTTAAGTTTACTTTTTAACATATAATCAAGCAACATATTGTAACTGAAGCACACTGAAAACAGCAGTTACCAGCTAATCAACAATAGCAGAAACATTTCTCTCAATGAAGAAAAAAAGTTAAAGATGACATAATGTAATACACTTTGTTATAATAATTATGTGGGGAAAAGTTTACATTCAGTATAACACTCTAACAACTATAGAACAAATGTATTCATTTTTATTCTTATCAATACCTATGCTTACATTTTGACAACAAAATACTGGGACCATGTATAGTAAAATCAAACTATTCAACTTTTAAGTCCAGAATCAGAAACCCATCCATATAATCAGAGTACAAATTTGGTGTGTGTGTGTGTGTGTGTGTGTGTGCGTGTGTCTGTGTGTGTGTTACTACTCTTACCTCTTCAATCAATATAGCAAAAATGTAGTTACCACAGTACTTGACCTCTGACTGGGGCAGCAATCTAAAGGAAATTCCCTCTAGCAAATGTGTTATTCCTCAGATAGGACAGCAGGATGCAGTATAATGGCTAAAACTTTTTCCTCAACACAGTCATACTGTTTCAATGATATTCTAAGCTTCCGATACTCTGTGGACAGAAAACTTCAGAAGAATTTTCTTCTATTAGATTACCTACCCTGACAGAATATTAAAGTATGAAACTATAAGTTACACTGAAATCTTGGCAATCTGGAAAAGACACAAATCTAAAGTAGTACAAGTAGTAAAGAGGTATTCATAATAAGTGCTAAAGCTTTAAAAATAAACAAATACTGTATGTTCTGGTTAAGAAGGCAGCTTACTAATAAGTAAAGAAAACCTGTAAAATCTGCACACTCTTTGACTCCAGCAATTTCTACTTTTAGCAATTTACCCTAAGGGAAAAACTCAAGAAAATGGACAACAGTGCATATAAGGTATATACAAGAAGGTCTGTAGTATCATTTACCCACGCATTCAACAAATATTGAGGAGCACTCACATGCCTGCTGTCATGGAACTTATATACTAGTAAAGAAAAATAGATAATCAGAGTTCCCGTCGTGGCTCAGTGGTTAACGAATCCAACTAGGAACCATGAGGCTGTGGGTTCAATCGCTGGCCTTGCTCAGTGGGTTAAGGATCCGGTGTTGCCGTGGCTGTGGCGAAGGCTGGCAGCTATAGCTCCTGCTAGTCTCCTAGCCTGGGAACCTCCATATGCTGCGGGTGCGGCCCTAAATAAGGCAAAAAGACTAAAAAAAAAAAAAGAAAAATAGATAATAAACAAGTAAATGGATAACTGGCTAATATTTAATCAGAGAGAATGATGAAGGAATCTATGGCAACATGGAGAGGTCACTGGTGACCTAGACAGGAGTATTCTTTAATGTTCTTTTGGGGGCAAAGCCTTACTGGAGTAGGCTTAAAAAAAAAAAAAAGAATAGAATGTAAAGAAGCGGACACAGTGCAATTTCATTTCACAGTTTTGTTGTAAAGAAAACAGAAAGGAGTAGCTGGAAAGGGTCATTACACCATGTTTACATGATCATGAGAACAAATCAATAGAGAAAAAACAATAAAGGAAAAAGAGGGCCTGAGAGCAGGATCACAATCGTATGTGAGAAAGGGAAGTATATTTAATGTACAACATTGGCCTCAGCAGGGACAGTTCACCTGTTACACAGAAAGGAAAAGTAGAGTCTATGATACAGATGGATGTAAAATAGAAGAATTCATAAACACCAGACCCCACTCTGCCTCAGGACCCTTACATTTCTCACTGCCTCTATGCTCCCAAATTATTTACATAATTTGATCCCTTACCTCCTTTAGTTCTTTACTCAAATGTCAACTTCTCAGGGATGCCTTCTTCTGCAGCATTTCAAACTGCAACCCACACCCAAACACTTATTATCCTCTTTCCATACATTATTTTTCTTAGTATGTTTACCATCAAATATACGTATTTTACTTTTTAAACATTTTGCTTACTGTCTATAACAAAGCTCTAAAGATATCATTAAAGAAAATTCTGTCATCTAATAAAATGGGACACTATTTCAGCAACAACAAAAAAGGCCAATCTTTACTAATATGACTACTATATCTGCATATAACATACTCTCAAAAAAGTCGTAAGTCTATTTTACTGTCATCAGTTGTGAGGGAGAAATTAAGTAAGCCACTGGCATTAGAATGAACTGGACAGTGGCAAAGTCAGAATCTTAATAATCCAACCATCAGCTGTGCAACAGTTAGCTGGATGGAACTGAGACCAGGAGAGTCCAATCTCTCATGGATCTCTTCAAGCATTCAAGAAATATACACTAGGGCAGAGAAAACGGGAGCACGTCATGCGGTTTGGGGAAAAAAGAATCCTAACTTGAAAATCTAAGTACACCACACAGCATTCATAATTTTTATCTTTTCATACTACCCGTTAAGAACACAAAATAGCTATCATACCCCTCTATTTAATGATAACTAGGTTGTTCTCACTGATGTAGAAACAAAAGAACTGGTGGCACCATTATGGGTAAGAGAAAAAAAAGGTGGGAGGTTTAATGGTTTTAACCTGGATACTACCACTTGTATGTTGATACTAGGCAAGTCAAAATCCAGTCTCAGTTTCTTCATGGTAAAAGTAGATAACAGTGGTACTTTCCTCCTAAGTTTATTCCAAAGATTAAATATGATTCATGTAAAAGATCTAGCACAGTACTGGCCCCGAGTGGAACTCAATAAATGGTACTCAAAGAATCTTGTCCCATTAATACTATCAGAATGTTCAGATATTCAGAGAAAGAGGATTTAACTTTGATTTCCAGTTCAAGATAACTAACAGGAAAAAAAAGTGAGGAATTTGGGGAGGGACACAAGCATATTGTATAATCCCATTTTTTTCCTCTCCTGTTCCCAACTAGTTTAATTGCTAACCCTGGACAATTAAGGAAATTCCAGCCTGGTTCTATGCTGACTGGTCAACAGTCCACAGAATCAAAGCAGAAAATTTCAAGTATCCAAAACTGGTCTGCAAACCTAAGGTCAACTAACCCATAACAAAGGAGGCAAGAACATACAATGGAGAAAAGACAGTCCCTTCAATAAGTGGTGCTGGGAAAACCAGAGAGCTACATGTAAAAGAATGAAATTGGAACACTCCCTAACACTATACATGAAAATAAACTCAATATGTATTAAAGACCTAAATATAAGACCAGATACTATAAAACACTTAGAGGAAAATATAGGCCAAATACTCTGACATAAATCACAGCAACATCTTCTCAGATATACCTCCCAGAGTTAATGACAATAAAAACAAAAATAAACAAATGGGACAATTAAACTTAAAAGTTTTTGCACAGCAAAGGAAACTCTAAATAAAACGAAAAGACAACCCACAGAATGGGAGAAAATATTTGCAAATAAAGCGACTGACAAGGAATTAATCTCAAAAACACCTCCCAAAGCTCAATACCAAAAAGACAATCCCATCAAAAACTGAGGAGATCTACACAGACAATTCTCCAAAGACTTACAGATGGCCAAAAAACACATGAAAAGATGTTCAACATCATTAATTATTAAGAGAAATGCAAATTAAAACTATTATGAGGCACCACCTTACACCATTACACCAGCCAGAATGGCCATCATCAAAAAGTCTACAAACAATAAATGCTAGAGAGGGTGTGGAGAAAAGGGAACCCCCTTGCACTGTGGTGGGAATGTAAACTGGTGCAACCACTGTGGAAAACAGTATGGAGATTCCTCAAAAAACTAAAAATAGAATTACCATTTGATCTAGCAATCCCATTCCTGGGCATCTATCCAGAGAAAACCATGACCCCAAAAGATACATGTACCCCAATGTTCACTGCAGCACTATATACAATAGCCAAAACATGGAAATAACCTAAATGCCCATAGAGAGAGGACTGGATAAAGAAGATGTACATACACATGATGGAATATTACTCAGCCGTTAAAAAGAAAGAATAACAGCATTTGCAGCTACATGGATGGACCTAGAAATTATCATGCTAAGAACGGCATATGCTAGCACTTATATGTGGAATCTAAAAAAAAAGGATACAATGAACTTCTTTGCAGAACAGAAACTGACTCACTGACTTTGAAAAAACTTATGGTTACCAAAGGAGATGGGTGGGGAGAGGTTGGGCTGGGGGGTTTGGGATAGAAATGCTGTAAAACTGGGTTGTGATGATAGTTGTACAATTACAAATATAATAAAATTCACTGAGTTTAAAAAAGAAAACACACAGAACTAGAAGGTGGCAATTCCAATAAACCACAAAGGCTCCCCCCACAACAACCAAAAAAAATTGGTCTGCAAGACATCAAGGTTGATATCTATCAAAGTTAGCCTTCAAAAATGTGTATTTTTCAAAGTTCCCTGATGGCCTAGAGGATTAAAGATCTGGTACTGTCACCACTGTGGCTCAGGTTACTGCTGTGGCACAGGCTGGATCCCTTGCCCAGGGAATTTCCACACGCTGTGAGTGCGGTCAAAAAAAAGGGTATTTTTCCCTTTTCCTTTTGAATGTGGCCTAGATTTGACTTCCAAAGAAGAGAAAAAATATGAAAAGGGAAAAATAGTAATTTTACCATGAAAAAACCTGGCAAACACCATCATCGCCAAGTGACAAAGAGTTACACATCACCATTGTCATGAATATACCATCTACTCCTGGATATGATGTAAAGGGTACTTCACCTCTGTGGTTATTCTTTCCAAAAACCCATAACCCTTATCTAAAACATCAGATAAATTCAATTTGAGGAACACACTACAAATCACTTCAACAGTCAAAACTGTCAAGGTCACAAAAAGGAAGACTGAGAAACTATCGGAGGGGTCCAGAGAAGACTAAGGAAACATGACAAGTAAATATACTGTGGTCTCTTGAATTGGATCCTGGAATAGAAAAAGAACATCAGTAGATAAAATAATGAAATCCAAACAAAGTCTAGAATTTAGTTAATAGTAATGTACCAATGTTGGTTTAATAAATGTACTCTTTCATGTACTTGGTTTTGACAAATGTACCATGGTAAAATAAAGGGATAGTGAAACAATGATAACATAAGGGGAAACTAAAACTGTATGAGGGGTATATGAGAACTCTCAGTGGCTTGTTTAAACGAAAACGAGCATGGGTGGCATAAAGTATTCAGGATACACTAAATGAGAAAAGCAAGTTTCAGTAAAATATGTATAATATGATCCTACATTCTTTGAAAATGGATTTTATTTATTTAATTATGAAAATAATGTGTTCACATATTTAGAACACACAGGTGTATAAAAACAGAACACAAAATAAAGAGCCAAAAATAGAAATTAACAAACAAAATTTTATTTCTCTTTAATTTCAATCTTGAAATGAACAGTCCATCTTAGCGAAGCAGCTCTGCTCCTTATAGTCAGTCACAGATCCAAGTTTCTTCCGAGACATGGATCAACTATCATCTAAGACGATGCCATCATCTGCATGGTCTAAGTACTTCCCATTAAGCCAGCATAAAAGGAGAAAAGCAACTACTAGTGGAGACACAGTCAATGTCTTAAAACCCAGTACAAGTATCACATATCATTTCTTTTCACAATCCCCTGCTAAAAAATACAGACATATCTAATCTCACAGTAGGTTTGAAATGTAGCAAAGACAAACAGACATGTGCAAGGAAGGAGAACAGGGACTTTTATGGACAACTAGTAACTGTCACCAGAAAAGGTAGGCAAAAGAATAAATTATCTGGCAATCTCCAAACAAGCATTGTTAACATTTCAATATATTTTTTAGATTTTTCTCAGGGCTTAAACAAAACCAGAATACCTATTTTTTCATTTCATGTATCACAGACACCTGTCCACTTACACTGCACAGTATTCCACTGAATTAATGTACTGTATCTAATTTCACTTAATCTACATTTATCCACTTTTTCAGAACTTAACTACCCTACCTAACAAAGAATCATGTGAACAGGCTGATGTTTTTAAGTTTTCTTTTTTCTGTTTTTTTCCTTTTTACAGACATAGCTGCAGAATGTGAAGTTTCCAGGCTAGTGGTCAAATCGGAGCCGCAGCTGAGGCCTATACCACAGCTACAGCAACACTGGATCCAAGCCACATCTGCAACCTACACTGCACCTTCCAGCAATGCCAGATCCTTAACCTACTGAGTGAGGCCAGGAATCAAACCTGCATCCTCACAGACACTGTCAGGTTCTTAACCCGCTGAGCCACAACAGGAACTCCAAAAGTATTCTTAATATACAAACAATAATCAAAAACATAATGAAAGAGAAGACTAGATTTATAAAACCAAAAGCAACAGAAAAAAAGATAGTGTGCAAAACCAACACAAAGAGAAGCTTTCCAAACACTTCAAAAGTAGACTTGAACAAGTAAAACAGCAGAGCTTTGATGTGTATTTACGGATATGCTTTTTTTCCTTTATTTCAGATTGGTGTTTCTGAAGACTGAAATACAATATACCCTTTTATCTCTAGTCATAGCCAGGTCAGTATTTCCCTTACAATGAAAATTATTCCTTGGGAGTTCCCGTCGTGGCACAGTGGTTAACGAATCCAACTAGGAACCATGAGGTTGTGGGTTCAACCCCTGGCCTCATTCAATGGGTTAAGGATCTGGCGTTGACGGTGAGCTGTGGTGTAGGCTGCAGACGCAGCTTGGATCCTGCACTGCTGTGGCTCTGGCATAGGCTGGCAGCAACAGCTCCGATTAGACCCCCAGCCTGGGAACCTCCACATGCTGTGGGTGTGGCCCTAAAACGACAAAAGCCAAAAAAAGGAAAAAAGAAAATTATTCCTTGAAAGTAAATTACCTTAAACTGCTGGGTATCACAGTACAATACCTGAATTCCTCCTTATGCAGGTAAATGAGTGTCTAAATTCTAGATACCCAATAGGTCCAGGAACTTCCCTGATCATAGTATACATGCACAAATATACGAAACTAGTTGGAAGTACTCTTGCCAATCCCTGGTTTAGACTATCCACATTTCATGTGATAATGGAAATGACTAGGTTAAAACCTACCATCTTGCTATTTTCTATTTGTTCCATCTATTGTTTGTTTTTTTACTCCTCTTTCTCTAACTTCTCTTGTGCTGAGGATTTTTTATGATGTCATTTTATTACTTCTATAGATTCATTATTTATACCCCTATTTAAAAATTTTAGTGGTTGTCCAATACCTTTTTAATTAATCTGAGGCTACCTTCAAATATTATACCATTTCATGTATAGTACAAAGACTTACAGAAATATATTTCCAATTCTTCTCTTCTATCCTTTACGTTATTGTTAAGTCTTTTATATACGCTATAAACATATAATACTACTCTTGCTTTAGATAGTCACTTAACTGCTAGAGTAGAGGCAAGCCAACTACAGCCCGTGGGCCAACTCTAACACATTGCCTGATTTTAGAAATAGCTTATTAGAATGCAGCCATGGGAGTTCCTGTCGTGGCTCAGCAGAAACTGCGTCCACATGAGGACGCAGGTTTGATCCCTGGCTTTGCTCAGTGGGTTACGGATCTGGTGTTGCCATGAGCTGTGGTGCAGGTCGCAGACGTAGCCCAAATCCCATGTTACTGTGGGGGTGGTGTAGGCCAGCAGCTGTAGCTCCAATCTGAACCCTAGCCTGGGAACCTCCATATGCCACAAGTGCAGCCCTAAAAAGACAAAAAGCAAAAATAGAATGCGGCCATGTTCATTCACTTTCATTTTTCACACAATGGAAGAGCTGAGTAGATGCAAAAGATTGTATACCTTAGGTATTTATTCTCTAGCCCTTTATATAAAAAGTTTGACCTTTATTTCAGAGAAATTAAAAATAATAACTTTTTCCTATGTCTGGTGGTCTTTTAGATCTAAGTTTATGTAGATCATATTCCTTTTACCTAAAGAACATTTAAATGTTCTCTGTCACTTCTTACAGAGTAGGTCTACTGTCAATGAACTCCTAGTTTTTGTTTGCCTAAGAAAAACTATGTCTCCTTCAATTTTATGTTCATTGAGTATATATTTCTAGGCCGATAGTTGCTTTTTAATTTAGCACTTTTTAAATATCACTCCACTGTCTCCTAACTCCCATAGTTTCTGATGAAAAATCAGCCATCAACAAAAACCCTACCTTTATTCTTTGTATATAATGTTTCTTTCTGCTCTGGGTGCCTTTGAGATTTGCTCTCTGGATTTTTTTTTTTTTTCCTGAATTTTGTGCGTGTGTGTCCACGCAGATGTGTTCTATCCAGGTTGTTATTCTCTGACTTTCTTTTATCTCTGTTTTTGTGCCTCACTAATTTTGAAAAACTCTCCATCTTTATTTCTTAATATATTTCTTTTATCTCATTTGTTTTCCTCTCTTGTATCTATTCTGCTATTATTCTTTATTTGACTCTTCTTAGTTTGGTAGTAGAAAATGGTTGGGGAAGGTGCTGTTCCAAGCAAGCCTCAGCCTTAGTCATGTATTATGTCTTTGGTTCTTGAGGTTGTCATTTTTTCAGTTCTCCTCTTGATTTAACCCCACAGTTGTAGGTTCAGCATATTCCTGAGAAAGTGTTCTTCCCTGCCCTTCCCCAAAATGCAATGCATTTCATCAGTGCTCCTAATGCAGAGGTACTTGTTGCCTCCTTCTCCACCACTCCCACTGCCCACAGACTGAGGCTTTGGTTATTTAGTAGAGAGGAGAAGGATCCTGGTACTGCTGTCCTCCTCTCTAGAGTGTGCATCACAATATTTCTCTGGGCTTAGTGGAGGATTAGTGGAGAAAGAGCACACACAAGAGTACAAGAGTCTCCTATTTCTGATGTCCTCACAGATTTCACATGTTCCTACCAGCTTCTATTTGACCTTCACTAATTTGTCCACAGTTCTAGCTGAACTCTTCTTACCGGTATCCAGCTCTGTCTACCTCAAATGAGTGAGTGTTCACGTTTCCTCTTTCCCTTAGGTTTTCAAGTTAGTCAGGTTCCTTTTCATTGTAAGGGAAGGAGTAACACTCCTTCTAGCTCTCTACATCCCAGGACAACAACCAAAAGTTCTGATAACTTTTAACTTATTTTTTATTATATTTTAAAAAATCATAGCTGATTTACAATGTTGTATTAATAATTTTTAAACCCTCTTTTGGAATAAGAATATTTCCTGATGATTATTCTCTATTTCCAAGATTTAAAAGTTCCAATGTGTAAAATAACATGTGCTCAATTCTTACTCAAATGCCTGTACTCTAATTATACTCATTTTCCTCTTGTTATAAAGATTAATTGAATGGCTAAGTATAAATTTTCTAAGGGAACAGGGCAGATTTCTCCTACTTTAGGTTGCACCCTTTAGTAAAATTAAATATGATCATAAGTATTTGTCTTCTGTGGATTCTTGATTATAAAGAATAAAATACAGATACATATGCCACAATTCTCTGTATGTCGTTATCATCATCTGGTATTCTACAATGTGCCCTAGGTTAAAAGTTTTCACCTCGTGTGAAACACATGAATGTGCACATACACCTTCCCCTCCTTGCCCTACCTGCCTCCTGGCAACCCCACCCCCTCCCCGCAGTAACTCTCTCTGATGGCAATTTTAAAACTATAGGAAGGCTCCAGTTCAGAAGGGACCCAAAATACAGGCTTCTACTTTAGTTAAATATCCTATCTGAATCTTGCTGTGCTTCATGTTTCATCTGGATTTCTCTCCTGTTGTAACATCAGTATTTGAAAGAAAATCGGTTTCAATAAGCACCTATGGGACTATAATGTAAAATCCTACCATAAAAAAAATTTTAACACAGGTAAAAGTTTATACATTTATTGCTATCCCTTATTTATTACTATGCCAAAAAAAATCACTGTTAATTTTTATTCAGATACCACAGGCATAAATTTTCCAGTTGCATGCATGAAAAAAAAACTTTTAATATGCTGTCTTCATATAGTAACTAATCCAAAATAGAAAACTATCCTTGCACCACTGAAGTCTCGGGGACAGATGCACTGATTAGAGACTTCAACAACATAACTTATGCTGTCTGAGGGCTTCTGAGGCAGATGTTCCATCTTATGACTCATCTAATCATTTACTTATATACTAATGTCCACTCTATTATATCATTCACATCAAAGCAACAATGCAGTGAAAAAGAAACTCCAAATTTTGTTCCTGCAAATATAGGTTCCCATACAGTTTCAGGCTGTTTATGCAAAGAACAAAAAAGTCTTATTTGTGAGTAGTTTTCTGCTTCTGAATCACTAAACCCATGTAGCATTTCTGTATACAAACTTCTGTCAAGGTGTAGCAAGCCAAATACATTGCAGAGATATACCACTGGCTACCTTGAAAAATGTACTTATACTACACTTTACCATTATAATAAAATTGAATAGTGGCATTGCTAAAGCTTTTCACAAAATACAAGATAAATTTGCTTTAAGTAATTTCATTCCATTAGCTTTGAAATCTGTTCAGTGAAATAATTATCTGAAGAAAATACTTGTCAATTTAAATAATATTAACATATTACTGCTGTTAACTTATTTAAATAAATTATAACCAGAACTATTTAACAAGACAACAAAGGGAAAGATTCAGATTACTTAGAATCCACTGGTGAAGTTCTCTAAGCATCTAAATTGTTGCAGAGTTAATGTTACTATAAGTATAAAAGAAGTTATCTAACAGTCTAAATATTTATCCTAGTATCAATCTAAGTCTTAGACTTTGAAATGAAATGAATAAAAATGATTGCAAAGTACTTTTAACTGGGAATTTAAAAATTAGAAAATATTATTAAAGTAATAATGAATACATCATATTTGTATTAAACTTCATTTGAAAATCAAGTCATATGAGGTAGTCCCAATGTGGCTCAGTGGGTTAAGAACCCAATTAGTATCTATGAGAAGGCAATTTTGATCCCTGATCTCGCTCAGTGGGTTAAGGATCCAGCATTGCCAGAAGCTGAGGCATAGGTTACACATGTGGCTTGGATCTGGTGTTGCTGTGGCTGTGGTATAGTCCAGCCAGCAGCTGCAGCTTCAATTCAACCTCTAGCCTGGGAACTTCCAAATATGTGGCAGGTGCAGCCCTAAAAAGAATGAAAAATCAAATTGTATGAGAATGATTATCCACAAATGCAGAATTTTCTACATTTATTTCTCTAAGTAATATTTATTGAAGACAATTTTTTTTGCCTTTTTTTTAGGGCTGCACTTGCAGCATACAGAGATTCCCAGGCTAGAGGCCGAATTAGAACTACAGCTGCCGTCTTAAGCCACAGCCAAAGCCACATCAGATCCAAGCCGCATCTGCAACCTACACCACACCTCACGGCAACACCAGATCCTTAAGCCACTGAGTGAGGCCAGGGATCGAACCCTCAGCCTCATGGTTCCTAGTCAGATTCGTTTCTTCTGTGCCACAACAAGAACTCCTAAAGGCAAATTTTTATTTTCTATTTTTTTATTTTATAATTTTAATTTTTCCACTATAGCTGATTTACAGTGTTCTGTCTAAAGGCAAATTTTTAAATTGAGAAAAATCTTTAATAACATTAACCACCTTCTTGGAATTCCTGTTGTAGTACAACAGGTTAAGGATTGAGCGTTGTCTCTGCAGCAGTGGGTTAAGGATCCAGTGTTGCCACAGCTGTGCTGTGAGTCGTAGCTGTGACTCAGATTTAATCCCTGGCCTGGGAACTTCCATATACTATGGAAAATAAAAAATAAATAAAATTTAAAAGTAAAAAATAAAATAAAATGATATAACCACTTTCTTATTTGCTACCAAAATAAGGGGGATATTTTTATGAATCTGTCATGTTAAATAGCAGTCAACAGGTGCAAACAATCAGTAAACAAATTCAGCTTAAGGCAAGAAGAACTAAATTACCATTAGTAGTTGCAATTTAGATTATTCTAGCATGTAATACTTTAATTGTATAAAACAAAGCTGATGTCACAAATACAAAAGAACTTGCAAAGCAAGTACCACAAATAATTTCTATGCTGCCTGTTATAGCTGACAAGTGATGAGCACTTTGTTTAAATGTATATATTATGCACATAAGACAACAAATGGTTTATAAAAAGAAAATACTAAAGAAAAACTCAAACTTTTCATAATCAACATTTTTACAATGTTTTGACAGAATATCTGCTTTAATCTTTGACTACCCAAACAATTTCTTCTACAGGAAAACATAGTATTTCCAACATTAAAAAAGGAGAAGTGGGAACCAGAAAAACTAGGATCAATATTGAGCTAAAAGTATTTATATGAGACAATGTATTGGCAATGTGTTGATATATTACCAATGTACTTCATAGTTTAATAATTTAGGTTAAGATATTTTCAAAAAAATTTTAAATCACTTATTGATACGAGAGTACTATTAGCCAGTGCTAGAGAAAGAGCTTCCCATAAAAGCAACAAAAAACAAATACCCAAGCTCTTCAGGCCTAATTAGCTAACAGCATTAAAGGTATTTTCTCGTTGATGGAAAAAGTGAAACAGGAGTTCCCATTGTGGCTCAGTGGGTTAAGAACCCAACTAGTACCCATGAGGATGCAGGTTCGAACCCTGGCCTCACTGAGTGGGTTGAGGATCCGACATTGCTGAAAGTTACAGTATAGGTCGCAAACATGGCTCAGATCTGGCATTGCTGTGGCTGTGGTATAGGCTGGCAGTTGCAGCTCTGATTCAACCCCTAGCTCAGGAACTTCCATATGCCGCAGGTACAGCCCTAAAAAGAAAAAAAAAAGAAAAGAAAGAAATAGTGAAACAGATGCAAGTGTTCAAAATGACTAGCACTCCTCACTACTACCACTACCCCAAACTAAGAATCTAAACTTTTAAGAGCACTAGAAGCTATGTTGTTTTTGATGTTTTTTTTAAAAGAGAATAATGCAAAGTCAGAATGAAATAAAACTTCAAGTTCAATACAAAGGTACTCACTACGCCAATTCTCCTACTGCAATGAACTAATCACAAAATATTGGATTATGAATGGACTATGATTATAAGATTATTCCCACTTCCCTACTCCCAAATATTCCTATACACAAAGGATTATACATCTCAGCCAAATCAACATACTGCAAAAGGTTAAATGTATAAGCAAATACAATCCAGCTATCTATCCCCTATTGTGCCAGATATTAAAGAGATTTGTAAAATACAAAACAAACCCATTCTTATTAAACATATTTGTTTTAGAACAAAATTGACATTAACCTACATAAACATAAGTTTTCAGTATATTTAACAATTTTAAGAGTACAAAAGAGTCTTGAGACCCAAAATTTTGAGAACTGCTGCTTTAGAGGATATTAACTCCTTTTTTTTTTTAAAAAACAAGAAGTTTATTTAAGCAACAAGATGCCTGACTTGAAGGGGAAACTACGATTCATCTTTTAGAGTAAGTTATCCCTACTTAAAGACAGATTGCCCTACATGTAACAGGTACGTACAAAAAAGTTATAAAATTGTCCTTAGTTTTATGATGATAAATGAAAAACGTTAAAATTCTCCAATCGAACGAGGTATGCAAGGATTTTTATGTTCTTTTTTTGTGTTAAACAGTGAGAGCAAAATAACTTATTAGAATATAAAGATAACAAATGAATGAACATGCCACTAATGGAGAAAGGGGGTATTTTCACAGAACCAATATTTTTCCCCATCCCATCTCCTTTGATGTCAGTCAAAACATACCACTGGCCATTTAGTTAAAAAAAAAAAAAACACAGTATGCTTGTGCACATACACCAGTTACTTTATGTATAATAAAAAGGAATAGGGAAAGGGAAAATGAAAGAATAGAGGAAACTATACTGTAGTTGTTAGTATGTGGTAAAACCAAATTGCACTTTTCTAATTGAGAATGTCTTCTTGGTCGAGAGGAACAGAATTCTGGAGTAAAGAAGCAGGTTCCCTTTTCTAGTAGACACCCCCCATTTGCTGCTGGCACACATCAATTGTATCTTCAACCTCCATTTTCAACTGTGCAGGTGTGTCTGTTTCATTGACCAGCTGCCCCGTCAAATTGGAATCTGATCTGCCTCACTGACAGACCCTGTCATTCACAATAGGACTTCGTTAGTTTACTAAGTGGTGTATGTTAGGCCGGCGGGGACGGGTAGTGGCCCCCCAAATGGCAAAGCGACCCCTCATTTCAAACAGACCCCATGAGGAACGGACAAGCCTGCGCGGGAAGATAGACCGCCAGCCCCACCCGCGCCAACGGAGGATCGAAGCCACACCAACCCGGAAAGCCCCCAAACGCCTA
>PVHT020000141.1:27327949-27355656 GCA_004024745.2 Catagonus wagneri
TATGCCACAGTCACAGTAACGCGGAATCTGAGCCACATCTGTAACCTACACCAAAGCTCACGGCAAAGCCAGATCCTTAACCCACTGAGCAACGCCAGGGATCGAACCCATGACCTCATGGTTCCTAGTCAGATTCGTTAACCACTGAGCCATGACGGGAACTCCCATACCTCTTAATCTTAAACTGCACCACAAAACCATTCTGCCCCGCCACCTTCAAATTAATATGAGCCTTGTTCTCAGTCTTAACTCCTTCCTTGGGCTTTTCATTGACCATGGCAAGCAATGGGGTCTCCTCAGCTGCTGTTTCACAAGGGAGGTACCAGGTCCACACAGAAGGAGCATACAAGCAGCACCAAGAGCGGCTAATCCCAACTCCTTTTAAGATATTTTTCCACCTTTCCATATGGAGACAAGCGGCTGGAAAGCTGCATTTTTTTTTAAATAAAAATGGATTTCTCTAGGTGATAATAAAGAGGGAGAGGTGAGCAAGAAAGACCATAGCAAGTAGAAAGAGGAACTGTTCTTTGGATACTTTGTTATTTCCAGACCTGGGGCAGGAAGTGGAAAAGATAAGACAAAAACATCCTTCATATCATACCAGATAGCATAAAACTATCAAAGGCTACTAGTGTGGTATTAAAACAGTTCAGAAACCAATGTGAAGAGGATCCTTCAGCCAAAGCTGAAACAAGCTGAGTATCGGTAAGGATGATAACTACAATGGACTGAAGCATGAGACGTTTCAATCTATGAGTTAATAATTCAAAAAGAATCACTAATCATCTTTAGAGGATGCCAAAGAACCACTATTGTACCAGTTTATCCTAGGAAAAAGCTCATATAATCACATTTTTTTGTATCCCATCCAAACACCCAAAGACGGGAAAAGCCTAATCAGAAAAAGTGTTTCAAATGGATCCTTATTTAGTAAAAATAAGATCTGTAGCCTTTATATACATTTTTAAAATTCCAGATAAAATACTGATACAACACCGAGTGGTTATGCTGGGAGCTACACAGGAAGTCCAACTAATACATTAATGCTAATTTCCAGTCAGCATCAACTAAACTGTATTTCACTTACCATACATAAATTACCTTCAAAGAAACCCACACAAAACATCTATCTTACAAACCAAACAAAATTACAACTTCTCTTACTAAACATGAGCTCTCTGTCCCTCTGAACTCTATCCCTAGAAATGCTTGTGAACATCAAAGTAATTGCCATGAGTACTTAGGTTCAAAAACAGAATGTGAAGATTTTCTCAAAAGAACTAGGTTTTAAGATAAAGGAGACTAAAGACTTAAAACAGGGGACCATGAATGTTACAGTCAATTAACTAAAAATGGACACAACATATGAGAGATAATGGTTAAAAGGAAGGGCTTTAGATCAAAGAGCCCCAGTTCAACTCCCAGCTCTACCATTTACTAACTTGACCAAGTTACTTAACCTAATTGTTCCTCTAGTATGTAAAATGGGAATAATAGTGCAGGCTTTAAGCAAATCTTGTGAAAGATTAAATGAGGATACAGATGTAATAATGAAGCTTTAATATACCACCTATAACATATTAATTCCTTGGTAAGTAAAGCTTCTGGTAATAGTACTTGTTATTCTTCATGCCATGTAAAGGGAAAGATGATGGGAAGATGTTGGGCAGAAAAAGGTCCTTTCGCCAACCATCACTGCTAAGGGATATCATCATCAATATGTTAAGGTTAGCTACCATTCTGCCTGAAAACTTATCAAAAATGATATGAAAATACAGTATATAAACATGTACATAAGTTTTAACAGATACCAGTTAAGTATACCATCCAAAATAGCATTAACTTTTTTCCTTTATTAGATTTCCTAATAAAATATTATCTAACAAGTCATTTACTGAAAAAAAAAGTGATGTTTAACAATATAAGCCTTCTATGTAAGTACTCAGTAGAAACCTTCTATTCAAGTAAAATAGGTCAGTCTCCTAATGCCTCTCAAATCAAATGAAGCAAACTTTAAAGTTCACCTCCATAGAAAGGCTGACAAAAGATCAAAAAGGGATCATAACAAAGATTTAAAATTAAAGTTATAGTCTGGTCATAATTTACATCAAATTTAACCCAGAGAGTAATCACAAACCCTGCCAATATCAGCAAACTAGGTACAAACCATTCCCCTAGTAAATACCAGCACATTCAGGAGAGATGCCAACAACTGTTCTTTAAGAACAGTCCCACTCTTGGAGCTTCTCCAGCTGTTTCCTTTTGAAAGTCACTCAACTTTTCCTCTTTACTCTCCATAGGGTAAATATTTACTATGTAATCTTATTTCACTGATTTATGTTCACTTTAAGTTGTCCCTAATATATACTGTACAACTAACATTTATAGTTGGTTAAATGGGATGGTAATTTCTACAAAAAGCATATTCAAGAAACCCTACTGAAAATCAACATGGTAATGTCTAGCAAGAAATGAAATGTAAAAGAAGTATATCTTGTGATTCACTAATTTCTATCCAATTAATATCTCTTAAGGAACTAATACAATAAAAGCAAATGATATATGAATAAGGACACTCACTGAAAAGATATATATCATAGAAGAATAACTGAAAATATACTACAATATTTAGGAAATGATAAACTATACATCACTGATGCAATGAAATATCCCCTCAATAAAAATTATTACTAATAGTAAAGCTATTCTAAAACAAAAATGTTTTAGAATATTAAGCAATAAAATACCTTTAGGCAGTAAACATAGGGTAGCAATTAAAGCATGGGTTTTGCTAAAAATCTTGACTCTGCCATTTAGTTATGTGATTTCTGAATGTTATTTAAACTCCCTGAGACCCATTTTCCTCATTTCTAAAATGGGCTAATAAAGAGTTCCCATTGGGGCTCGGCGGGTTAAGAACTCTGTGAGGATGTGGGTTCAATCCCTGGCCTCGCTCAGTGGGTTAAGGATCCAGCACTGCTGCAAGCCGCGGCACAGGTCAAAGATGCAGCTGGAATCCGATGTTGCTATGACTGTGGCTGTGGCTATGACGTAGGCCTGCAGCTGCAGCTCCAAAACGACCCCAGTCCAGGAACTTCCATATGCTGCAGGTGCAGCCATAAAAAAGAAAAAGAAAAAGAAAATGGACTAGTAAGCTCTAAGTCATAGGGTTCTTATAAAAATAAAGTGAGAGCATTACAATGTGGCCTCCTCCTAACTCAATAAATTCCTTCCCTATTACTCAGTTGATTCCTTCCTATTACTGCAACATGAGTTTATAAATAGCAGATCATATCTAAAATGATAATATGCGATAAGAATATGGTTCTATATTTAAAGTTATAACTTGTAGCAAATTTCCTTAATAGGGCTTTATTCTCCCCAGTTCTTTAAAAGTAAAATGCCAACCCTTGGTCTAACTGTAACCCCTAATATAACACTGTTTCACTTGTTTTTTGTTTTGTTTTGTTTTTGTCTTTTTTTTTCATTATCTAGGGCCACACCCGCGGCATATGGAGGTTCCCAGGCTAGGGGTCTAACAGGAGCTGTAGCCGCTGGCCTTCGCCACAGCCACAGCAACGCGGGATCTGAGCCGCGTCTGCAACCTACACCACAGCTCATGGCAAGGCTGGATCCTTAATCCACTGAGCAAGGCCAGGGATCGAACCCGCAACCTCATGGTTCCTAGTCGGATTCATTAACCACTGAGCCACGACGGGAACTCTTGTTTCACTTTTTTTTTTTTAAAGCATCTTCAAAATAACTTAATTAGAGTTCTTCCTCAAACATTTTATCAGTGTTACACAAATCAGAATTCAGCCTGAATATACAAAGATGGAAAAAATAAATTAGGAAAATGGATGAAATACATGTAATCCCCTACACTTTCATTCTAAAGCTTTAATAAAATTTGAAAAATAAATTTAGTTGGGGGTGAGTGAGAACACTATTCCCAGAAAGCTATAAATTAATGTATAATCCAATGTTTCAGTTCTATCCATCTGACAATCTGGCATGCAAGAAAAGTCCTTCGCCAAATGCTGTAAAGAGAAGAGGGATACAGTTGTCCTTTCAACTCAGGGAAGAGGAAAGAGGAACAAAACAACCTTCCGGTAACCCAACTCTTTACCTATGTGTCGTGCAAAATATCTAAAGGTCTGGTGGAGCAACGGGTCTTCTTTACGTCTGGTGCCAAGAAGCGAGTCAGTCAAGTCCAGGCCAGCCAGGCAAGGCTCCTTCCTCCCTCTCACACTGGCAGCAAGGATAGCAAAACAAGATTGGGGTAGAAGAAAATGAACCAGCAAGGACACATCACAGACTGAATGAGGTAATTCCAGGCTCACGAGCAATATAGGGGTTCTGAGGGGCCACCCTGACCTCACCAACGGAGAGGAGAGAAATATACCTGTTCTAAAGGAGCAGTGCTGCTACTCAGCCTAGGGGTCTAACAGGAGCTGTAGCCCTTTGAGGAAGACCTGCCTTTTCCTCAGCTGCCTAGGCTGGCAACCCATTAGCTCAAAATTTTAAGTAACAGATGGAGGAAAACTGTATCTGGTCTACAATGGGTGGTTTAAGGGTGTTGATGGAAAATTTGCAAAAGGACAAGTTATAAGGAAACTGAAGACTATAATAAAACACAAGGGCTCATCTGATTTCATTCATGCAAGTTAAGTATAACAACAAATGCACTGGTTTTTAAAACCAAATCAGTCTCAATACTTAAAATTTTACCTTAACATAATGACAGTGTTCTGACAACTAAGAATAATGTGGTTCAAAATTTGCTGTTTAAAGATCAAGAGACTCTTTAGGACCTTAAAAGTTTCCTTTTCATCCCCAAGTAATTTCAACCCGTTAGTGAGAGAAGAGTTTTAAAGAGTCCATCTAGTTGCTATTTTGAGCAGAGGACAGGAAAGAAGACCTAAAACATAGCAGAAAAGGCAGTAGAGAAAAAAAATGAGAAATACCTCAAGCCCCTGAAGTAGATATAAAACCACCATGAATATGAGGATATGTTCAAGCAAGTAAACTGTAAATAGCTAGTAGCTTCATACAATATTACAACGCAAACTAGAAGGAACTGTTTCCTAGTGCTGCAGTATTTTCCACAGTAAACAGAAGTTGGTTATTAGAAAGCATTGTATATGTAGATGAGAACCACTGCATAATTACTTAACCCATTGAATTTGTACTAAAGAAACATATGTTTTTTGGTCAGATTGTTTACTGCAATCCGATACTAGATTAATTTAATAAATACTGCTGAAAAAGAAAATTACAGGACTCAAGGGAAAAAAACTCCATTATTTTAAGATACAATCAAAGACAGCTTTATATTGGCAATTTGTGTCTAGGCAAAAATGTGTGACTCATTTTAAACTTTTAAACGACATTCTTATGGGGTGGGAGCAGGTGGGCTCTTGAAAAATAGTCATTTATGTTCGTGGTAATTAAAGGTGATTTACAAAACATATAAACACCTAACTTAACCTAAAGGAGGGGGTGGCAATTAAATGAAAGCATTTTTACCTTCTCATTTAGCAGTTCAATAAAGCTGTAGTGCCTTGAGGGTTGCAATTCCATGTAAACCAGAAAAGCAACTTAAAACCTCTTTCTTCCATCAATGCTACCTTCATCCTTTTTTAGCAAAAAAACTAAAGGAGCTGTCTGGAATCTTACTGTCAAAGCTCTAACTAGGAAATTTAGACATATGTAATTCAAACAGATACAGAGGGACAGTAATACAAAACAGAATGAGGACGCATCTGTCATTAATAACAATGGAGAAAGGATAAGGGCTTTTATTTTTCCTAGCCAAAAATTCTAACCATCTATAGAAATCATCTATATAGAGTAATCTTAGGTCAATCTCATAAGAACTTGTCTGCCCACTTTAAGAGGGGTGAGCCCAAAAGAGAAGTGAAATCAGACAAGAGTTTAAAATCATATGGCCGTGGCGGGGGGGCGGTGTGCGGCATTAAGTGTTGGGAGGAGGTGACGACACATTTTCCAAGAAGTAAAAACTACATAGATCTGGAGTTCCGGTCGTGGCGCAAGGGAAATGAATCTGACTAGGAACCATGAGGTTGCAGGTTCGATCCCTGGCCTCGCTCAGTGGGTTAAGGATCCGGCGTTGCTGTGAGCTATGGTGTAGGTTGCAGACATGGCTCAGATCCCATGTTGATGTGGCTGCGGTACAGGCCAGAAGCTGTAGGTCCGATTAGACCCCTAGCCTGGGAACCTCCATGCCATGGGTGTGGCCCAAAAATGACAAAAGACAAAAAAAAAAAAAATTCATAGATCTTTCAAAATAAAAGAAATGACATCAAAATAAAACAGTACAATTAGCAGTTATTTCAGAAACTAGAATGCACTACTGACTAAAATAGACAGCTTTTTTTTTAAGGAAAATAAACATTGAAAAGTAAGTTCAAATAGAAATTAAATTCCTCCATGTAATCAGAAGAAGAAAATAAGCATATACCCTTTCAGATTTTAAAGAAAAGCAGTTACTTCTGAAGACTGGAGACAAGAGGAAAACATGAAATTTTACTGTGAACACATTAATTATTTTCTATTTTGTTTATGATAACCATATATCATTTAGGATTTTTTAATATAATATATATTTTTCAAAGTAAAAGCATCTGTTTAGCCATTTATAATAAAAAAAATAGAGGAAAATCTGATAAAACCAAAACTGGAATATATGATGCCCAGTTTTTTCCAGAGTTCTAATCTCCAGTTGCTTGTTAAAGTAATAAAATGTAGGGAAGCTGGGATGACTAGAGTTAGCATGTTTTTAAACTACCTCTTTACGTTATAAACAAGTTTGGCAGTTGTGGCAAGGAAACGAATTCAATATTAGCATGTGTCTGAATTGTTGGCATTTTATTATGATTTCCAGCAGAAGGGAAATGATTATTAAGCACCTAGTATGTATTAGGTACCATTGTAGATTCTAGTCTCTAATGTAATATTCTATTTAATCTTAACAATTCTTCAGAATTGGTGTTATGCCAGCTGTACAGACGATGATAGTGAAAGAGAAAGGCTAAGGCAGAAAAGACCATACAAACATAATGCTGTGGCAGCTATCAAGGAAGTTTCTTCAACAGAACCTAATAATTTAGTTATCTGAAAGTAAATTTCTTAACTAAATCATCTTGGCAGAACTAACCTGATTACCCCAGCTTAAAAATCAAACATTGTACAGAGACAGTAATAATCACTGACAACTCCTGAATCACTACAGTTTAAGTCAAAGTCATGTTCTCACTGTTTTATTTTTCTAGCCGTGCCCCGAGCATGTGGAAACTCCTGAGCCAGGGATCAGACCCATGCCACAGTGGCAACCCAAACCACTGGAGTGACAATGCCAGATCCTTAACCCACTTAACTCCTTGTCAGTGTTTTAATACAGAACTCTTGAGAATTTTATTTGAATCATTTGTATATACCTTACCCCAGTATTTAAGTAAGAAAAGTCCTCATGTTTTAAAAAACCAGAATAATACGTGTTCACTTTTTTAAAAGCCAGTGGTCTGCAATAAAAAAGGAAAGTCACCTTTCTCTCTCTCCACCCCAATTTTATTCTCCAAAAGAATCTATCAACAATTTGACATCTCTCTTCAGATTTCCTTCTATGAATATGGGTGTGTAGAGCTAAGCTGTCTAATACTATAGCCAATAGCCACGTGTGGCTATAAAGTACCTGAAATGTGGCTAGTCCAAATGGAGATGTGCTCTAAGTATAAATCACACACCAGATTTCAAAGTCATGGCACCAAAAAATATATCAATAATTTTTCATACTGACTACATGTTGAAATAATATTTTGCTAGGTTAAGTATGTTATTAAAGTTAATTTCACCTTTTACTTTTTTATTGTGGCTATCTGAAAATTTTTAGTTACATATGTCACTCACATTTACGGCTCATATTTCTATGGTCAGCACTGGTGCAAAGGCTAACTACAGGTCTTGGAGTCAGACTTGCCTTACTTAGTACTGCTCCTAACTATACCATCTACCAGCTATGTAACCTTGGACAGATTTCCTAACCCTTCTGTACCTATTCTATTTTGTTTTGGGAATTAAAAGTGAAATTCCTCACATAAAGCATGTAGCACAGAGCACACCACATAGTAAGTACCTAATAAATATTTGATGGCATCAAAAGAACAAAACTATAACCTAATTCTTTTAAAACAACTATACAGCACCTGTCTCTTCAGGAAAGTCTCCAGATATGCCTGTAGGGCCAACATTGTGCACAGCAGATGGTCTCTGAAAAACAACGCACATCAAGTACTTGAATTTTCTTTTTCTCTCTCACACACAGACACACACAAATATATGGATCTGGAACATGTTTACTAAAGATCCTAAACATTTAAATCAAGAAACGTACAAAATAAGCATGGTATAGAGAAAAAAAATGGAAAGAGAAAAAGCTTTAAAGAAAAAAAAGATGGGCTCTATATCCAATTTACTAGCTTATGTGCCCTAGGAAAACTACTTAGCCTTTCTCTTTCAAGATCCTCATCTGTACAGCTGGAATAAGAATGTGAGTAGAAATAAGATTTCTCAGTGTGTTCCCCAATGTTACATCAATTTTCTTTTTGAACAACGTAAATATTTTATCTATTTCAATGTATGACCTATCTAAAAATTATTCAAAGAATAAAAAAATTTTAAACATTAGTATTCCCTTGGTGATAGAAGTGGAGAATTTGGATGTATCTGATAGAATTCTAAGTGTATATAACCTTTGGCCTTGTAATTATATTTCTAGGCATCGCTCAAGAGAAATATCCAGACGTATACCAAAAAACAAACAAAAAAAACAAAAACCCTGTATAAGAATTTCATTAGCAACATTCTCCGTTTAAAAAAAAACAAGTCAGAAATAGGAGTCCCCTGTGGCACAGTGGGTTAGGGATCCGTGCTGTCACTGCAGAGGCTCAAGTTGCTGCTGTGATGTGGGTTCAGTCCCTGGCCCAGGAACTGCCACATGCCATAGGCATGGCTTAAAAAAAAAAAAAAAGGGAGTCAGAAATAATAATGCATATACATTATACTTAAGTGAAATAAGTCAGATAAAGACAGAAATATGTTATATGAGCTCATTTACTTGTGGAATCTACTAAAGCCAAATTCAAGGAAACAGTAGTAGACTGGGGTCGACAGAAAGTAGACCCCAGGGAATGGGATGGAATAAACTGGGAGATGCCGGTCAAAGGGGGTCATCTTCCAGTTACAAGATGACTAAATTCTTGTACCTAATATAAAGCATGATGACTATAGTTAACAATACTGTATTACATGCTTAAAAGTTGCTAAATAAATAATCTTAAGTATTCTCACCACACACACACAAAAAAAATGTTAATTATATGATGTGACGGACTTCTTAACTAAACCAACCTTACTGTGGTAATCATTTTACAATATACATGTTTCAAATCGTTGAGTTGATAATGCTATATGTCAATTATACCTTATAGAGAGTTTCCATTGTGGCTCAGCAGTAACGAACCCAACTAGTATCCATGAGGGTGCAGGTATGATCCCTGGCCTCGCTGTGGGCTGTGGGTAGGCCGCTGGCATGCCTGGGATCTCACATTGCTGTGGCTGTGGCACCGGCCAGCAACTGCAGCTCTGATTCAACCTCTAGCCTGGGAACTTCCATAAGCCACATGTGCGGCCCTTAAAAAGAAAAAAAAAAAAATATATATATATATATATACACATATATATATATCTCATAACTGAGAAAATAAATAAATGCTCACAAATAGGAAGTACGAGTTCAACAAACTCTGATACTTCCATGTTGTCGACAATAGTGCAGCAGTTAGAAAATAATGAAGCGTGAAATAAGCTAGAACAGATACAGTATGATTCTATTTACATGAGGTACCTAGAGAAGTCAAATTCAGAGATAGGAAGCAGAATAGAGGCTGCCAGGGGCTGAGGGAAGAAGGAATTGTGAGTTAATGTTTAACAGGTATAGAGTCTCAGTTTGGGATAATGAAAAAATTATGGAGATGGATGGTGCTGATGGTTGCACAACATATGACTATACTTAAAATCACTTAACTGTACACTCAGAAATGGTTAAAATGGCAAATGCGCTATGACCATGCCACAATTTTTAAAAATTTATAATTATAAAAATGTTGAAATTAAAGATATAAATTTCACAAGAAAAACAATGAAGCAGCATTAAAAATAATAGTCTATATGCACTGACAAAGAATGATCTCAAACTCCAATATAATTCTTTAAGTACAGTATTACAATCCCCATTTTACATGAGAAACTGAGGTTCAAAAACTTACTTTTTCAGTTACACAGCTAGATAGTAGGAACTTATAATCACACTCATGTTTGATTCTAAAACCCACATTCATTCCACTTTAGGCACCGTACTGAGATAGGGTTGCATTATGTTAACATGATTCTGATTTTTTCCCCTTTTATCATTATCTTTAAAGTCATTTAAACAGTAACTAATTTTAACGGACCACTTTGAAAAGCACGTCCTGAACATCATCTGTCTGCATTTCTGCTTCAAAGTGAACAAAAGCCAGTTTTTTTTGTTTGTTTGTTTGCTTGTTTATGAAAAAGCTAACTCAGCTTATATGAATAACTAACCTGTTAAGGAAATGTGGACAATTTGCTTCAAAAAACTTTTAAAATAAACAAACATGGCATTTAGCTTTTTAAAACAAAATCTTCACAACAAAGTCTTCCATAAAAGTGATATATACTAAGTATAATGGATTCAAAAGCATTTAATCCACTAAGTAATTTTTAAAATGTTAATTTCTAGTGTTTTTTTCCAAACACCAAAAACTATTTTATTTCTCAATGGCATGAGCTGGTAAGTAAAACCAAAAAAAAAAACAGAGAATTTATAAAGAATGTCCATTCTATAGTTAATACATATAACTAGCAATACAGACATACCCATAGCTATTCCAGACTTGTTGATCCAAAATTATAGGTGCCCTTTATGGTAAAAATATGGAAAAATTCCCACCTTTTAAAGTTTCTCAGTTTTTAAAATCATGCAAACCATTAAAAAAATGTTCTGCACAACAGTCAGCTGAAGAGTAACACATGTGGTCCAAGAAATAATTTCTGCACAATTTCAAACATTCAAAATACTTTTGGAGAGCAATATTAAGAAAACGATTATTAAGCACATCAACATTCAAAAAAGGTTTGACACTTAGACCAAAGTAAATATGTATCTCAAATGAATAACTATCTAACTGCTTTTAGATTTTTAAGCACAGCCAGCCCCAGATATTTCTAAAATGGCAGTCCTGAATTCAAATCATAGCTCTCTCTGGTACGTATCAAGTATGGAAATTATTACCTAGTTTCCTTCCTTCTTTAAACCTGTTCTTTCCCTCTCTCTCCCTCTCTCTCTCTTTCCTTTTTTGGTCGCCTGTGGCATATGGAATTCCCAGACCAAGGATCTGAACCGAGTCATAGTTGCAAACTATCCAGCGAAACCAGATCCTTAACACACTGCGCCAGGCCAGGAATCGAATCTACGTCCTTTGCACCACACTCCTCTCATCTTTAAAGTAGGCACATTCCCTCCCCTACAGGAATGTTATAAACAAAGTACATATTTCATTACGTCACATAGCCAATCATGGAATGTTAGCTCTGTACATCTCTGAAAAGAAGTCACCATCTAAAAGATTAATGAAAGCAGCTATGGATACTGCCAAGAAGACCTCAGGTGCTGATCATTTCTCTATTTATTCCCTTCACAAATCAAAATGAAAATACCGGAGAAAGAATGTATGGGTAAATTTGAATGCATTCTCTCTCTTCTTTCTGACATATCGGTTTTGTCATCTTTGATGCTAAAAAAGCATTAAGAGTCTGCAACATGTACACCTGGAATCCAAGTGACAGAAATCTGTTTGTCTCTAAATAAAGCCATCTCTTAGTCTTTAGAAATTTACAAAATAAGTAATTTTCCACTGCCCTTTTATTATATAATTTGGGTATCATTTAAAAGTGCTTGACTTAATACACACTACTACACATAAAATACATAATCAACAAGGGCCTACTCTATAGCACAGGGAACTCTATTCAATATTCTGTAATAACCTACATGGGAAGAGGATCTGAAAAAGAATGGACGTATGTATGTGTATGACTGAATCACTCTGCACCACATCTAAAACTAACACAACATTCTAAATCAACTACACTCCAATATAAAATTAAAAATTAGGAGTTCCCATCGTGACGCAATGGAAACGAATCTGACTAGGATCCATGAGGTTGCTGGTTCCATCCCTGGCCTCGCTCAGTGAGTTAAGTATCCAGCGTTGCCATGAGCTGTGGTTTAGGTTGCAGACACGGCTCAGGTGTCACGTTGCTGTGGCTGTGGCTGTGGCTGGCAGCTGTAGCTCTGATTGGACCCTTAGCCTGGGAACTTCCATATGCCATGGGTGCAGCCCTAAAAAGCAAAAAAAAAAAAAAAAAAAAAAATTAAAAAATTTTTAAAGACTTAAGTTAAAAATTAAATTTAAAAGAATGATTAAAAAAAAAGTGCTTGACCTAGAACTGACAAACTTCAACACAACTTCCCTGGAATTTAGACAAGAGTTTTTCTCAAACCGGATTTACAGATAAACTCTCAAGAGCTCACAGGATTGATAAATTTTGTTATTTAAAAAAAAAGATTTCTTCATTTGCACTGATAATTCTTATAGATTAGTGGACTACTCCAACAAAGAGCAAGAACTTTGTAACTAACCAGAGCCTGAGTTCAAAACGTGATTCTGTTTCTTGTAATGTAATCTTGGGCAAGTACTATAACCCCTCTATTCTTTGGATTCCTTACTTACAAAATAAGGATAATAACAGTACCTACTCTTACAGAAGTGTTAAGAGGAATAAATGAGCTAATCTTTGTAAAAGGCTTAGGATACTATATCTTTGTTAAAATTAAAATAATTAAATTATTTTTATAAAATAAGAATTTAGTTTTAGAGTTCCCTGGTGGCTCAGCGAATTAAGGATCCAGTGTTGTCACTGCTATGGCTCAGGTCACTGCTATGATGCAGGTTCGATCCCTCACCCAGGAACTACCTCATGCTGCAGGCACAGCTAAAAAAGGAAAAGAAGAAAAAAAAAGGGAAAATTTAGATTTGGTCAGCATCTCTCAAATTGTGATCCACAACAAAATCTCAGAGATAGTCATTTACTTTTTCCCCTGATTTCATTTATAATCCTTTATCCATTCATGGAAGGATATATAGAATATATAAGAACATGTAAGGTAAAATTTCTGTGTTGAAGGTAGCTTCTGGTATCTATTTCTCACCTGAAGTTTAACCCCTGTCATAAATGGCAATTTATAAAAAACCTTATATTACACTAACAAAACTTCAAGTATTTTTGTAGAGAAACCAAAACATACTAATAAAATCAACTGAAATCTAACTTTTGTGACATTCTTTGTGTCAGTATTTAACAGTAATTCAAGCAACACAAGCATAGAGAAGGGGGAAAAATCCCTCAAGATCAACTATTTGTTTTACTTAATAGCTTAAAGAGCATAAAAGCAAATAAAGAGGCATGAAACCTAAAAACATGCTGAATGTTTCGAGTTGTGTTTAGCTCAAAACGTATCTAATGTTCTGGAAATTCACAACACACTAAATAGCACCTTATTTTCAGGCATAAAATGACTATTAGGTATTGGGAAGCACAACTGCTCACTGAAATAATGAACCTCAAGCTCTTACCAAACCACCTCCATGGAAACTCTACACTCAGGAAAGGGCTGCTAGTGGCCCAACAACAATCTAACAAACCATGCTCCCCTGCACCCCTGTTCAACCATCACACTCATCCACTGGGCTGCTACAACTACAACTGACCTTGATTTTTTTTCCCCTACTTGCAACAAAACATTCAAAACAGATACTCTGCTTCAGATATATTCAACTACCTTGACAATGAAGATGTAACTGAAAAGACTATAAAAGGACTTTCATAAAGTAACCTAGTTAAAATCTGCCTAAATTTGTCAACAAATTTTGCAATAGCTAGTCTCTATTAAAGTTAAAATCCTCTAAATAAGTCTCACTTGTTAACGTGTCATTCTTTAAAAAAAATTTACTTACATTAATGTTTCATTTCTAATGGTTATGATTTGATTCCCTCAGCTGGTAATTCATGCATTAAATTGGTAAAAATCTTATTTTTATCTCACATTTAACCCTCCCCCTCCATCTTACATTTTCAGAAAAAACTAAACTCTTCAAGTTAACCTAAATGTTATTAAAAACTCTAAAAGGGTTTTTGTTTTAGTTAGCATATGTTAATAACTTTTCAACATAAGAACTTTTTAAATAATATAAAAGTACTTGATCACAAACTTAGTTTATATTATATTTAACAAATAAAACTATATTTCCCCCATCAACAGAGCTGACAGATGTTTTTGTACTCTACTATTTTTAAAAATTATTATGAGTTTTAATTATTTTTTCTTTTTAGGGCCGCATCTGCAGCAGAGGGAAGCTCCTGGGCTAGGGGTCGAATGGGAACTACAGCTACCGGCCTATGCCACAGCAACATGGGATCCGGTCCTTGTCTGCAACCTACACTGTAATTCACGCAATGCTGGATCCTTAACCCACTGAGCGAGGCCAGGGATCGAACCCCCATCTTCATGGATGCTAGTCAGGCTCATTACCACTGACCCATGACAGGAACGTCCAGGTTTTTAAAGACTCATTTTAAAGACTCATTTGGTGAACATAGGTAAAACGGACTGAGAAAGGTACACACCAAATGCAAGAGACAAATCTAATGACAGTGAATACATCAAAATCCTTTACTGACTTTCTACTTTAAAGAATCAAGAAACCCTGGAGCTCCCGTCGTGGCTCAGTGGTTAACGAATCCGACTAGGAACCATGAGGTTGCGGGTTTGATCCCTGACCTTGCTCAATGGGTTAACGATCCGGCATTGCCGTGAGCTGTGGTGTAGGTCACAGACGCAGCTTGGATCCTGCGTTGCTGTGGCTGCAGCGTAGGCTGGTGGCTACAGCTCCAATAAGACTCCTAGCCTGGGAACCTCCATGTGCCGCATGTGCGGCCCTAAAATGACAAAAAGGCAAAAAAAAAAAAAAAAAGAATCAAGAAACCCTACATATTTCATTCAGCAATACAAATGATTGGAAATAAAATATTCTACCTAGATAGGTATTTACAAAAGCATATAAACACTATAATTTAGCCCAAGTCCCCTGACTTTGACTCCATGGAGCTCTGGCACAGGCAACAAGAGCAAAAGCTACTTTAATCCTTAGTAAACCAAGATTTTTTTCCACACATTAACAAAGCTTTCCTTCAAACATCCATTTCTTCCAGAGTCTGACAATACATAGTTGAAATTAATGCTACAGTATGACAGAAAGAGTGTAGTAGAGAGGGAATGAAACCAAACTAATGGTTTAATCACAGAGATGTTCCCTTTTAGTTATGTAACTTGGGCAAATCATTCTACCTCTCTAAGCTTTGGTTCTCTCACCCGAAAATGAAGATAATGACAAGGCCTCTCTATATGTCACACTGGGCTCTTTCCTGAGCAAGACCTAACAATTTATG
Source organism: Catagonus wagneri (assembly GCA_004024745.2). NCBI lineage: Eukaryota > Metazoa > Chordata > Mammalia > Artiodactyla > Tayassuidae > Catagonus > Catagonus wagneri. The sequence continues at coordinate 27,343,619 of PVHT020000141.1, forward strand.
AAGCACTAAGTAAATCAGTACTATAAAGATATTCAACATTATTATGTAAACTGGACCTAGTTGTTTGGTCAGATAGGCCTCTTGGTAAGACTAAGGTATTTCTATCTTATGCTACAATCCTGCTTCTCAAACTGGGGACTGCATACTGCTGGAAGTACAGAAGTAAACCAAGGGATCTAAAAACTTTACCTTAAAGTCAAGTGTCTGGAGCTACACTATGTACCAAAGGCCTCCAGATGTTCCTCACCCTTTGCAGTTAGAGCTATTAAGTGGAAAAGTTTGACAAACATAGGATTCTTAACATTTCCATAATATTCTGTATTTTTCAGGCATTTTACGTCATATAAATAGGCAGCTTTGCCTATTAGTTCAAGACTTAGTTTGGATTAAAACAAAATTTTGTTAAAATTTTTTAAAAAGCAAACTTTGAAAGAATAAAGAGCAATATTTCCCAAATATCAAGAGTGAAAAGTGTATTTTGCTACTTAAAGACACTTAAAAGATGCATAAAAGAATGGGAAGAATGAAAACTGAAAAAATAAAGGACAAGAAACAGAAAACCAACCCCCTCTGGATTAAACTGATCCCCTCGCTAGGTTCTCAGAAATGAGTCTGATGAACAGGCCCAAAGGACATGCAAATAATGCCAATAACTTTTACCTGTAAACATCTTTCCAAACACAACAAAACAATGCACATTCCTATTATTTCATTGACATAATAATCTTGAAAAAACAAAATTTAAGTGACAGACGGAGTTCCCGTAATGGTGCAGCAGAAACGAACCCGACTAGGAACCCATGAGGTTGCAGGTTCCATCCCCGGCCTTGTCCAGTGGGTTAAGGATCCAGCGTTGCTGTGAGCTGTGGTGTAGGTTGCAGACGCGGCTCAGATCTGGCATTGCTGTGACTCTGGTGTAGGACGGCGGTTAGAGCTCCGATTAGACCCCTAGCCTGGGAACCTCCATATGCTGTGGTGTGGCTGTAAAAAAGGAAAAAAAAACCTTAAGTGACAGAACAGATCAGTAGTTGCCAGGGCATGGGTATGACAATAAAGGAATAGCATAAAAGAGTTTTTTGGGGTGATGAAGTATTCTGCATCCTGATTCTGTGGTGGTGGTTAAAGGAACATATACTTAACGCTAAAATTCATAGAAGTATATACTAAAAAAGTCGATTTTACTATATGATAATTTTAAAATTAAAATACACACACTCCTGAACTTTACAAATGAAAATTTTAAAAAATATTTGCCCAACAAATTTGTCAATAAATAATATTTCAGAATCAATTTTAAACAATTCTACAGCTGAAAAAATTCTGAACTTAACAAAATGAAATATGAAAGAGATAATTTCACTATAGGTGCACCAAAATCCAAGGCTCTTCTCCACAAAATGTTAAAACATAGAACATCTTTATATCTAAAGATATCTTTTATCTTTAAATCAATAAATAGCTATACCAACCTGCTAATTATTATCTAGAGATATGACATCATCTCCAATACTTACACTATTGAAATAATCAGGGTAAGCAAAGAGCCAATCAAAACTCCCCTAGCAGATGTGGAGAAAAGGGAACCCTCCTGCACTGCTGGTGGGAATGTAAGCTGGTGCAACCACTATGGAAGACAATGTGGAGGTACCTTAGAAAACTCTACATAGAACTACCATAAGACCCAGCAATCCCACTCTTGGGCATATATCCAGACAAAAATTTCCTTGAGAAAGACACTTGCACATGCATGTTCACTGCAGCGCTATTCACAATAGCCAAGACATGGAAACAACCCAAATGTCCATTGACAGATGACTGGATTAGGAAGATGTGGTATATATACACGATGGAATACTATTCAGCCATAAAACAGGATAAAATAATGTCATTCGCAGCAACATGGATGGAATTAGAAACCCTCATACTGAGTGAAGCAAGTCAGAAGGAGAAAGACAGATGCCATATGAAATCACTTATAACTGGAGTCTAAAACACTGCACAAATGAACATCTCAACAGAAAAGAAAATCATGAACTTGGGGAATAGACTTGTGGTTGCCAAGAGGGTGGGGGAGGGGGTGGGAGGGAATGGGGATAACTAGTGCTTTAATGATGGAAAAGCAAGGAGATCCAACTGTATAGCACGGGGAACTACATCTAACCACATGTGACAAATCCATATATGTACATGTAACCGGGTCACCACGCAGTGCAGTTGGAAAATCTAACAGAAATCTGTAAACCAGCTATAATGCAAAAAAATAAAAAATAAATTATTAAAAAAAAAACTTCCCTAGCAGGAAAGGTTTCAGAAAGATTGTCTTTTTTAAAAATTCCCACATCCTTTTTGCTTTATTACAGTTAAAATAACGACTTCATAATAAATATTCATTTTACTGTACACAAAATATACAATTTTATATATATTTATACATGTGATACCACCCCACAAAGAAGATTATAAACATATCCACACCCCCAAAAGGTGTATCCGTCCTTCCATTCCTCTCCATTCCCTGAGCCCAGGCAATCCCTGATTGCGTACTGGTAGATTAGTTTGTATTTTTCTATAACTTTATATAAATGGAATTATTTATGCTCTTTTTCTGGACTTTTTCACATAGCCTATTATTTTGAGATTAATTCATGTTAATCTATGTAGAAAAAAATTTAATGTTACATCCCTACCTGCTATACAAATTAGTCTACATTTGCTACCAACCAGCTTATACACTAGATGAATATCTTCAATTAGCTACACAGGAAGTTTCACATAGAAAACAAATTATTAGATCATTCTTCAATTAATATTCTTTTGAAAAAGTTTTTCTAAGCTTTTTTTTTTTTTTAATGGCCACACCTGCGGCACATGGAGGTTCCCAGGCTAGGGGTCTAATTGGAGCTACAGCTGCCAGCCTATACCACAGCCACGGCAACGCCAGATCCGAGCCACTTCGTCTGCGACCTACACCACAGTTCACGGCAACGCTGGATTCTTAACCCACTGAGCAAGGCCAGGGATCGAACCCACAACCTCATGGTTCCTAGTCAGATTCGTTACCACTGTGCCATAACGGGAACTTCTCTAAGCATTTTAAATAGGGCAAGAAAAGTAAGTGACTTTGCAATAAGTAAAGATTCTGATTCTGTTTTCAAATTAATTATAATAAGCAGAGGTTTGTTTGTACTATAAAGATACTTCCCACAAAGCTTTGCTTATGGAAATCACCAGTATAGAAAGATTAGTTCTTGTAACACCCTTCATGCAAATTCTGACAATTTTCATATTTTTATGTGTCAAAATAAGACTCACTTTATCTTAGGCAACACTTGTTTTGCGAAAGATAAGTTCCTGTTTATATATATAACTGAATCCACAGCTATGAGTTAGTACACAGTAACTCTAAAAATACATTTTAAAAGACAAGTGGAACTCCAGATCTGCACACATGTGAACAAGACAGTCTTTCACTATTTCTAGAATCTCTCATGTCCTAATTAGTGTACTCTGTAAACAAGAAACCCACTGAAAATAAAATTTCAAAAAGAATTCCAAATGAGCAATGTAGGAAGGGGTCTGAAATACCTATACATCAGGCAACAAACCCTACAAGGGAAAGGAAAAATCTGCTAAATTTGATTTTAATTTTAATGTGATGTATGCAGATCCTTTTACAAAAGAAGCATTCAATATTTTTCATGCTCAGACTTCACCTATGGAAATCATTAGCAATATCTTGAAAAAAATAATTTTATAACAATAAAATTTCCAATTGTTGGTACCTAATTCCATTGATTTCTTAAAACATTAAAAATGTAACTCAACTGAATTACTCCTAGAAACAGTTTAATCTGCCTCCTGCCCCAAGTCTCCATTCAAAACTTTATACTTAAGCCACTAGAGAAGAAAATCCTTAATCTTTGCTTTCCTCCTTCCACTAACCTATTAGTTCTCACTCCAACTTTACCTCTCAGCAGAACCATCATCCTCAAGGTAACACCACACACTCACAAACATACTGTCTCTCTTCTCTGTACACAATTTGAGAATGACATCTAGTATTTATGTGACCATTTATTCAGTCTCTATCTCCTCCACTGGATTATAAACTCCATGAGGGAGAGCCATATCTGTTTCTACACTCACCATTACACACTTCAGTATCTAGCACACTTAAAAAGAGGTGCTCTACAAATAATGTGTCAAATGAATAAGATGGGAGTGATCTAAAGATGTAAAGCTATCAAGAGGTACAAACAACTAGCTATAAAATAAGTAAGTTATAAAGATGTAATGCATAGTACAGGGAATATAGTCAATATTTTATATTTTTGTATTCAATATAATACATAAAAATAGTGGATCATTATATTGTATACCCGAAGCTAATATTTTTCTAAGTCAACCACACTTCAGATTTTTTTTAAAAGAGCTTGTTAAAATTACTAGATTTATAAGTTAAAAAAAATTTAAAGCCAAAGCAAACCTGTCAAAATAATTCCACATTTAAAACAAGTACAGGGAGTTCCCACTATTGTGCAGAAGGTTAAGAATCCTACTGCAGCAGCTAGGGTCATTGTGGAGGTGAGGGTTCAATCCCTAGCCCAGTGCAGTGGGTTAACAACCAGTGTTGCCATGGCTATGGTGTAGGCTGCAGCTGTGGCTCAGATTTAATCCCTAGCCCAGGAACTTCCAGATGCTGCAGGTGTGGCCATGAAAAAAAATACATAATAAATATAAAACAAGTATAAAGTTTTGACACAACATATATATTTACATGCATCTAATAACCAAGGGAAGTAAATAAGGTGAGGAAAAGTTAATTCTTAAAAAACTAATGGAGAGAATATAACATTAATAAATTAAAATTCAGAAACAGACCAAAACTTCCCATTAATAATTTTTCCTCTCATTACATTTTTCAGAAGTTCTAATGGAAAACTTTAAAGTGCTCTGAACACACTAATATTTATCACCTATACTGTCCCCTTCCTTAGTAGTTTAAACCAATTGTATAAAACAAAAATAGAGAAACTAAAAGATAAAACATAAATAATAGATTTTTTTCTCACCAAAATAAAAATGATGTTAAGAATTAAAACAAGTTTCAAACATGTAATAAGCAAATAAGTATACCTTTTAAAACAATTTATATCTTTTAAAATAAGTATATCTTTTAAAACAATTCACAAGTATATCTTTTTAATAAAAAGTTCAAATTCAACAATGTAGTTACACAATTATTAATATAATTATTCAATGTTAATTTCCACCAGTAGACTAGAGGCTTCAAAAAACCAAAGAATGTATTAGATTCCACCACCACTATATATTTCCAGCACCCAGAACAGAAAGGATTTACTATTTAATTAGTGAATAATAAATAAACAAGTGAATGGCATTTCTGGTGATTTTATGACATTTGAAAAAAACAATCTTTATGAAGAATAATGGTAAAGATAAAATCTTATTTCACACTCATATTTAATAACCTGCTGAAGATGGAAAATATATCATAATTTCGAATTATGAAGTTCCCGTCATGGCACAGCGGAAATGAGTACGACTAGGAAACACAAAGTTGCCAGTTCAATCCCTGGCCTCACTCAGTGGGTTAAGGATCTGGCGTTGCTGTGGTGTAGGTCACAGACATGGCTCGGATCTGGTGTTGCTGTGGTGTAGGCCAGCAGCTTAGCTCTGATTAGACCCCTAGCCTGGGAACCACCATATGCCTTTGGTGCAGCCTTAAAAAGACCAAAAAAAATTGGAATTAAAGAATTCTCATTTTTCAAAGCTTCAAAGTAATCACTTTATCCTTTTATTCTCTACCAGTCCTTTTTACTGTCTATAATTCTACAAAGGTTTTTTTTAAATTCTTGTTAAAAATGTATTATTCTGTGTTCTGTGCATTATACAACAATACATATATTTGATCATTTCTAAGACACATCTTTTCACAGTTTAACATTTTTGTAGTCAATTACTGTAAAAAAAGCATGTTACCTAGTTTAATCTGATTTTTTCTTTCTTAATATCCCTACCCTGAATGAAATATAATAAAGGATGTATGCTCCTCACAAAATTCATTTTTCCTCTAAAAGTTAGAAAAACATATCTGATGAATATTATACAAAAGACAACAAACCAAAGACTTTATTACATATGTTAACGGTTTCAGGTTTACCCAAAACTGCTCCAGCTCTGAACATTTTAAGTCAGATATCCCTCTTCAACTATACACTTGCTTATAGCCAACATATTTGTTCCTGTACCTCAGCAGGAAATAGAGCGATGAACCTATCATTTTCAGTCTTTTCCAGCTCATCAGTTCAGTCACTCACATCCAAACCTTCAATTCTCTTGCCCCCATCCTCCTATCGTACCTGCCCTATCAATACTACTTCCTTAAAGACATCCCTGTCTGGATGTTCCAGGTACGTTCAAAACACTGCCCCAAACTGAAATTATCAACTCTCTCCCAACACTTGCTGCTCCTTCTATATTTAACGTCTCAGTGAGTAGCATCAAGAGTCATTCTGGCCCAGACCAAAGCCCAATAGTCACACTTAATTCCACCCTCTCTTTGAAATTCTCGCATCAGTCAATAGAACCAGTGGAAAAAAAACAGAGGAAAATAGAGTTTCCTGCCAATGTACAGACATTAGGTAACACTACTCAATTCAACATAACTAAACTCCCCCAGCCCCAACACAAACGTATAACCTTATCTTTGACTGCACCACAAACCCTTCCAGAAGGTGTTTCCAAATCTTCATCCAAGGTAATGCTACCTAGACCAGTACTTCTCAAACTATCTATGGGGGGCTTTTATACAATATAATAAAAATGAATTACCAAGCAAATGAATTTTTTAAAAGACATACAAAAACACAAGCACAATTTTTTAATTAAATTCAAATGACAAAAAATTACTCAAATTGCTGTAAAATTTTCTAAATGTTCATTCTCAATTGATTATAGTTAACTAGTCAAGAAGCAGTAGCAAATGAAAGCACTAAACCAGACCACAGCTGGACCCCACCTCTAATTTATGTTTCCTTCATTTGTATTAATTTGCTCATTATGATAATACCATTACCATAAAGTACAATCTTGACCTGGGCCTTAACCTAAAGTTTATACTCTATCAGAGGATCAGTACATTCTTGGCTCACTTCTGTAGTCAAAAGAACAAAAACCAACACACAGTTCTACTTATTTTCTCTCTTTGCTTTATATCCCTCTCTCCATTAAGGACCAGCTGACCTATAGTTTCTCCTTAATCCTTTTACCTTCAGTAAATAACCTGGATGCTTTCCTCTCCTCTGAAATAATGGAGTCCCCTTCTCAATACACAAGAAAAGAAAGAATGCAAAAAAGTTCCAGAAGTTAAGAAAATTTCAAAATGCCTTTACAATCAATAAAATTACTTCCACACAGAAACACTTCTCAATGAGTCTAATCCAGACCAGGGAATAAAATTCAATTAGACTATGACAGCAACATAGCATATGCCTGCTATGAAATAAGCCGTCTCATATGGAGAGGATGCTTAATAACATTATAAGTCAGAATTAAGAGACGAATCCATGATTCATTTTGTGAAGCTAAGCAAATCTTATTTTATTATGTATTAATTTCATTTGTGCAATAATGGAGAGAAAATACAGATCATAATGAAATCAATCAATTAAATACACAGCTGTACTTACGTGTTAGGTGAAAGATTCCATCACAGGCACTAATATGAGATAAAAAGGCATTTCCCAGGCCTTGCCCATTGTGAGCTCCTTTCACAAGACCAGCAATATCCACTACATTCAGAAAGGCAGGAATTTTGCTGAAAAACAAAAGATTTTATTATAAAATAGCACTAAGAACCTGCTTATTAACCGAATGGCTTCTCCAAACATGTAACATAAATACATCCTTTCCTTTTTATTTTATTTCTTTTTCTTTTTATGGCCACACTTGGTGTACAGAAGTTCCTGGGCTGGGGCTGATCAAAGCTACAGCTTCAGGCCTACGTCACAGCTTGCAGCAATGCCAGATCCTTAACTCACTGCACAAGGCCAGGAATTGAACTCACATACTCCAAGACAGTATCGGGTTCTTAACCCACTAAGCCACAACAGGAACTCCAATTCTTTCCTTTTTAGAACACTGTTTATTTTTTTTTTTGTCTTTTTTTTTGCCTTTATGTAGAGCCGCACCCGCGGCATATGGAGGTTCCCAGGCTAGAGGTCTAACAGGAGCTGTAGCCGCCAGCCTTTGCCACAGCCACAGCAATGCAGGATCCGAGCCATGTCTGCAACCTTCACCACAGCTCACGGCAACGCTGGATCCTTAACCCACTAAGTAAGGCCAGGGATCGAACCCGCAACCTCATGGTTCTTAGTCGGATTCGTTAACCACTGAGCCATGAAGAACAGTGTTGAGTAGACTGTCAGTGCTAATCATTTGATAAGTGAATAATAAAAAAAGAATTTAAACAACAAAAAGTCTTTTCAGGAGTTCCTGTCGTGGCTCAGCAGATAACGAACCCGACTAGTATACATGAAGATGCGGGTTTGATCCCTGGCCTTGCTCAGTGGGTTAAGGATCCAGCGTTGCGGTGAGCTGTGGTGTAGGTTGCAGATGCACCTTGGATCCCATGTTGCTGTGGCTGTGGTGTAGGCTGGCAGCTGCAGTTCCGATTCGACCCCTAGCCTGGGAACCTCCATATGCCACAGGTGTGGCCCTAAAAGAAAGAAAAAAAGGAAAAGAAATGTCTTTTGAAACTTGACTACCTAAAAGAATGAAGGGAAAAAAATTTAAAGTAGGATAGATGTTTTTGTCGTGTCTCTAAAAATTAAAACTCGTACCATTAATTTTTTACTGTTCTCCTGGCACACGCACATACACAAAAGCAGTGGAGAACGTTCAGGGAGCATACTTGATACAGACAAGGTAATCACCATCACAGAACAAGCCAACATATTCAACTGATACTTTGTGCCAGCAACCGGACTACGTGCTTTACATGCATTATCATCTCAAAGTTCAACTGTATAAGGTAGGTGCTATTTATTAAACCCACTATACAGATGAGGAAATAGAGTCTTAGAGAAGTTAAAAATTCATTGCACACAGGGTCACTCAGGTAACAGTGACTAAATTGGAGTTCAAATAAATACAGGCTATCTAAATTTTGCGTTCATCACTACATAGGTTATATAGCTCCAAAATGCATGAGAGAGATGTGGACCAGTTATCAGCATAGTAATAATCTAGTTGTTAACAACAGCAACAGAAGAGACACAATAAAGTAACAACGCAAATTAGGAAACCAGTCAGCCATGTAAAATTGGAGATAAAAACATATAAGTAAATAAATCTACTTTCAAAATGTCACGTGACAAAGATTTAGTATAAATATGTATTTACATATCCTTTGTCAATTTTCAGAAAAGTATCATTTTTCAGAATGTCAATTTTATTATACGATAAAATACATCATAGAAGTTCCACAAAATACTTCCATATTATCTGCATGGGAAATGAGTCCCTTTAAAATAACTGTCTTATAAAAATTTTTTATACAAATAGAAATTACTTGATAAAGGTTACCAGCAAGTCCACAGAAAATATACATAGGATGTGGTTATCTTTTTCACTGGATATTGTGGTTGCCTCCCCAGCATCCTTTGCCCCTTCTCTTGGTGACTATATTAATGGTCATTTGGCTAACCATACCTCCCCGGTGAAGCCCAGAGCTTTGGAAAAGCCAGCTCTATACCTAACTCTAGAAAGGGGCATGTAGCTTGGGCCTATAGTAAGCAGTTTAATCTCAGCCATTAGGCACAACTTATGATTTGAGGGCCTTTGCCTTGCCCCATTTGCCTAGAAAAATGTAAGTAGAGTTTTACCAGAGAGAGTTAAGAGGGTTCTTGAATAGAAGCTCAGCAGTCCTCTGAGACAGTTTCTAGAAGCAAACCCCTTTGCCTTCACTCTGAACATCAATGAGGAAATCTACACTTCCAAGATTTGAGAGGCATACTGTGACTAAAGGGGAAGGCAATCTTAGGATCAAGCTGATAAAGAGAGTAAAATGGAGAGGGGAATTGTTACCAGGTCCTTGATAACACAAATGAGGTGCTAAAACCAACACTTAATACCATGCTACATGATACTAACTCAACAAATCAATTTAAGTCAGTATGTTAAGTGCAACCAAACTCATCCTAAATAATACAGTTTCAACCAGCTAAAACATATCACCCAAATGATTAATATGAAGTACAGAAGCATAGATAGGAGTGGAAAGGCCCTGAATCTGAAGAAGCCTTGGGTTCTATTACTGGCTGACATTAACTACTTGTGTGACCTTGGGCAAATCATTTCACCTTTCTGGGCTTCAGGTTCCTTTTATGAAGAAACTACATAGGACAACCTATGGCTCTGAGATTTTGTTTGCTAATGAAAATGAGTTTCTTAATTCTGATTTCTGATTTGAGGCCAGGATAAAGGTTTAAACCATCAATATCTCAAAAAATAAAAACTTGAGCCCTGGAGTTCCCGTCGTGACACAGTGGTTAACGAATCCAACTAGGAACCATGAGGTTATGGGTTCGATCCCTGGCCTCGCTCAGTGGGTCAATGATCCAGCATTGCCATGAGCTGTGGTGTAGGTCGCAGATGCGGCTTAGATCTGGCGTGGCTGTGGCGTAGACTGGCGGCTACAGCTCCGATTCAACCCCTAGCTTAGGGACCTCCATATGCCGCAGGTGCGGCTCTAAAAAGCAAAAAAAAAAAAAAAAAAAAAACTTGAGCCCTATTTCTAACATTTTTTTATATACTGTATCAATGATTCTAAGACTGTGTTTTCAGACCATATGTAACGTTCTTGAGACGAAAATAAAGTTTAAAATATTTTTAATCACTATAGAATGAACACGGAATACCAAAAACATTGTTTTTCTTCAGAAACAGCCTAAAATGATGATGAAGATTTTTTTCATCCAAAAAAAACAAAAAAAAAATTTTTGAAAACTTGCAATATAAGTTTGGGGTAGCAAGAAGAAATACTATGAATTATTGTCAATTCTTCTTTATTTGCTTGACTACAAAGAGGCCACAATTAAGTCATGGAAAAAATGAAAATGGGTTCCTGTTCAATCTTTTCATTTCCATACAGGCATTTAATCAATGTTTATCAACAAAGGAAAAGCAAGAGAAATTTTGAAAACTCAATTCCCTTACTGCCTAAAATTTTAACAAATTTGAAGTCCAAGAGCTTTATCATCGTTCTCATGTCTCAAAAAAATCTCAGCAACATCACATGGCCACAAAGCCCAGCAGTGGCAAAGGCTCACATAAGGAGAAAGCCAGAGTAGGGAGAGAAGGCAGCACTACAGCAGCTGGAGCCTATACAAGTTTGGCACCTGGGTAGGAGAGCAGCCCAAGCCAGGGGAGAGTACAAACTGGGGAACTACCCAGTGAGTTCAAGAAATTTGCTACATATAAAGGGACTGAGCAAATAAGCACATTATTGGGACAACTGGAGAAATCTAAACAGAATCTGTGAATTAGTAAGATTAGATCAAGGTCAATGTCCTGCTTTATGATGGTTTACTGTAGGTATGTATAAAAGTGTCTGCACTTAGCAAATACAAACTGAAGAATTAAAGTGCAATGTGGCATGGAGATTGGATTAAGATGGCGGAATAGAAGGACTGGAGCTAAACTTCTCTCCCGAAAAACAGCAAAACTACAAACAAATGCCGAGCAGCCTTCAACCAACTGGACTGTAAACTTCCAAAAAAGATATTCTGCTCCAGAAGACAAAGAGGAGACCACATCAAGAGGTAGGAGGGGCGATTACGCGATAGAAGCAACCCCAGACCTCCCGGGTGGGAAGCCCCACAGACTGGAAAGTAACTGCATCACAGAGACTCAGCTACAGGACTGAGAGTTCTGAGCCCCACGTCAAAACCCCACGCCTGGGGATCGGGCACAGGGAGAAAGAGCCCCCGGAGCATCTGGCATTGAAGGCCAGC
>PVHT020000141.1:27362220-27377922 GCA_004024745.2 Catagonus wagneri
CTAGGAACCATGAGGTTGCGGGTTCGATCCCTGCCCTTGCTCAGTGGGTTAACGATCCGGCGTTGCCGTGAGCTGTGGTGTAGGTTGCAGACGCGGCTCGGATCCTGCGTTGCTGTGGCTGCGGCACAGGCCAGTGGCCACAGCTCCGATTAGACCCCTAGCCTGGGAACCTCCACATGCCGCGGGTGCGGCCATAAAAATGACAAAAGGCAAAAAAAAAAAAAATGAAAGAAACGTACAACAATGCAGCTCAAGATTTACAATTAGGTTATGCGCCTATCAGTCTATTTGGAACTTGAAAAGCATTTCCCCCGAAGAATTTTTGTTACAGATGATAGCTAGTCTCATACCATAATCACAAAATCTATCTTACTCTTAAAGTAGCTGGTTGTACCAGTACTATTTCACCTATGTTTAGTATAATCTTCTCTGGCATAAATGTAGAGAGGTATGTGTTTAGTTAGGTCAGTTACTTCCCAAGCATTCTGAATTGGGAAACAGATGCAAATTGCCTAATAGAAAATGGCAGTTGTAGCTCAGTCTCCTTTCTAATCGTCAGTGCATAAGGATTACTGGTAAGTTTATTACTGTGAATTGTATGTGATGAAAGTCAAAATGTGAATTTTTTCCAAGTGTAACTTTAATCAAGAAAAAACATTAATAATGAATAAATTGTTCACTAATTTTCTAATTATCTGATTCTTATCTGCTAATACACACTCAGAAAATGCCAATTCATATTATTATTCTCTCTTTTCCATTTTTTTAGGTAGAAATATTTATTAGATGAGATCTAACCCAATATATATCAGAAGTTCATACTCGCTGCAGTTAGCTCATCTGACTGAAATTTTGAACCAAAGAACCAGTCCCATTTTTTTTTTTTAATTCTGAAACTCTTTCAAGAGGGTAATGAACAAAAGGCAACAAGAGAGGCTTATCTAAATACTGCTGGTGGGAAGAAAGTCAAATCTTTCATCTGGCACTATTGGTTAATAGTGGCAACAATAAATTAACTTCTACCTAGCCACAGGTCTTTAAGATATTGCTCTTATATCACATTTAGACTAAACATTTCAAATTAAAGTAGAAAAGTTTCTGAAAATAACCACTTATATCATTACTGCTTACTTAGAGCACCACTGGTCAGATCAGTACCTTCCAAATGCCTGCCTATGCAGCAGACTCAGCTGAGACTGTAAAGGAATGCATTTCCAGGCCTCTTTTCAGAGATGGTAGAGGCCCCCAGTGTTTTAACTTGGCTAACAACTCACTGAATAATATTGACTGTTTTAGAATTTATACTGGTAACCTCTAAGAGACTGGTAACAATCCCAGAACTCTAGGAATGATAATTAAGAGGAAATCACTAGTCCCTATAGAGCTAGCTTTTCATTTCAATCCTGTTTAGACAAATGTCACAGTACTTACTTTAAAATAATCTTGGCGTTCCCATTGTGGCTCAGCAGTTAATGAACCCGACTGGTATCCATGAGGACATGGGATCGGTCTCTGGCCTCGCTCAGTGGGTTAAGGATCTGGCAATCCTGTGAGTTGTGGTGTAGGTCGCAGACACAGCTCGGATCCTGAGTTGCTATGGCTATGGTGTAGGCTGGTAGCTGCAGCTCCGATTGCAACCCTAGCCTGAGAACTTTCATATGCCACGGGTGCAGCCCTAAAAAGCAAAAAAATTAATTATATTTATAAAGTTACAGTCTATCTATTTATAGAAAGATCCTGAAGATTAATGCTATTTTACAAGTTAACATATAATAAGGCAGATAATTTTTTTTAAAGAGAATTCACATTCAGACTATGATCTTTAAAAACCACATCCATTAAAAATAATGAGGAGTTCTTGGAGAAATGGGAAGCTCCGGGACTAAGACCAGAAATATACAAGATGAATCGAAAACAATTTTTCCCCAAGGGAAAACAAGGAATCTATTAAAGGCGATAGAGTCCAATCAAAAGCACTCTGGAACCAATTTGAATAGGCCCAAGGGCCAAAGATGAGTCACTCTGAGCATCTGTAAAAACAACTCTAATAAATCGAATAACTTCATATCTATGAGCTGTTAAAAATTCTCAACAAAATAACCTCCCCCCCAAAAAAAACCCTCTCTGGCCACCTTTTAATGATGCTAGGTGACTGACTGTTTTAATGATTGTTAAGTAAAACATTCATTGTGTCTTTCCTATATAAACTGAACTTTCAGAGTAACAAAGATTTGATGAAGAGATCATTTTATAGACATATACCAGTCAATAAATGAGAAGAAAATTAAAAACTCAGAATATTGGGAATTCCCATCGTGGTGCAGAGGAAACGAATCCGACTAGTATCCCTGAGAATGCGGGTTTGATCCCTGGCCTTGCTCAGTGGGTTAAGGATCCGGCGTTGCCATGAGCTCTGGTGTAGGTCACAGATGTGGCTTGAATCTGGCATTGCTATGGCTGTGGTAGAGGCCGGTAGCTACAGCTCCAATTCAACCCCTAGCCTGGGAACTTCCACATGCCATGGGTATGGCCCTAAAAAGACAAAAGACAAAAAATAAATAAACAAACAATTATCTGATACTTAACTGATCAAGCCTTTAGATATTACTACCACTTAACAGAAAATACAGAGGACAGAAGAACATATTAAATAAGTCAACTGGGGAAGAAAATTCTGCTTCTGGGCGAGATATAAAAGCTAAAAACAGACTAGAACTCTCATCTGTTTGAAGGGGCTAAGAATCTGGAAATGGGACAGCCGCCCATTCTAGGCAAAGTAAGGCAGCCAAGATTCAGGCTTTACACCTGTGGAAAGCTGATGCTCGAGTACAGGGAACTCAGCAATGCATTAGAAGACCTGGAGGATGGACCTCAAGAACACAACCAGTTTCCCCCTCAGGATATTTCTCTCAAGAGGGAGACCTACAAAGGTGTGCTGAAGTAAACACACTGGAGAAAAACACTCACCAGACCTTATCCCCTCCCCACAAAAAAAATAAAAAGCGATACTTACGTTGCCAGAATAATCCATGAGCCCTTATTTGTCTAAACTGTAACTAAAATATTGTATTCCTGTATTGAAAATATTATGAAATAATGACACAATAAAAATACTTCAAGCAAAATTTAAATATATTAATCTACCTACTGAACACTTGTGCCTTTCTTGGGGTACAAAAAAAGTACAGTTGTGTTTTCGTATACTGTAAATTAAAAAACTGGGAGTTCCCGTCGTGGCTCAGTGGTTAACGAATCCAACTAGGAACCATGAGGTTGTGGGTTCGATCCCTGACCTTGCTCAGTGGGTTAAGGATCCGGCATTGCCGCGAGCTGTGGTGTAGGTTGTGGACTTGGCTCAGATCCCGCGTTGCTGTGGCTGTGGCAAAGGCCGGCAGCTACGGCTCCTGTTAGACCCCTAGCCTGGGAACCTCCATATGCCGCGGGTGCGGCCCTAGAAAAACAAAAACAAAAAAAGAAAATGAACCTTGTTTTAAAAAAAAAAAAAATTAAAAAACTGCTCGTTGCTCTTACCAGTCACACTAACTGCAATATAAAAAGGCCACAGGGAGTTTACAGAGTTATTTTGAAATTTACTATTATTACTTAAAACATAATCACACAGTAAAAATATAGCAAAAGGAAGTCCCACTATCTCTTAGGCCAAAAAAATTCTTAACATGCAGTCAAACTAATGTTGGAAGAGATATCTCCATTTTCACAGATCATCTCATCTTGGATAGTATTTTAAATGTCATAAAGTCCAAGTCATCTGTAACTTCCATTAGCTTTGTAAGTACAAAAAAGTAAAAATGAAGAAGGAAAAAGAAAATTTTCTAAGATCATGAGTATAAGCTTAGTGGCAAGACATTCTAATATACTCAAATCTGTTAAAGAAAAGCATTGCAAAAGCAAAGAATTTTAAAATTTTGGCTTACGCCCGAAAGACTCAAAACTGTAGGAATCTTCCTTATGTAAGAAGAGGTTTACATAAATATTATTTCAGCAATGATAACATTAAAAAAAAAAAAGACTAGACTTAATGCATCCCCCCTTCCATTTAAGCTCTAAATAACTTATGTTTTAAATTACATATTATACTGTAATAAGTAAATCTGACCAGATATATGTTTATCTAAAATTTTATGCAAAATGACAATATATATAAGGAAGTCAGGATACCAACGCAAATTCCCCCAGCATTCTAAATAAATCACTTATACAACACACATCCAAAAAAATGGGGAAAAAATGTTCCTTTGAAAATTCTTGAGTTTAGATATAACAAAACCTGGATACAGAAATAAAGATGACACAAATGAATACCAATATGTATATACATGGGTTAGTATTACTATATATTTTTCCTAACTCTATCAGATGAGAGGGCCTAAAAGCAGTAACACCCCAGGAGCAGGATCACATTTAGAACCAGATCTTAGTTTTTAAATACCATTCTTCAATAAAAGAAACCAAGGCTCTCTGGAAAAGAATCTGGAACAGGAAAAATACACTACTAACCTAAAATATCTTATAGTGTCAGAGAGTAAGGAAGTGCTTGAAAAGAGAAAGAAAAAAAAAAAAGACAGGGGGAAAAAGGAAAAAAACAAAAACAAAGGGGGAAAAAAGATGCAGGTATATCAAAAGGATATAGGAAGCAACTCGAAGAAGCTCCCAATAATCAAATCTGAACAATCTGAGCAACAAAGTAAATACTGATAAATTAAAGCCCAAAGAATAAAACAAATTTTACTGAATTTAAATATAAGTATATAACTGTACTAAATAACTAAATGTAATAAATAAATAATAACTAAATGTAGAGGAAAAGACAAATCTTCCTTATAGAAGAATTCCAAATAATAAATGTACAAGGAATAAGGGAAGAAGAAAATCACCATTAGAAACACCACACTAATAACTGCTGCAGGCAAAATCCACTAAAGAGTGATAAAGTTTAGCTGGGAAAACTTTAAGAAGAAACAGAGTATTTCAATAGCCTCAAAATATCTTTCCCCCCAATATTAATTAATTACTGTGGTGCTTTTAACAAATATCCACAAATTCTTTGATACATATTCCTTCAAAAGATGGAGCTTAATTCCCCACCCCTTGAGCATGAGTTAGACTCAGTGACTTGCTTCTAATGAACAGTCTATCTAAAGGGAAAGGATAATTCCATAGTGGAGAAATCTGGCAGACATCACTTTAACCAAGTCATCAAGGTTTACATCATCAGTGATAAATCATGTTGCTACCATATAGCCCTCCACATGATGCAATGAGACAGATGCTTCACCTCCATGGTGTTCCTCCCAAAAGTCCACAGCATGATTCTGGATACTAAAACATATTCTAAAACTACAGTAATCACTGTGGAACTGGAATAAAGACAGACATACAGACCAGAGGAATAGAACAGAGAGCCCAGAA
Organism: Catagonus wagneri; assembly: GCA_004024745.2. NCBI lineage: Eukaryota > Metazoa > Chordata > Mammalia > Artiodactyla > Tayassuidae > Catagonus > Catagonus wagneri. The sequence goes on from PVHT020000141.1 coordinate 27,367,651, forward strand.
ATAAATCTTCCCATGTATGGTCAAATGATCTTTGACAAAGGTATCAAGGTCACACAATGGGGAAAAAACAGTCTCTTCAATAGATGATGCTAAGAAAACTGGAAAGCCACATGCAAAAGAATTAGGTCAGATCCTTACCTTATACCATATACAAAAATTAATTCAAAATGTATTAAAATCCTAGTGGGAGGGCCTAAGATTATAAAACTGATAGAAGGAAATGTAGGGGAAAAGCTCTGTGACACTGGATTTGCAAATTACTTCTGAGATATGACACCAAAGGACAGGCAACAAAAGCAAAATTAGAAAAATGAGACATCAAACTTCAAAACTTTTACACATCAAAAGAAATAATCAAGAGAGTGAAAAACAACCTATGGAATGGGAAAAAATAACTTCAAATCACACATCTGATAAAGAGTTAATGGAGACTATTTAAAGAACTCCTGCAACTCAACAACAACCACAAAAGTAACCTTAAAAAGTAACCAAAGAATGGAGATCTCGTCGTGGCTCAGTGGTTAACGAATCCAACTAAGAACCACGGGGTTGCAGGTTCGACCCCTGGCCTTGCTCAGTGGGTTAAGGATCCGGCGTTGCCGAGAGCTGTGGTTGCTCAGATCCCGCTTTGCTGTGGCTGTGGCGAAGGCCGGCAGCTACAGCTCCTGTTAGACCCAGAGCCTGGGAACCTCCATATGCCGTGGGTGCGGCCCTAGATAAGACAAAAAAAAAAAGGGCAAAGATAAACAAGTGGCCAAGAAACACATGAAAAGATGCTCAACATCACTAATCATTAAGAAAATGCAAATCAAAACCACAGTGAAGTATCACCTCACATCCACGAGGATGATTATCCAAAAAAAAAAAAAAAAAAAAAGGGAGTTCCCACTGTGGCTCAGCAGGTTAAGAATCCAACTGGTATCCATAAGGATGCAGGTTCGATCCTTGGCCTCACTCAGTGGGTTAAGGATCCAGCATTGCCGTGAGCTGTGGTGTAGGTCACAGACGTGGCTCAAATCCCACACTGCTGTGGGAAAATTGGTAAAATTCAAATAAAGTCTATAGTTAATAGTAAATAAATGAGCAAAAAAAAAACTGCAGTTATATGGTGATAAGCAAGAGTGACCAGATTTCTGGGGGAAAAAAATGAAAATTAAAAGCTTTAAAAGAAAGCAAATTTTGAAGCACTTTTAAAGCACACAATTACTATTGATAACAGGAAAAAATGAATGGGAGTACAGATTTCTTATCGAAAAGATTATTCAAAACTTAAAAAGAGGGGTTCCACTTATGGCTCAGCAGTAACGAACCTGACTAGTATCCATGAGGATGCACGTTCAATCCCTGGCCTCAGTAAGTGGGCCAAGGATCTAGTGTTGCCACCAGCTGCAGCTTAGGTCATAGATGTAGCTCGGATCCTGCACTGCTGTGGCGGTGGCGTAGCTCTGATTTGACCCCTAGCCTGGGAACTTCCATATGTTACAAGTGTAGCCCTGAAAAGCTAAAAAAAAGAAAAAAAAAGAGAAAGAAAATAACTCCCGAATCACAAATTCCCATGAAAGAGTAGGCACCCAGAATGTTGACAAGTATACAGTAAGACTGAAGTTCATTTAAATGATCCTGGGGAATTTTGCTTCCCCTGCTATTATGGAACTGCCCTCCTGCCACAAAGAGCTAGAAAAATCAGACAAAACATACGAAATAACAGTTTTCTGACAGGACAATATGCAGCACAGGACTGTGTTCTCTGAGAGGACATCAAGTGAATTAAGCTCTAAAGTTGCCCTAGCCTACTGCCTATAAGGTGGTTTCAAAGTCACAGCACAGGGAGGGGAAACCAACAGAACGCAGCAGTCATGCCAGGTTAGAGACTGAAATGAGAGTTTGAGGAAGCCAAATCAGCTAGAATTTACAGGGCAGTGAAAAGGAAGCAGTTGCACAGAGAGAGGGCTCTGGAAATCAGCAGAAGGTATCTTCAAGAATATGGCTAAGCAGTATTTATACACGAGTAAGTTCAGTCTCCAAAGGCCAAGGGAAAAAACTATCCAAGAGAAGTAATTCTCTTGAGGGCACAGTGAAAAATTCTTAGGCTCACACAGACCTTGGAATAGTTCACATCCCACCAGCCAGAGAAGAGAAATATAATAATGTAGCGGAACTTGGGCACAGTCCCAAAAAGAGTGACATCTTAGTACGAGAGCCGAAGTAGCACCAGAGCAAAAAAAAATATATTATGAACGCCTCATAAGAAAATATGATAAAAACCCACTATCAAAATGATACTCAAAAACTAAATGTCAAAACAAAGTCCAACACTCTGTAAAAGAATACTATAATATTTAGCACTCAACATAAAATCCAGCATCTGGAGTCCAATAAAAATTAAGAGGCATGCAAAGAAGCAGGAAAATATAGACCAAAATCAGGAGAAAAATCAATAAACAAACAAGCTCAGTAATGACAGAGATGAAGGAATTAGCAGATGAGGACCTCAAAATAAATGTAAATGTAGCCAACAAATTTGACAACCTAGAAGAAATGGTCAACTTTCTAGAGACTTACAGCCTGCCAAAACTGAGCCAAGAAATAGATCAAGTGAACAGACTGATCACTAGAAATGAAGTTGAATGTTATAAAAACACTCCCTACAAATAAAAGTCCAGGGCCAGATGGCTTCACAAGCAAATTCCACCAAACATACAAAGAGGAACATATACCCATCCTCCTTAAATTTTCCCAAAAGGTTGAAGAAGGAACACTCCCAAAGACATTCTATGAAGCCACCACCACCCTAATACCAAAACAAGACAAAGATACTACCAAAAAAGAAAATTATAGGCCAATATCTTTGATGAATATAGATGCAAAAATTATCAACAAAATTTTGGCCAACAGAATCCAACAACATATAAAAAAGATCATACACCAAGACTCAGTGAGATTCATCCTAGGTTCACAAGGATGGTTCAACATACGCAAATCAATCAACGGCATACACACTACATTAACAAAAGAAAAAGTCAAAAACCACATGATCATCTCAACAGATGCAGAAAAAGCATTTGACAAAGTCTAGCATCCATTCATGATAAAACTCTTACCAAAGTGGGTATAGAGGGAACATACCTTAACATAATCAAAGTCACTTATGACAAACCCACAGCAAATACAATACTCAGTGGAGAAAAGCTGAAGGCCTTTCCACTAAAATCTGGAACAAGACAAGGATGCCCACTCTCATCACTTTTATTCAACATAGTATTGGAAGCCCTAACCACAGCAATCAGACAAACAAAAGAAATAAAAGGTATCCAAAATGGAAGACAAGAGGTAAAATTGTCACTCTATGCATATGACATGGTATTATATATAAAAAACCCTAAGGACTCAACCCAAAAACTACTCAAACTGATCAACAAATTCAGCAAAGTAGCAGGATACAAGATTAACATTCAGAAATCAGTCGTATTTCCGTATACTAACAATGAAATATTCAAAAAGGAATACAAAAATACAACACTTGTAAAAATTACATCCCGAAAAATCAAATACCTGGGAATAAATCTGACCAAAGAGATAAAAGACTTATATGCTGAGAACTATAAAACATTAATCAAGGAAATTAAAGAGCATGCAAAGAAATGGAAAGATATTCCATGCTCCTGGGTTGGAAAAATTAATACTGTAAAAATGGCCATACTCCCAAAGCAACCTACAGATTCAATGCAATCCCTATCAAATTAGCCATGACATTTTTCACAGAACTACAACAAACAATCCAAAAATTTATATGGAACCACAAAAGACTCAAAGCAATCCTGAGGAACAAAAACCAAGCAGGAGGCATAACTTTCCCAGACCTCATGCAATATTACAGAGCCACAGTAATCAAGACAGTGTGGTACTGGTACCAAAACAGACATACAGACCAATGGAACAGAACAGAGAACCCAGAAATAATCCCAGACACCTACAGTCAATTAATCTTCAACAAAGGGGGCAAGAATTTAAACATGGGAAAAAGACAGTCTTTTCAGCAACTGCTGCTGGGAACAGTAGACAGCCATATGTAAATCAGTGAAACTGGAACACACCCTCACACCATGCACAAAAATAAACTCAAAATGGCTTAACAACTTAAATATAAGACAAGACACTATCAAACTCCTGGAAGAGAACATTGGCAAAACATTCTCTGATATCAACCTTACAAATGTTTTCTCAGATCAGTTTCCCAAAGCAACAGAAATAAAAGCAAAAACAAACCAATGGGACCTAATCAAACAGACAAGCTTTTGCACAGCAAAGGAAACCATTAAAAAAGAAAAAAAAAAAAAAAGACAACTTACAGAATGGGAGAAAGTAGTTTCAAACAATGCAACTGACAAGGGCTTAATCTCTAAAATACACAAATAACTTACACAACTCAACAGGAAAAAAACCAACAACCCAACTGAAAAATGGGCAAAAGACCTGAATAGACATTTCTCCAAAGAAGATATACAGATGGCCAACAAGCACATGAAAAAATGCTCAATATCACTGATTATTAGAGAAATGCAAATCAAAACTACTATGAGGTACCACCTCACACCAGTCAGAATGGCCATCATTAATAAGTCCACAAGTAACAAATGCTGAAGAGGGTGTGGAGAAAAGGGAACCCTTCCTGCACTGTTGGTGGGAATGTACAACCACTATGGAAAACAGTATGGAGACACCTTAGGAAACTATACATAGAACTACCATATGACTCAGCAATCCCACTCCTGAGCATATACCCGGACAAAACTTTCCTTGAAAAAGACACATGCACCCGCATGTTCGTTGCAGCATTAATAGACAAGACATGGAAACAACCTAAACATCCACCGACAGATGAGTAGATTAAGAAAATGTGGTAAATATGCACAATGGAATACTACTCAGCCATAAAACAGAACAAAATAATGTCATTTGCAGCAACATGGATGGAGCTAGAGACTCTCATACTAAGTGAAGTATGTCAGAAAGACAAATACCACATGATACCACTTGTATCTGCAATCTAATATATGGCACAAATGAACCTTTCCACAGAAAAGAAAATCATGGCCTTGAAGAACAGATTTGTCATTGCCAAGGGGGAAGGAATGGGATGGACTGTGAACTTGGGGTTAACATATGCAAACTACTGCCTTTGGAATGGATAGGCAATGAGATCCTACTATCTAGGAACTATATCTAGTCACTTATGATGGAGCATGATGGAGCATAATGTGAAAAAAAGAATGTATATATGGATGTATGACTGGGTCACCTTGCTGTACAGTAGAAAATTGATATAACAGTGTAAACCAGCTATGATGGAAAAAATAAAAATCATTTTAAAAATAAAATAAAATGTCAAAAAATGTAAAGGTAAATATAAAGACAATGAGGAATGAAAGGAAAACAGTGAAAACTATCTAGACAGAACTACTGTATAAAAAATATCTGAAATAAAACAAAATTGAAACCAACACCCTGGGTGTATTACCTGCAGATTAGGCACTGCAGAAAAGATCAGTGAACATGAAGACAGAACAATAGAAACTATCAAATGAAGCATGAGGGAAAAAAAAGATTGGAGAAATCAACAACCAGAGCAGTGGAATACTATTTAGAGGATTAACTTACACATAATAAGAGTCTCAGAAGGAGAGGAAGAGAAAGTGGGTAGGGAGATAAAAGAGCATTTGAAGAAATGCTGGCCAAATATTTTACAAATTTAATGAAAATCACAAACTCACAAACCTCAACACACCCCAAGCTAAAGTGGCATAGGAAAACCCTACCAATGTATATGAAAATCAAATTTCTGAAAGCCAGTGGTACAGAGGCAGTTTTAAAGACACACAGGAATACTACTCAGTCATTAAAAAAGAAATACACTACTCAGACACACACAGACACACAAAGAAATTTTGTCATTTGCAAATGGATGGACCTGGAGGGTACTGTGCTTAGTGAAATAGGCAGAGAAAGACAAATACTGTATATTATTACTTATATGTGGAACTTAAAAACTATTACAAACTAGTGAATATAACAAAAAAAGAGACCCACTGATGAAGATAATAAGCAATGAAAAAATATGAAAGCTATCCAGACAGAACTATTATATAAAAAAATAACATCTGAAATAAAATGAAATTGAAATAAAGATATAGAAAACAAACTAGTGGTTATCAGTAACGACAGAGAAGGGGATGGGGCAAGATAGGAATAGCGGAGTAAGAGGTATAAACTACTATATATAAAATAAATAAGCTACAAGGATATATTATACAACATAGGTAATATAGGCCGTATTTTATAACAATTATAAATTAAGTATTATCAATAAAAATTTTGAAACACTATGTTGCACACCTTAAACTAATATAATATTATAAATTAATTATATCTCAATAAAAAATTTTTAAATAAATAAACATTGGTAAGAATGTGATATATACATACATTGCTGGTGGGAACATAGACTGACGTACGAGCTTTGGAAAGCAGTTTTGCAGTTTCTCAAACAGTTAAATATGCAATCACATACAACCCAGAAATTCTACTCATAAGTATACACCCAAGAGACATGAAAACATATGTCAACACAAAACTTTGTTTATTCCAAAGGGGAGCAGAAAAAGTACAAATAGGCCTGGAACACAATGTGGAACCAGAAAGTAGAAAATACTCAAAAAATAGAGGACACATCAAAAGGAATATGAGTGAACTGGAAGGCTCGTGATGGACAAATCTGGGCAATTTGAGCGACAAAATAAATAACAACAATAACACATTATAACCAACAATGTAAAAATTGATCCTGATGGAACAAATTATAAATAATTTATATGAATGGAGGATTTCTTTTTATAAAAGAATGTTACAAAATTCCATTATTCCTTCTACAAATTGTTCTTTCTATAAATGTAGAGGACACGAGAAATTTAAAAGTCACCATTTGTGAAACACCACAATAATAACTATTTCAAACAAGAATCTTTAATACATGCCAGAACTGGGGAACAAAAGTATGAGAAACACAATATTTACAAAATTTCAAAGTATCTCCCCACAAGATATATTTATATATTGCACTGCAAAATACAGTAAACCTTTTGGTGAAGAAATCTTTCAGACAGCTCCTTAAATAAGTGATCAAAGTTAACATCACTAGTAATAGGGCAAATCAATATTGTGGGCTTCCTGGTATATGTCATTTCTGTGCCCAAAAATGCATAATTTGAATTTAATCACAAGGAAACATTAGATAAACCCCAATTAAGGACACCTCAGAAGTGGCCAAGCACTCTTCAAAAATGTCAAAGATATGAAAGACAGAGAATGTGAGAAACTGTTCCACAGTAAAGGAAACTAAGGGAACAGAACAATTAAATGCAACATATATGTAATTCTGGATTAGATTCTGGACCAAAAACAGACATTAGTGAGACGACGGATAAATCAATGCTAATTTCCTGATTATTATAACTATACTACTTAATATTTGGGGAATGTAAGCAGATCTCATTTAGCAATTTTTTTTCAACTAGCTTAGCAAGTGTTAAATTTTTTAACTGTGAAACTACTTCAAAAAACAGGGTTTTTTGGGGGGGCCTCACCCAAGGCATATGGAGGTTCCCAGGCGAGGGGTCCAATCAGAGCTGTAGCTACCAGCCTATACCACAGCCACAGCAACACAGGATAGGAGCCGCATGTGCGATCTTTACCACAGCTCACTGCAACGCAGGATCCTTAACCCACTAAGCGAGGCCAGGGGTCGAACCTGCATTGTCATGGATGCTAGTTGGGTTTGTTAACTGCTGAGCCACGACTGCAACTCCTCAAAAAACATTCTTTTTTGAAGTTCCCTAGTGGTGCAGTGAATTAAGGACCCAGCATTGTCACAGCTGTGGCTTGGTTCAATTCCTGGTCCCAGAACTTCCACATCCCACTAGTGCAGCCAAAAAAAAAAAAAAGCTTTTTTTATTTAATCTTAAGCAAAAAAAAAAAAATCACACAGACTGGGTAGAAGTAGTTCTACTACATATCCAACAAGGAACCCACATCCAGAATAAAAAACACCTAATAATTAATAAGAAAAAACAATGCTTCACAAAAGAAGTCCAGTAAGCATATTAAAAGATGCTCAAATCAGTAGCTGTCAGAGATATGTGGAACAATAATGAGATACTATACACAAGTACGGCCAAAATGAAAAAGATTGATAATACCAAGTGCTAGTGAGGATGCAGAGCAATTACAACTCTATTACAATACCAGCACTATAAATGAGAATAACCACTTTGGAAAATTGTGTGGCAGTATCTACCTAAAGCTATTTAACTCCTGGGTACGGGGAGGTCAGGGGATAAAGGTTGGTGGGGTGAGTGTATCCAATCACCCAACAGAAGTTAGTTCTTGGATCTACCCACCAAAAGACATGTCCATGAAAGTTCAAAAATAGCTCTACTTATAAAAACAGCCCAAAAAATGGAAACAACCCAGATGCCCATCAACTGCAAAATGGATAAACATACTGTATATTCTCTCAGACATAATGTTGACTTATAAAAGATATAAAGAGTACATAATGTGTGTGATTCCATCTGGATCAGGCAAACTAATCAATATAGTGACAGAAACCAGAATATGTTTATCCTAGGAAGGACAGTACTGAAACGGGAAGGGATACAAGGAAGTCATTGATGTCACTGGATTTGTTCCAGATCTTGATGTGGGTACTCATTACATGGGTAAATTAAAATGTAAAAATGTGTTATGTACATTTTACTGTATATGTTACACCTCAATTTAAAAAAACAAAACAAGGAGATAGGGACGAGACAGCAGAGGAAAAGAACTTAAGCTCACCCTCTCTCACAAAAATACCAAAATTACAACCAACCATCAATAAAATAGACTGGAAACTACCAAAAAAGATATCCTACACCTAAAGACAAAGAAGAAGCCACATGGAGATGGTAGGAAGGGCACTTTTGTGATATGAACAAAACAAAAAGCCACTGGGGCAAAACAAAACAAAACAAAAACCGAATCACTACATATAATGCCCTAAAAGAAAGTCCACTTAAGAAGCCTCTGGAATAATTCAAGTTAGAAATGAGTGCAAATGAGGATGTGTAAAGAAAAGAAATCAGAGAGATACTTACGCACCAGGTTTGGTGCCCTACTGGAAAATACAGCTGAGAAGAAGGGATGCACTGATAAATCTCTCAAGTATCTGGGTGGAAAGTAGTATCATTATGCAAGGTAGGGAATGCAAGAGGAAATGAGCTCAGTTTTAGATGTGTTGAATGGAGACATTTAACTGGAGATTTTCAGGGCAGTTAGCTGTATGAATCTGGAACTCAGATGCAACCTAAGCAGGACATATAAATTTAGAAAAGAGAAGCTACTAGATAATTAAAATCAAGAGAGGATGAGACTGCCCAGGGAGACAGTATAAAAGAGAGGACAGCTTCGGACATAAACCTAATATTAGAGAGCAAACACAGGAAGTGAAGCAAGCATAAAAGACTGAAGGAAGAGTAAGAGAGGTGGGAAGTTACCAAGAGTGCCAAATAGGGCAGAGAGGTTAAGTAAGTTAAGGACAAAAAATGAGTACCAATTTGGCAATCAGATCACTATTGCCTTTTGCTACTGTTTTTGTCAAAAGTAAACATTTTTAAAGGCCTTAAATGACCTAAAAAAAGTTAAAATACACAATTTGCACCACCCTGTACCTTTATTACACATCAATTTCAAACTAGCTCATGCCAATCTGAAAAAAAAAACAAATTATTAACAGCACTAAATGGAAGATATTGTGAAGAATTTATAAACAAATATATTAGGAAAACTATAAAAGGAAAACATACTCTATCCCAGGGAGAGAGTAAACATAATTGTTTATTGTTCTTGTATATAATGTATATATAATGAACATTATTCTGTATAAAAAGTGGCTTTTTTGTACATGAAATTTTTTATAATGAAATACTGGAAAAAGGAGTTCCCGTCATGACAAAGTGGTTAACGAATCCAACTAGGAACCATGAGGTTGCGGGTTCGATCCCTGGCCTTGCTCAGTGGATTAACGATCCGGCGTTGCCATGAGCTGTGTTGCAGGTCGCAGACATGGCTCAGATCCTGTGTTGCTGTGGCTGCGATGTAGGCCGGCGGTTACAGCTCCGATTAGATCCCTAGCCTGGGAACCTCTACATGCCGCAGGTGCAGCCCTAAAATGACAAA
>PVHT020000141.1:27378922-27482109 GCA_004024745.2 Catagonus wagneri
CATGAAAAATAAATATATACATGTATTTAAAAAATCAGTTATTGGATCTCTAGCCCAGGAACTTCTGCATGCTTCAAATTAAGCCAAAAAAAAAAAGCCAGTTATTTATTATTGAGCACCTAGAGAATAATCTTCCTCCAGTGAGTTTCTTGAGGCAATCAACAGTGGAGTTTATTTCAGTAAGAACAAGCTAAAAAACAGGAAGAATTCTCCAGAGAACAAATGGATGTCATATAAACTATACTACGAATGCAGTGGGTTAAAAAGGCACATCTTAACACAGCTTTGCCAACCCTCCCATCAAAAGGCTGAATCTATTTCCCTTCCCTCCTTGTCTCTAAGGTGGTGTCGGGACTTGCCTTGACCAAAAGAATTAGGTGGATGCGTACTGCACCACTGCCGCATTTTCACTCTCTTGAGAGCCAGCCACCATATTATAAAAATGCCTGGGCTGGAGACCACTTCAAGAGAAAGAAGCCAACTAAAGGAAGACAGAAATGCCCTAGGCTTCCAGTCAATCTGATGAGGTCCCAGCCCTGTGGGTATGGCCAGCTTGGACCTTCTATTCCTGACTAACCACCAGGTGAATGCAGTGACATGAAGGATCCCAAGTGAGATCCGCAGTAGACTCACCTAACTAAGAGAATCACGAGAAACAATAAATAGTTATCATTTTAAACCACAAATTTTGGAGTGATTTGCTACACAACAACAGATAACTAAAACATTTCTTACAATGTTTTCCTGAACAGCAGTACAGAGCTTTTAAAGACACTGTGGTTAGTCTTTGGCAAAACTGGGAAAAGGCAAATTGCAGGAACAACCAAAAAACATTGCCAGAAGCATCAACTAAGCAAGACAAATACTCCCCTGGGGCAGTTGCTAAGTACTGGAGCAGAATATATAGCTGTCCCCCCATATCCATTGTCTCCTTCTTTCACAGTAACTGAAAGTAACTTGTTAACTGAACATATGACTATCATAATAAAGACTACATTACCTAGCCTTCCTTGCAAATAAGTTCTTATGACTAAACATGGACAAAGGAATATTACCAGAAGTACAGTGTGGCAGTTTACAGGAAAAAAAATCCCTAGTAGACTACAGGTCAAGTTATTTGGCCCTTTAACCCTTCAGATAACCAGCTGTCTGGAATTCACAATACTGTGGACCATGAGAATGAAAGGTCACTCCCTTGAGATTGCCAAGGCATGAAGTGAAAGGAGCTGGGGTTTCTAAGGCTTCATAAAGCAAAGTCAATACGCCAATCTATAACTGAAAAATTTACACTTTCACATGAAAAAAGAAACTTCTGTTTAAGTCAAAGTTATTTGGGGTTTTCTGACACCCTTAACTGAACCTAATCGCATCTCATGCAGTGGTAGCAAAAACAAGCGCTGTTCCATGACACAGTAAAGAAGACTAGGGTATCAAAATGTAGTTTCTCGGAGTCCCCATCACGGCACAGTTGTTAACGAATCCAACTAGGAACCATGAGGTTGCAGGTTCAATCCCTGGCCTTGCTCAGTGGGTTAAGGATCCAGCATTGCCATGTGCTGTGGTGTAGGTCACAGACACAGCTCGGTTCTGGCGCTGCTGTGGCTCTGGCGTAGGCCGGCGACTACAGCTCTGATTCGACCCCTAGCCTGGGAACCTCCATATGCCACGAGTGCGGTCATAAAAGGACAAAAAGACAAAAAAAAATGCAGTTTCTTGAGCAAAGCGGCTATAAAAGGACAAAAAGACAAAAAAAAAAATGTAGTTTCTGAAGCAAAGCAACCCAATAGAGCAAAGACAGTCTTTTCAACAAATGGTGCTGGAACAACTGGGCATCCACATGCCAAAAAAAAAGGAATCTAGATAGAGACCTTACATCCTTCACGAAAATTAACTCAAACGGATCACTACTTAAATGTAAAATGCAAAACTACAGAACTCCTAAAAAACAGGAAAAAAACCTAGTGACCTGGGGTATAGCAATGACTTTTTAAATACAACACCAAAGGTATGATTCATAAAAGAAATAATAGAAAAGGTAGAGTTCATTCAAATGAAAAACCTCTACTCTATGAAAGACAACATCAAGAGAATGAGAAGACAAGCCACAGACTGGGAGAAAATACCTGCAAAAGACACATCTGATAAAGGACTGCTAACAAAATATACAAAGAACTCTTAAACTCTTATACAAAGAACTCTTAAACTCAACAATAAGAAAAGTGGGCCAAAGACCTTAACACATATCTCACTTTAGAAGATATACAGATGTCAAATAAATAAGACTCTTCACATTATATGTCATCAGGGAAATGCAAATTAAAATAATAATGAAATACTGCTACAAACCAGTAGAATGGCCAAAATCCAGAACACTGACAATATCAAATGCTGACAAGGATATGAAGCAACAGGAATTCCCATTCACTGTTGGTGGAAATATGAAACGGTACAGCCACTTGGGAAGCTTCCTTTAGAACTAAACATACTCTTAACATACAGTCCAACAGTCACACTCCCTGGTATTTATCCAAATGAGTTGAAAACTTATGTCCACACAAAAACCTGCATATGGATGTTTATAGCAGTTTGATTTGTAACTGTCAAAACTTTGAAGCAACCGAAATGTCCTACAGTCAGTAAATGGATAAATAATGGTACTTCCAGATAATGAAATATTATCCAGCGCTAAAAAGAAATGAGCAATAGCCAGGAAAAGACACAGAGGACTTAAATGCACACTGCTAACTAAAAGAAGTAAATCTGAAAAGGAAAAGGCTACATACTGTATCATATGACAGACTGGAAAAGACCAAAGTATGAAGACAGTAAAAAGATTAGTGGTTGAGGAGGATACGTGAACAGGCAGAGCGAAGAGGATTTTTAGGGCAGTGATGAAGCAACTCTGCATGATATACTGTATTGGCGGACAAAGGTCTTTATACTTTGTCCAAATTCACAGATGTGAGACACCGAGAGTATACCCTAAGGTAAACTATGGGCATTGAGTAATCATGATGAGAGGTTTATAAATGATAACAAATGTACTGCTCTGATGCAGAATGTTGAAAATGGGGAAGGATATGCACGTATAAGGGTAGGGAGAACATGGGAAATCTCTGCACGCTCCCCTCAAATCTGCCATAAACCTAAAACTGCTCTTAAAAAAAAAAAGTTTTTGTACTTTTAGGGCCACACTAGAGGCATATGAAGGTTCCCAGGCTAAGGGCTGAATAGGAGCTGTAGCCGCTGGCCTATGCCACAGCCACAGCAACACGGGATCCAAGCCACGTCTGTGACCTACACCACAGCTCACAGCAACACCAGGTCCTTAAACGCACTGAGGGAGGCCAGGGATGGAACCTGAATCCTGATGGATGCTAGACAGATTTGTTTCCACGGAGCCACAATGGGAACTTAAAAAAAAAATTTTTAAGTAGTCTCCTGTTGATATGAATGGCATGAATAAGTCTCAAAAATCGATATGCTGAGTGAAAGAAGCCAAACAGAAGAATACAAACTGTATTTACACTGAAATAAGTAAGATTCTAGAAAATGTAAACTAATCAATAGTGACAGGAAGCAGATTAGTAGTTGTCTGGGGATGGGGTAGTGGAAGGGATGGGTTACAAGAGTTTAATGAAAATGCTATCTTGCACGCTCACACCATGCACAAAAATAAACTCAAAATTGCTTAACTACTTAAATATAAGACAAGACACCATCAAACTCCTGGAAGAGAACACTGGCAAAACATTCTCTGATATCAACCTTACAAATGTTTTCTCAGGTCAGTTTCCCAAAGCAACAGAAATAAAAGAAAAAAGAAACCAATGGGACCTCATCAAACTGACAAGCTTTTGCACAGCAAAGGAAACCAAAAAGAAAACAAAAAGCTTACAGAATGGGAGAAAATAGTTTCAAATGATGCAACTGACAAGGGATTAATCTCTAAAATAAACAAATAACTTACACAAGGCAATTGAAAAAATGGGCAAAAGACCTGAATAGACATTTTCCAAAGAAGATATACAGATGGTCAACAAACACATGAAAAACTGCTCAACATTACTGATTATTAGAGAAATGCAAATCAAAACTACTATGAGGTACCACCTCACACCAGTAAAAATGGCCATTAATAAGTTCACAAATAACAAATGTCAGAGCGGGTGTGGAGAAAAGGCAACCCTCCTACTGGTGGTGGGAACGTAAACTGGTACAACCACTATGGAAAATGGTATGGAGGTACCTTAGAAAACTATATATATAGAACTACCATATAACCCAGCCATCTCACTCTCAGGCATATATCCAGACAATACTTTCCTTGAAAAAGACACCTGCACCCGCATGTTCACTGCAGCACTATTCACAATAGCCAAGACATGGAAACAACCTAAATGTCCATGGACACATGACTAGATTAGGAAGATGTGGTATATATACACAATAGAATACTACTCAGCCATAAAAAAGAATAAAGTAATGCCATTTGCAGCAACATGGATGGAGCTAGAAACTCTCATACTGAGTGAAGTAAGTCAGAAAGAAAAAGACAAATATCATATGATATCACTTACATCTGAAATCTAATATATGGCACAAACGAACCTCTCCACAGAAAAGAAAAACATGGACTTGGAGAATAGACTTGTGGTTGCCAAGGGGGAAGGGGAGGGAGTAGAATGGATTGGGAACTTGGGGTTAATACATGCAGACTACTGCCTTTGGAATGGATAAGCAATGAGATCCTGCTGTATAGCACTGGGAACTATGTCTAGTCACTTATGATGGCGCATGATAATGTGAGAAAAAATCTATACATGCATGTGTAACTGGGTCACCATGCTGTACAGTAGAAAACTGACAGAACACTGTAAACCACCTATAATGAAAAAAATAAAAATCATTATATAAAAAAAGAAAATGTTATCTTGATATAGGTGATCTCATTCATATATAGATATACAGATATGTTAAAATGCATAAAATTGTATACTTCAAATATTTGAGGTTTATTATATGTCAGTTATACCTTAATAAAGTGGTTTTAAAGGGATGCAGGGAGATAAGAGCTGGTGTTACTAATGCAAACCCACCTATACAATAAAAAGATTTGACCAGGGGGAAAAAAAAGTAGTTCTCCCTGCAACAGCATCCAAGCCTCACACCCACAATAATATATTGGCCCAAGTGGAGCTATTTTATAAAAGGTCATTCATGAAAGAAAAAAAAGAACAAAGCTAGAAATAAATCTTCATACTCATATTCTTTCTACTTCTATTTCATTAAAAGTAGCCATTAAAATATGCTTTATTATTAAACCTACACAAGGCATCAAGGGTATAAGAACTGTCACATTCACAAATAATTTACTGTGTGACTTTTAAGTTCCTAACACCAGTCTAGGTGCTAGAAATATAATGATAAACAAGAAGAAGATAATCCTTGCCTTCATGGAATTTACATTCTAACAGGAAGGCATGGGGGTGTTAAACACTGACTGAATTAGTAACACATATAAAGTGCTCAGAACAGTGACAGGCGTATATAAACGAGTATGAGTAGCATCCATAAGGACGCAGGTTTAATCCCTGGCCTCACTCAGTGGGTTAAGGATACAGTGTTGCTGTGAGCTGGGATGTAGGTCACAGACAAGGCTCAGATCTGGCATTGCTAAGGCATAGGCCAGGGGCTACACCTCTGATTTGACCCCTAGCCTGGGAACTTCCATGTGCCATAAGTGCGCCCTAAAAAAAGCGACTGAAAAAAAAGTGTTCAATAAGAACCAGCTAGTGTTAGCTATAAATATTACCTCTAAGTACTCAGCTAGTGTTAGCTATAAATATTACCTCTAAGTACTCAACCTTACGGCTACTAAAAAGCACACCTTATTCATCCAGTTTTCTAAAAATCAAGAGATTCTTTAGATGGTTTCTATAGTACATGTCCTTTTTTTTTCTTTGTGATTTTAGGGCCGCACCCACGGCATGTGGAGATTCCCAGGCTAGGGGTCTAATCGGAGCTGTAGCCCCCAGCCTATGCCACAGCCACAGCAACGCAGGATCCGAGCCGC
This sequence comes from Catagonus wagneri, assembly GCA_004024745.2. Lineage (NCBI taxonomy): Eukaryota > Metazoa > Chordata > Mammalia > Artiodactyla > Tayassuidae > Catagonus > Catagonus wagneri. The sequence goes on from PVHT020000141.1 coordinate 27,384,999, forward strand.
GTCTGCGACCTACACCATAGCTCACGGCAATGCCGGATCGTTAACCCACTGAGCAAGGCCAGGGATCAAACCTGCAACCTCGTGGTTCCTAGTCGGATTCGTTAACCACTGCGCCACAACGGGAACTCCCACATGTCCTTATTTTTAATCAGCAGCTCATCCTTCAGAGAATTGCCCTCTCTCTGCTGACCATTTCTTGTGGGCCCATCCCAGAGACAGACATGTCCAGTCAGATTTCCTGGACACAGAAATCTGCATCACTGGAGAGGCAGCAGATGAGAAACACTGAGAAGTTCAATTCACACAGCTGAGCTCCACGTGGACCCATCTCTGCCAGCACTACCCTGGCTCCTGTCCTTCCTGAGGCTTGGCTGTTCAGTTTGTCCTTCCTTCAATGCTCTCCTTCCAGTAAGTATCTTTTTCTTCCTTAAAACAGCCAGAATTGTGTTGCTTATGAAGACCTCTACCTGGTACAGTTAGGTAATGTAAGATCATTCTACAAAAAGGAGTGTTCATAACCAAATACAATCGCCAAAATTCATCTAACTATACATTACTAAAATGAATTTTACTGTTTATAAAGTGTAACTCAATAAAACTGGGGGGAAGCCGGAGTATTTAATTTAAAAGCATAAATAGCACATTTATACTGAATAATACAAATATTTCAGGTTACTTTCACATATATTGACTTTATTATGCTCTATGCTAAAAAACTCATTAGAACACACATTTAAGATGGCCCATTTTAAAGCAGTCGCATTTAAAGTCAAGCTGCATTGACTGCAATAATTCCAGAATATGAGAAGTAAGTTATTATCTAAAAACTATGTCTTGCTTACTAATGCAATAAAGCTCACAACATACATAATGATCATATCTTGCTTTCAAATTTATTGACAGCACCCTACAGTACTTTGCTTAATTATCTGTTTTGCTTATATTCCCACTCTCTATTTACCCTTACTTTGCAAGCAGCCTATGTCACAGCAGGAAATCCCCTCAAAATGAAAACCTCTCCAGCTCCACATTGAAATTAGGACAGCCACACTTGTCATGTTTTACATTACAAGAATTTCAGAACTGCCTTACTTGGTCACACCATGCTCCATTCACTAAGAAAACTCCATGACAGAGGCTCCAAGGAAAACATGAAAAAACATGGTTGCCCTACCTGCCACCACTCTAAAAGCCTAAAGTGCATGCCAAAATACTTCCAGTCATGTTAATAAATCCATACTGGATCAGTACACCCTAATCACTCCTGAGACACTTTATATTTTAAGGTCAGTAAAAGGTACTCTTTTATCTAGCAACTTCCAATATTAAGTTCAAAATTGTCACCTTCTCCAGTAAAAGTATAGCCATCTGATGGCTGATCTCCCAAGAATGGAAATAAATCTATAAGGAGGCTTTTAAAACTATTCCTAAGGTATCCTACTGCATAGCCTCTGGTAGCCAGCCTAGGTACCCTGAATTGCGAGCCAGAATGAAAATCTATTTGAACCACTCCAATTCCACATGAATTCAATACTGTGTCTTTCAACAGTGTGTCAAGCAAACAGAGCTGATCTGATTCAACTTAATGTGTAAACTCTCACTGCTTCTTCCCCTAAGTCAAGCAAAACAGACAATATAAGTAACTTAAGTTTCAAAATTATCTGTGGAGAAAGCAAAAAATAAGATCTACATGAAAACCTTACTTTGCAACATATTAATATTCCAGCTTTCTAGCCTCTTTTCTTCCATTTAAATTTTAATTACTTCAGAGTTGCCCATTTCTACAACATGACCCAAAATATTTATATTGATAAAAGCCCAACATTCACCTACCCAACGTTTGGCAATCCAACAATACCAATTTTCAAGGAGGTTCCAAATCGTCCAATGATTGGCGGTGGTTTAATTGCATCACCTCCCTTTTTGGGGGGCATCTGAAATGTCAAAGCAAACACACATATGAACAAGACTTCTTACTATTCCCATGGACCAAAAACACATCTCATTACTCAAATTTTGTTACTGAATAAAAAGATTAATAATAAAATATATTGTATATAGTGTCACAATCCAAAAGTGACACTACTTTTCAACAAAAATGAAAACACAAAAAGTTCTGTTAACAAATCTGATTCTGATCATTGTCAAAGTAGTCATTCCTGAGAAGTCCTGGAAAAACTGCCATGTTAAAAAATATGTGGCACCATAAATCAAAAATAAAATTTGCCAGTTTTCCATCCTGACTGTTCACAAAACATTTTAACCTGACATGTGGTTGTACAAATGAAAGCATTTGAAAGAAGGAGCAGAGGTAAGAAAGTCAAAGAAACTCCATTCTAGAACCACTAGCAATCGAGTCACCACCCACCAAACCATTCCCCCTTAACCTGGAACATGTTCTTTCCTATTTCGCTGACAAGCACACAATTTTTCACATGAAATGAATGATAACAAGGTCTTTCCAACAAGTCTCTTCCACCTTTTGCACTGCAGGTACAGCTCATCAGTCCTAAAAAGCAACCTCGGAATCTACACTTTGGTTATTACTGGTTGTAAATGGATCCACTAACCCTTTTTATTTACAGGTCGAAACTTTCTCGATGTCTGCCCATCTGGCTCCAACTTCCTCGAGAGAAATGGATCCCACTTTAGGACGGCAAACTGAACTCATGGGGACTGCTAACCTCACGTTCTATAAACTAGGAACTACAACTCCAGTTGAACCTCCCGGTTCCACGCTGAGGCCCGGCTCATGAAGCGATATTCCACTCTCTGATCCCTGACCCAGAAGGCCAGTAACTTCCCTCCTCAGGGTCTTAACTCACACCTGTTCCCAGACAATCCCCAGGACTCCGAAGCACAGCTGCAGGGACAGACACTCCAGTTTCCCGGCCTCCCACCATGGGGTGGCTGGCCGCCCAGCACAGCGGGGCCCCACCCAACACCTTCCCCCTAAGGACTGGGCCACTGGCCGTCCCGGCCTCCGGAGGCTTTCACCAGAGCATGCCGGGTGAGGCGTGGGCCGCTCTGGGGACGCGCGGCCTACTCCAAGAGCGCCTCATTCATCCACACTCTCCACGCCACCCGCTGTCCTCGCCCCATCCCGGCCACCCGGCCTTGGCCTGACGCCGGCCTCTGAGCAATGGGCCATGGGGTCGAAGACACGGCGGGGAGCTCGCCCGCAGCCTCCCTGAGGGCCTCACCGTGCTCGGGGATGACGGTGACACGAGGTCCCAGCGGCAGCAGGAGACGAGTCCTACCGACAGCGGGAGGCGGGGAGGAAGGAGGAGAGCGCGCAGGCCCGGCCCCTCAATCAAGCTGCACGCACGTCGGCGGCGGCGGCGGCGGCGGCGGCGGCGGCGGAACGGGCGGGCCGGGAACCGGGCGGCACCTGCGCGCAGGCCGAGAGCCCCGCCCGCCTCAGCCAGCCCCGCGCGCTCGCCCGCCCCGCCCATTGGCCAGGCCGGCCGGGAGGCGGGAGTAGAGTGGGAGGAGCCGCGTGGCACTTGAGCAGACAGGAGCCGGCTCCCGTGCCAGAGCCAGCCTGACCCCATCCCGCCACCGGACCAGTAATCTTACGCCTTCCCTGCACTTGGGGCTTCTCAGTCCGGGATCTCGCTTCCTTCTTGGTCGAGCCTCGCGTTGCCCAAACACGCTCGCTCGCCGCCCTGCAGACCCACACTTCACACGCTTGACCTCAAAGCACCCTCGGCCTGACCGCCGGTCTGGAGATGGGTCGCCTGAGTCCGGCGATCAGCCGCGCCAGCCCTGCTTGGCCACCAACTGAGCGCTTGGGGACCACGACCCCAGCTCGCCTCCTTTTCCTGTAACTCTCTTCAGTCAATCCAGAGGGAGAGAAGCCGTTAAACTTTCTTAAAGGAAAAAAAGGACCAAGGGAAGCTAATGATCTAAGGAGTTCTTCATCGCCTTATTGTTCAGGCGTTTTACTGTATCCCAGAATGCGTTTAACACAGCCAATTTCCACCAGCAGCCCCCTCCTTTTCCTCTGGATGGTTTAGAACAAGGGCCTGTGGAATTTGGGAATCGTAGGTTCCAATCTGGATTCCACTACTCATTTGCTGTGTGACCCTGACCCAAGTAACCTCTCTTGGGCTTCAGTTCCTCCTGGATACAACGAGGCTATTGACACCCACGTAAGAAGGTTATTGTGAGGATGAAATGAGGTAATGTGTGTAAACCTTGTAGCAACAGTACCCAACCCAGATAGAAAAGGTTCATAAATAGTAATAAAGGTTATTGTTAATATTAGGGCTTCGTCTCATCTCATCCCCACCTTGCTACACCATGAGCTCCATCTGTAAAAGGAATTCATTCATTAAGTCCTGGCCTTCAGTCAGCACTCAAGAATTTGTTACAGTGAATGCAATACCTATCCAAAGATTGTGACACTTTTTTAAAGAAGCTTCTTTCAAAGAGACTAGTTTCTAATAAAGGAAAAGATGTGAGTTGGCTGGTGTCCCCATTTTACAGATGAGGGAACAATATCAGAAAGATTATGTAACTTGGATAGAATCACACAACTAACTGGTAAGTGTCCGAAGCCAGATTTCAAGCCCCAACCTAACTTAAAAAGTCTGTTCCCTTTCAGCCAAAATTCCTTCTAATAGGGACTTTTTATAAGCACAGCTGAACCATTATTTATAATGAAATTCCATTAAGATTTTCCTTAGCCCTATAAGAGTGACCTTCTGAGATAAGTTTAAAAAAAGCTTTTTCTGGAGTTCCCATCATGGTGCAGTGGAAACGCCTAGGAACCATGAGGTTGTGGGTTCGATCCCTGGCCTTGTTCAGTGGATTAAGGATCCAGCCTTGCCATGAGCTGTGGTGTAGGTCGCAGACGCAATTCAGATCTGGCGTTGCTGTGGCTGTGGTGTAGGCCAGCGGCTACAGCTCTGATTAGACTCCTAGCCTGGGAACCTCCATATGCTGCAGGTGCAGCCCTAAAAAGAAAAAAAAAAATTGTCTGCAAATTTGAAAATTCTCAAGGATGTGAGCAACTTGATTTGATTTGGGGTTTGCATTATTTTTTCTTTATATCTTTGGTAAATATGCACTATTTAAATTCTCTCAACCTAGCTCCCTTGTCACGAAAACCTGGTGTTTAAAAAAGCAAGTGTCTGAGTGAACACTGGCTATGAAACAAAAAAAAGCTAAATAGCCCATGTTGTGTACCCACCATCAGTGTAAACTTTTTAGAGTAGCGCTAACAAAGTATTTCCAAAATCATTTACTCTTTCAGTAGTGAAGGCTTGTAATGGGCTCTCACACTGCTGCTTGTGAAAAAGAGAGGAACCATTACTTAAAAAGCTCAAGAATCCCAGAGAGCCCAATCTGCCCAGCAACCAGCCACTCCAATACTAACTGAAAATGTTCCATAGTCGTGGAGTAGTAGAATTATCTTCAACTTATCACTGTCTTTTGGCCAAATCTCGCTACTTCTTCAATCTCAGTATCTCTGCAATCTACCCATTCCCTTCAATTCACACTGTCAAGTCCTTGAGTCAATTACCTGTTTCTCTATTTGCAGCTACATCTTTTACTTGCACTTTTGACCATTTTTAAAGTGCCTTGACAAAGCAGGTCATGCAGATGTCAGTGAGCTAGGCAGAGTTTAGGAGTGGTCAATTGCTGCTCCTAACAGTTACCCAATAATAGGACTCCATTCTCATCTCACTGGGGAAAATATATCTCACTCACAGTTACTGAGGGTCAATTCATGAGAAAGTGAATCTAGTTCTACAAAAGGTCCAATCAGCCTTGGCCAGATGAGTGGGGGTCACATAGTAGAAATATCTCTGTGAATGACCTCTCTTTACTAATGAAGCAGGGAGGTTTCAAAAAAAAAAAAAAACCCAGTAGGTATCTTCTGTTCTACATGATAAATGAAGACTCAGTGAGACAAATGTAATGTTAACAGTTAACAGTAATACCATGCCTAAGAAGATGACTTTGAACATGGGAAAGCTTGTCCTTTGCACAAAGGGAAGTCTATTTGGTACCCGTTGAGCTCAGTGATTAAGTGAAGCCTAGGGGAAAGAATCAGCAGCAGGCTAGAATGGAAATTGAGTCAAAGATCTCTTTCAGAAGAGGAATGAAAATGGATCACTGGATCCACTCAATGTAAAGTTGCTGCTGAGGAAGGATTAATGGGATGAAAAAAAGTAAAGCTCACTCTTAGCTATTATTAGCCTTTCAGAATTTTTCTTTCCTTCCCAAGCATCAGCCAATGACCAGTGATCAAGTGAGTTGACCAAATTTTGTAAAGGAGCTAGGGAGTGGTTAGGAGTCAATAATTTATTTCCCCAGTATAAAGTAGCTCAGTTGGAAATCCAGAGATTTAGTGATTCTGTACAGAAAGCTAGGGGACAGAAGAAAGGAAGTTCACAGAGAGGATCAGAAGGAAAAGAAAATATAGTGACACGTTCATCATCATAACTGGTAAGGCTGGACTATACCTATTGACCAACCTCATCCACATCTGTTACATGCATAAAAGATAACAAAATAATAGTAATAACTACACTAGAAGGGAAATTGAGTCCTGATAATAACTTTAAGGGGACGGGAACAGCTTTCAAAAAAATAAGTATGGGATGGGGGATGGGGGGAATTTGGGACATGGTCAAAGGGTATAAATTTGCAGTTAGAAAATAAGTTCTGGGGATCTAATGCATAGCATTGTGTTATAGTTAATACTGTATTGTATATAAACTTGACAGTTGCTCAAAGACTAGATCTTAAATATTCTCATCACCAAAAAGAAATGGCAATTGATGAGGTGTAGAGATGCTAGTTACACTATAGTGGTAATCTTTGCAATATATAATTATATCAAATCAACACATTACACAGCTTAAAAGTACAATGTTATATGCCAATTATATCTCAATTTAAAAATAGGTGCCCTATGTAGAGTTATTAAATAGCATTTTTCTCTACGTTACCTGTATCGGATTTTCTCTATATATTAAGCTTTCTATTATATCCAGTGTCCAGAAAAGAGTCCCCAAAAAAGATATTTAGAATATCCTTTTCTTCACTTTTTGTTGTCCTTCAAGTAAAATTATTCTCTTGAGTACCTACTCCGTTCCAGGCATTGCTCAAGGCTATGGAGCAGTAAAGAACAAGATAAACACGGCTCTTACTCTCAAGGAACTTGCAGTCTAACAGTGTAGGGAAACAAGTAATTACACAAATAACTAAGAACTTGGTAAAAATCTTCAGCATATCTACATACTTTGATTACAATTTCAAGATTTAAAATACACCACTGGAGCTCCTGTTGTGGCTCAGCAGTTAATGAACCCGACTAGTATCCATGAGGACCCGGGTTCAATCCCTGGCTGCTGCCTCGCTCAGTGGGTTAAGGATCCGGCGTTGCCATGAGCTGTGGTGTAGGTCACAGACATGGCTCAGATCTGGTGTTGCTGTGGCTGTGGTGTAGGCCAATGGCTACAGCTCTGATTCCATCCCTAGCCTGGGAACCTCCATATGGCGTGGGTGCACCCTAAAAAAAAATAAAATAGGAGTTCCCGTCATGGCGCAGCAGTTAACGAATCTAAGAACCATGAGGTTGCAGGTTCGATCCCTGGCCTTCCTCAGTGGGTTAACAATCCAGCGTTGCTGTGAGCTGTGGTGTAGGTCGCAGCTGTAGCTCCGATTTGACCCCTAGCCTGAGAACCTCCATGTGTGGCCCTAAAATAAATAAATAAATAAATAAATAAATAAATAAATAAATAAAAATAAAATAAAATACAGCACCACCTTGATATTCACTTATTTGCAGGACTTCTGATATTATGTTCCAGGCAGTGCTTAATCATCCCCTTTCCCAATCCCATCACCAGCAGTACTCAGACCCTGTTAGGCATCAGCAAAGAAACAAATTTTCAATTTTCATTCTTCCTCTTGACAGATTGTGATTTTGAATCTTTGAAATTTGACTGTAAGTTAACCTATGAAAGTAAAACATGTTTAATCATCTGCTCTCTATTCTGGAATTGCTCATAATATTTGAAAAAAATCTCATGGATTAAAGAGTCCAGTTATTATTGCAGAAACTACGAGCTCTGTTATCTAATCTCTATCATAATTCATTCATAAAGATTTAGGGAGTCTTAAAAGAAAATTATACATGCTACTTTCTCAGAGGCAGCCTAAAGAGGCATATGCTAATATAAATAAGTAAACACAGGAGTTCCCTTTTGGCACAGTTGATTAAGGATCCAGTGTTATCACTGCAGCAGCTCAAGTCACTGCTCTGGTACAAGTTTGATCACCAGCCTGGGAACTTCCATATTCCATGGGTGTGGGGAAAAAAGGGGGGGAAACATATTCTTAACATATTAACTAGAATGCTTTTAGCTGCAAGTAATAGAAATTCTAATTCAATGGAGATTTGTCCTATGTAACAGAAAGTCCAGAGAGGGCAGGTTTCTGGATGGATAGATTTTATGGCTCAGGGATCCTGGTTTCCATATCACAGCTCTGTTTCTCTGGGCATCCTCTGGTTTCATCCTCAGGCTGTCAGCAAAAAGACTGCTGTAGTAGTTCTAGGTAACAGATCCAGAAATGACAATATTTCGAGGGAGTAAGGGGGAAAAAAAAAATCTCTTCCTGTAACTCTCTCAGAAAAAAAGTAAATATGTCTTAGAAACCCTCCAGCAGACTTCTTCCACTGGGCGAAGTACAGCCTCACGCTTGTGTCTGAACCAAATACTGGCAGGGGAAATGGGGCTGGCCTGAGACATTCAGCCCAGCCTTGGGTTTGGAGGAGGGCTCACCTTCCTCTGAGGCACCTGACTGTGAGGGCCATAGTTGTGTCTCTGAGCAAAATCAGGGCTGTGTAAGGAGAGGAAGCCTGTGTCCACTTATACTGCCTGAACCATTTTTCAAGATAACAACTTGCAGAGAGAATGATAGTTCTTATCAGTGGCATTGGTGGTCATCTGATATATTTGTCTTTTTAGGGCTGCACCCACCACATATGGAAGTTCCCAGGCCAGGGATGAATTGGAGCTGCAGCTGCTGGCCTACACCACAGCTCACAGCAACACCAGATCCTTAATCCACTGAGAGAGACCAGGGATCAAACCCAGGTCTTCGTGGATACTAGTCAGATTCATTACCACTAAGCCACAACGGAAACTCCAGTGGTCATCTGATTTAATGTACGTAATTATAATGTAATAAACGTTAGTACACCTGGCTCACTAAGAAAACATCATCTTTCTTTTTTGCCTTTTTGGGCCACACCTGCAGCATATGGAGGTTCCCAGGCTATGGGTCCAATTGGAGCTGTAGCTGCCAGCCTCCACCACAGCCACATCAACGCAGGATCCGAGCTTCATCTGTGATCTACACCACAGCTCACAGCAACACTGGATCCTTAACCCACTGAGTGAGGCCAGGGATCGAACCCGCAACCTCATGGTTCCTAGTTAGATCTGTTTCCGCAGCGCCATGAAGGGAACTCTGAAAACAACATCTTCTAATGACACTTAATGGTGTTATAAAATGAAAGCCTGTGAAAATAATGCTGTTAGTAACTTTCACAAGATGTTTAAAATTCCAGTCATGGAAAGTGAAAATTACCAAAATGTGTCACAAGAGTACTTATCAAGTTGAACTAGAATCTGGGGAATCTCTCACATAGTCTAGGTCATCAAACTCATGGCCTCTCAAATTAGCACCCATTCATCATAACGTTTCACCTTCATTACAGTATTGAATCTGTGTTGTTTATTTCAAAGAATATTTGTACTAGTCAGGATAAGCTAGATTATAATACAATAACAAACTCTAAAATGTTAGAGGTGGGGGGGTGCTCCTGCTGTGGCACAGGGGTTAAAGATCTGGCATTGCCTCAGCTGTGGTGTCAGTCACAGCTGTGGCTTGGATTTGATCCCTGGCCCAGGAACTCCCATGTGCCTCAGGTGCAACCAAATAAATAAATAAAATGTCAAGGAGGTTGCAGAATAAAATCCTCTTACATGAAGTCGCCTGGAGATCTGCTAGCTTCCAAGAGCTGGCTTGGCACTCACAGACCATGTAGGTCACTAAATCCTTCCATATCAAAGTCCTTCCCCCACAGAGTGACATTCATTAGCCAAGTGAAGTCACATAGCCACATCGGACTCCAAGGGGCAAGGGATCCTTGTACCCAGCACTAGAGGAGAATTAGATACTAAAAACTAGTGATAATGCCTAACACCATATTCGCAATAGATTCACAAGTAGATTGTGTGAAGGACATTCTTCCTAAATCAGTTTGATATTGTCAGCATATGAAATACTACAATCCAGACTGCCCTTTTTGGAGTGCCCGCTGTGGTACAGTGGGTTAAGGAGCTGGCCTTGCTGCATTGGCATAGGTCGCAGCTGCAGCTCAGATTTGGTCCCTGGCCCAGAACTTCCATATGCCGAGGGCACAGCCAAAAAGAAAAAGACTGCCCTTCTTTCTAAAAGGATTTTAATAAGAAGTCATGACTGATGTTACTTTGGTGGTGCCTACTCATCTCGTGGCCCCTTCCAAGATGATCCATCCCTCTCCCCCAACTGAGGGGCAGGCCTAAGCCTTCCTGTTTATAGCACAAGCGCTTTAGCCACAGCAGATTGGACTAGGGGTGGGTGAAAGCCCAACCCAAGCTGAGCTATCAAGATTCTCTGAAGTTGGATTTAGGAGATAGCAATAAATGCTATGGACAGCTTAAAAAGAACATAGAGTCAGGGCTATGTTGAACATTTTCTTGACAATACAGCCAAAGCCCTTTGAAAGAAAAATTAAACAGGCAGGCAGGAAAAAGGGAGGTAATCAATCACCCACATAGTTTTATAATTATAAGTTCTGCCTTTCAAAGTTGCAGACAGTCCTCCTAAAGCTCTGTATATTTTCTGACTTGGAACTCTGAGACGGCCTGTGTTCTACCAAGACTTCTATCTTATGTTTCAATTGGTTTGCAATGGTTTCTATTTCTTTCTTTCTTTTCTTTCTTTTTTTTGATGGGGGGTGGGGAGTGAGGGACATGCCTGTGGCATATGGAAGTTTCCAGGCCAGGGGACTGAACCCAAGCCACAGCAGTGACAATAATGGATCCTTAACCCACTGAGCCACCAGGGAACTCCTGGGTTTCTGTTAGTAACAGCCAAACAATGGTTGCAATAGCCAACTGAAAATGATTAATGTATTTTAGAATCGCATTGGCCCAATGTTCCTCTCACCTGTAGTTTTTTTATTTTAATGTATCTTTTTTTTTTCTTTTTAGGGCTGCACCTGCGGCATATGGAAGTTCCCAGGCTAGGGGTCAAATTGGAGCTACAGCTGCCGGCCTACGCCACAGCCACAGCAATACAGGATCTGAGCCATGCCTCCGACCTACTCCACAGCTCACGGCAATGCTGGATCCTTAACCCGCTGAGCGAGGCAAGGGATTGTACCTGCACCTACATGAACAGTAGTCGGGTTCACTACCACTGAGCCACGACAGGTAGGTACTCTCTTACCGGTAGTTTCAAATTATGAGACATTATTTCCTAGAGTGTGTTAGGTGGAACAATCATCCTCCACACTGCTCTATGGAACAGTGGATCTATGATCAAGTAAGTTTAGGAAGTGCTGCATCCTGCATCCCCCTTTAGGATATTATAATGTACATTAGTATATTTAAGGATCTGAGAAATTCTGCAATAAAGAGACCTGTTAAATCTCCTTAATCCAGCATTACCAAATGGGTACATGGTGTTTTCATATAATACACATTAAAATCTCCTGGAGCATGTGCTCTGAGGAGATCAGCTCTTTGAAAGTTGCTATTAAATAGTGATTTAGGAGTACTTTTTGCTGCCGCAGAGAGCTGTTAAACAATGCTCTCTTCCCTTGCTGTTTTAACAACTACCTAATGACAAAAATAATTATTTAACAAGGAAAAAAAAGTGAGTACCAACCTAAGGAAAGCACTGCTCCCACCACGTCTCCTTACCAAGAGGAAATTTAGAATTAAGAGTCTTGTGCTTCATTTTATCCTGGATGAGAAAATAGCTTTTCACCTAGAGGGAAAGGTCTCCAAAGAGTGGGATGAAACATGCAGGTTTTCTTGAGTGACCTTGGAAAATTACTAAGGAATGTCCTAGAAGCCATCTTTGGGATAGCCTATCTAACTGTTGATAGGAGAACCCCTGACGAGGACAGCCACTTTTTTATGTTACCTCTGTGCCTTATACACATTAACAGGACTTAAAAGACTGCTCAACACTTTGGCTTCCTGGCCAACTGAAGTCATAACAGCCCAGGTTGGCACTCCTTTAAAGCAGCGCCAGATTATACAAAATGACCTAAGAACCAAGAGAGGAAGTAGCACTGTACTCACAATCATTTTCAAGATGATTTTTCCTGCTTCTGTTTGTCCTAAGAGGTCTGTAGGTAGAGAATAAAGATAGTTATTAAACCCTCTAATGTGGGCCAGACATTGTTCTAGCCACTTTCCATTTGCGACCTAATTTACTAACTTTATTACTATGTCCCTTTAGTAGCTAAGGACACCAAACCCATAAAAGCTTAGGCAATTTTATTACAGTCTCATAGTTAGGCATGAAACTATTAACTATTAGGCAATATAAAACCAATTCTGTCTGATTCCAGATGCACTTTCTATTTAAACATACTTGTCTCATAAGAGCCAAATGATGTTTTACATGTAGTAAATGATGCAGTCTGTCTTACAGTACAGATAAAGAAGAAAGGGATGTGTATGTCTGTGTGTGTACGTGTCTGTGTGCATGCACTGCATGCATGTGTCTGTGTGTGGTTTTCGCTGGAGCAAAAGATTAAGTCAAATATTTCATGTAAAAAAAATTGACCTCAAAGGGAACTTCTGGTTAGGGTTTCTTTTTTTAATCACGAATATTTCAATTCAGTAAATAGGACTATTAACATTATTGGAAGACATATTCAATATATCTGTAGGCTTTGATATTCAAGGGCAAACAAGTGCCTAGAAACATTAAGGCTTCAGTGTTCATGACATGACCAGGATTATCTAAATTGATGTGATGATTAAAATATTTTGTCAGGGAACAGTTTATTCAGGGAATCTGGGATGAATTGCTGTGAAATCATTGGTGAACTATTAAATGATGCATATAAGCAGGAAGATGAGGTCCCAGAACTGTGCTTCTTCCCATCTTGTCTGTCTTTAACTTCAATTCTTATTGTAACTTGAAGAAAAATATTTTCTAATGATGTTTTTAAAATAAACAAAGAAAGAACTTTGCCTGACAAAGTACAAAAACCGTTTTAAAACAAATGAATTTAACTGTACATTAAGTTGGTGACACAAACACACAAAGAGAAGAACTATTTTGGAGTTCCCTCATGGCACAATGGGTTAAAGATCTGGCATTGTCACTGCTACAGGTCACTCCTGTGGTGCAGGTTTAGTCCCTAACCTGGGAACTTCCATAGGCCACAGGCACAGCCAAAAAAAAGAAAGAAAGAACTATTTAAAAAATGTCTTTTTGAACATAAGACTTTGATTATATGTATTCTTAGAAGTATATATTTTAAGGTCAAAAAGAAAGGTAATTTTTTTTTAGACGTTCCCAGTTTTTTTAATGGAAGTTCCCAGGCTAGGGGTCCAATAGGAGCTTCAGCTGCTGGTCTATTCCACATCCAAGCCATGTCTGTGAACTACACCACAGCTCATGGTAATGCCAGATCATTAACCCACTGAGCAAGGCCAGGGTTCAAACCCACATCCTCATGGATACTAGTCCGGTTCATTACCACTGAGCGCACAGTGGGAAGTCCTGGCTGTTCCCGTGGGCCAGTGGGTTAAGATCTAACTGCAGCAGCTTAGGTTGCTGCTGAGGTGTGGATTGAATCCCCAGCCTGGTGCAGTGGATTAGAGTATCTGGCATTGCTGTGACTGCAGCATAGGTTGCAGCTGTGGCTCAGATTCAGCCCCTGACCCAGGAACTTCCATATGCTGCAGGTCAGTCATTTAAAAAAAAAAAAATTAAAGAAAAAAGACTTTATCCTACCTTTGATGTACAAAATACACTAAATAGCCCTAATTAAGGAGGGAAATCCAGTCAAAAAATGTAAACAGAATGATAGAATTAGAAAAACACTATTTCGTGGTAAGAGGCAGTGCTCATCAATGGGTGATTAAACTATTGAGAAGCAAGGTTGATAGTTCACTTTACAATGTAAAGATTAAGTTATTACCACTTGAATCTACCAGTCAATATAAGACCACTAAAAGTGGGGCAACCAGACATCTTATGCTTCCTGATGTGAGAGGCAACCTAACTTATGTGGCATCACTTACAAAATGTTCTTACTAAAGAGGCTAAAACTGAATCTGATTGAACCTTTACTTTTTGTGGTTTTTTTTTTTTTGTCTTTTTTGCCTTTATCTAGGGCCACACTTGCGGCATATGGAGGTTCCCAGGCTAGGGGTCTAACAGGAGCTGTAGCTGCCGGCCTTCGCCACAGCCACAGCAACGCGGGATCCGAGCCGCGTCTGCAACCTTCACCACAGCTCACGGCAACGCCGGATCCTTAACCCGCTGAGCAAGGCCAGGGATCGAACCCGCAACCTCATGGTTCCTAATTGGATTCGTTAACCGCTGAGCCGCGACAGGAACTCCTGAACCTTTAGTTTTAACTTCCAGTTTACGGGAACTACAGTGGATGGGAGGACAAGTCAAATTACACTACAAAGCAGTGATTATCCCAACCCAGGATGTAAGACTTTCTACAGGGTAACTGACCTGATTTTGTCACCAAGTCCGTGGCCTGAGAAAATAAAAGGAAAGACGACTGTTCTAGATTAAAAGAGACATAAGAGTCACAACCAAACAGAATGTGTTCACCTTGTCTTAATCCTGATTTGAACAAGCCAATGTAAAAAGTGTTTTTGAGAAAATCAGAAAAATGTTATCATTATCAAGGAGATGTTATTAAGGAAGCAGTGTTAACATTTAAGTGTGCTGATATATGTTTTTTAAAAGTCCTAATTTTTCAGATATATACAGAAGTATCTAAGGGTGAAATGATAGAGAAGTGTCAGAAATTTGCTTTCAGAAAATACAAAAGAGGAGTTTCTGTTGTAGCTCAGCAGTTTTAAGAACCAGACCAGTAACCATGAGGATGCGGGTTCAATCCCTGGCCTCACTCAGTGGGTTAAGGATCCAGTGTTGCCAGGAGCTGTGGTGGAGGGTGCAGATGCAGCTCGGATCTGATGTTGCCCTGACTGTGGTATAGATTGGCAGCTGCAGCTCCAGTTCAACCCCTAGCCTGGGAACTTCCATAAGTCACAAGTGCAGCGTCCCCCAAAAAAAAGAAAAGGAAAGAAAGTACAGAAGAGAATGAAAGAGGAAGGAAGGGAAAGAAGGATAAAAGATATGGTAAAATGCTGATAACTGTTAAAAGTGCTAGTCCAGTAGTGCTCAAAATGTGGTCCTCTGACAAGCAGCAGTAGCACCATTTAGGAACCTGTTAGAAATGCTAGTTCTTGGACTCACCCCGGACTCACTGGATCAGAAACTCTGGGGGGCGCTGAGCAATCTGTAGTTCAACAAACCCTCCAGGTTTTAGAACCTGTGCTAGACAAAAGGGAATGTGATAATTTTAAATGTTGAATATTTTTCAGTATGTCTGAAAACTTTCATTATTAAAAAAAAAGTTAAATAAAAAACAAATCTTTGTGGTATATGCAAGAATCTGAAAGAGAATAAATTGTAACTACCTCCAGGTAATTCATCATAGCATAAATAACCCTAAGAAGTGAATCATAGGGCATGTGAATTATATCTCAATAAAACTGTTTAAGAAAGAAAGTTAATGTTTTCCTGTGGTTCTCCTTTCTAAGGCTTGACTTTTTTTTTTTTTCTAATACAGAGAGGCTATCCTTTCACTCTCTCTTTTAATAAGCATTTATTGAATATCTATTTTTTTCATTTATTGAATATCTAATGCTGTGCCAGGTACTCTGCTGAGGGATGGGGAGATAAAGATGGGTAAAATGCAGTTGCTTTCCTCAACGGTTCTGTAGCATAATAGGAAAAAGAGACAAAGGAATCACAGTGTAATAAATGAGGCTTAAATGCAATATGGCACCAAGACTGATAGTGACTGGAGGGCTTACAGGAGTAGGGGACACTGTGTTGAATTGTAAAGACTGAGTTGAGATTAATGAGATGGGGAGCAAGTCTCAGAGAAATACAAGAATACCACTCACTCAAAAAGTCACAATAAAGAGCTGCAAGTGGCCAGGGCAGAGTGAGGGGTTTACGGGGGCAGTGAACAGAAACAAGATAAAGGACCAGCCTGCCAGATTTCTCACCACTGCTGTCTCCACCAATATTTCTAAAGAAAAAAAAAAAAAAAAATGGAGTTCCCATCGTGGCTCAGTGGTTAACAAACCCAACTGGTATCCATGAGGATGAAGGTTTGATCCCCGGCCCCTCTCAGTGGGTTAAGGATCCGGCATTGCCATGAGCTATGGTGTAGGTCCCAGACATAGCTCGGATCCTGTGTTGCTATGACTGTGGTGTAGGCTGGCAGCTACAGCCTTGATTCAACCCCTAGCCTGGGAACCTCCATACGCCACGGGTACGGCCCTAAAAAGACACACACACACACAAATATATATATATTTCTATTAGTGTACACAAAAATGTAATAAAGACCCTACCAACTGGAAAAATAACCCTAAGAAGGGCCAGATTATGAAATTGTGAAAGTCTAGAGCAATCAAATAAAAGAAAAAATTTGGCCTAAAACCAACGCTCATATTCATATAGGATGATATTGCTAAAAAGAATGCTAAGAGAGCCCTTTGTATAGAATTGTTAGGTAAATATAACCACCTAATCATCTGTGAATAAATTGAAATGAGCTACCTCGGGAAAGAATAGAAATGTGACTATTCTTTAACTACAAATTCTATCTTAGATACAGGGCTTTGAAGCAAATATTTCATGGTGTTTGAAGATTTTTTTTTAGTGTTAGAGTTGTAATCCACATTTCTTTTTGGGAATCTCGTGTCTATCAAATGCAAATATCTTCTGTTGCAGTTTTATCTGTGGCACAAATATGAAATTTAAAGAAAATGGAACGTAATGAATAGATTTTTGTTAGCTGGTTTTGTTGCCGGAATTCGGCCTCTGTCTGCCAGTGCCAAATTGAAATGCAGAGACAGAGTTTGGGGTAAAAGAGAAAAGAATAGCTTTACTGCCTTGCCAGGCAAAGGAGGGTCACAGCAAGCTAATGCCTTATAGACTGTGTCCCCTCTTAGAATTGCAAGGAGTTTTACAGTAAAAAGGAGAAAAACAGGTTTTCAGATAGGAATCAGGATTGGGACAAACATGCATTCTTCTTTCTTTGGGGGGATCTTAGTCATCAAAGCTGGAGTCAGGAGATTTCGGCCTGATCATGATGGTTGTCTTCTGGGTTATTGTCTAGAATAACAGTACTTGCGAAAAGGGCATATTGATCAAAGATTAGAACAAACTAGGAAAGTTCCCAAAAAACATCATCATCATTGCCAACCCACAGGCGATTAGGCTCAGGGTGCCTAATCTTTAGCTTACGGGTGACTGTGTTTAGGGTGTAACTAAGTCCGGGAGAAGTTCAAGGAAGGACTCTAAGCTGTTCAGTTGCAAAGTATTCATTTCAAAATGAAGCATTAGTAAAATAACTTTTCTCTCAGGGGTATGAGGTGCCTGCATCAGTTTGACAGCACTAAACCAACCAAAGAATTCCACAAGTGACAAGAAAAAGAGATTTTTCCATAGAACTATAATTACAATTTATTATCAAAATAAGCAAAAAGCACATATTCCTGTTACTTGACTAATACATGCTACTATGGCCATACCACCTTGAGTGCACTTGATCTTGTCTGAATGAATGCTAAAAGAAGAAATTAAGATCAGTAAGTCTACTAACTGAGACTATGACAAAACAAGAATTTGGCTTTCTATACATTAGCATTGTATATAAAATAGGAATTTGCTGGCCCATAATACAAATAAGATTTCTAGAGTAGTATTATTTGAGTTCCCTGGTGACCTAGCAGTTAAGGACTCAGCATTGTCACTGCTGTGGCTTGGGTTTGATCCCTGGCCCGCAAACTTCTGCATGTCGTAAGCACAGATGAGAAAAAAAAAAACAGAATAGTACTGTTTACAATAACCAGTCAGGAGTTCCTGTCGTGGCACAGGGGAAAGGAATCCGACTAGGAACCATGAGGTTGCAGGTTTGATCCCTGGCATCACTCAGTTGGTTAACGATCTGGTGTTGCCATGACCTGTGGTGTGGGCTGCAGATGTGGCTAGGATCTGGCATTGCTGTGGCTCTGGCGTAAGCCGGCAGCAACAGCTCTGATTTGACCCCTAGCCTGGAAACCTTCATATGCCATGGGTGCGGCCTAAAAAAGAAAAAAAAAAAGTACATTCTTTTGTACAAACAAAACTAAGGCACAAATATTTAGTATTTCTGTGGATTATCTGGGTAGTTCTGCTTCCAAATGGGACTGGAAGGCTAGGCACTGGGATTGCTAGAAGATCCCAGATGGCTTCACTGATTGGCTGACATTTGGTACCAGTCAGCTGGGGCTATGGGTTAAATCACCTCTGTGGCCTTTCCATGTCACTCAGGCATCTCACAGCTTGGTAGCTGGGAAGGGAGCATTTTAGGAACAATAAGCTATGGAAACTTTCAGTCCTCTTAGGGTCTAGTTCCAGAAAACCTAGAATATCACTTCGTTTGCATTTTACTGCTTAAAGCCGGTCTGGATCCAAGGACAAGGAAATAAGCTCCATCTCTTAATGTTAAGGATGACAAGTATACAAGTATACAAGTAGAAGAAGTATTTGTGAGGGACACTCTTTGGAGACTAGCTACTTCAGTCCACCCTCTGGCCACAACAATTCATATCCTTCCCATGTGCACAATGTACTCATTCCTCAGAACCCCTAAAATCTCATACTCCTACAGCATCAGGTCAAAGTCCAGGGCTTTGTCAGTAAATAAGGTCCAGGAGCAACTGAAGCTTTTCAAGGGTAGTCTCTCAGGTGCAGCCCTTAGTTGCAAAGACCTATGTACTAAAAAGACAAATTATGTGCCCCACCTGCAACCAAAAATTCTACAGTGAGAAATGGACGGGATAACTGTAAAAGATACCTGTATTCAAAAAGGGGGAATAGATATGATCCAGCAATTCTACTCCTGGGCATACATCCAGAGAAAACTAATTCGAACAGACATGCCCCAAATGTTCATAGCAGCACAATCTGCATATTTACAAAAGCCAAGACATGGAAGCAACCTAACGTCCATTAACAGATGAGTGGATAAAGAAGATGTGGGGTGTGTGTGTGTGAGTATACATATACAATGGAATATTACTCAGCCTTTAAAAAGAGTGAAATAACGCCATTTGCAGGAACATGGATGGACCTAGAGATTATCATACTAAGTGAAGTAAGTCAGAAAATGAAAGATAAGTACCATATGATATCATTTATATGTGGAATCTAATACAACACAAATGAACTTATTTACAAAATAGAAAGAGACTCATAAACATAGAAAACAAACTTAGCATTACCAAAGGGAAAAGGGGGTGAGGAAGGGATAAATTATGAGTTTGGGATTACCACATACAAACTGCTAAATATAAAAGAGATTAAAAAAAAGTAGTCCTCCTTGTGGCACAGGGGGCTAGGGATCTGGAGTTGCCACAGCTGTGGCGTAGGCTACAGATATGGCTTGGACTGGATCCCTGGCCGGGGAATTTCCATGTGCCATGAGTGCAGGCAGAAAAGGAAAAAAAAAGGTAAACAGAAAGGTCCTACTGCATAGTACAGGGAACTATATTCAGTACCTTACAATAAACTATAATGAAAAAGAAATATGTACATATATGTATAACTGAATCACTTTGCTGTATACCAGAAATTAATACAATGTTGTAAATCAACTATACTTCAATTAAAAGACTAAAATTAACAAATAAAAAATGAAGGGGGGATAGAAGGCACATAGCAGTTACCAGACCACAGTAATTCTGAAAGACATTCTATCATTTCCTCCAACTCTGAGATCAGAGAATGTGCCTTGTTCCACTTGCTGAGAGTAATTCTCTCAGGTTCTCTGGGCCCTTGGCTTTGCCCTCTGAGTCACTCTTCATTTTCCAAAAGAAATGGTCTATGTGTGCAATTGAGGAGCTTTCTCTGTTTCCTTCCTGTCCAGAGGAAGTTGTGGGCTCAGAGGCTCTTACATTTTCTCATTTCTGGTCATGCTTATATAATTCCTTCTAAAAAAACTTTATAGGAGTTCCCATTGTGGCACAGCGGAAACAAATCTGACTAGGAACCATAAGGTTGCAGGTTCAATCTCTGGCCTCACTCAGTGGGTTAAGGATCTGGCGTTGCTGTGAGCTGTGGTGTCG
Organism: Catagonus wagneri; assembly: GCA_004024745.2. Lineage (NCBI taxonomy): Eukaryota > Metazoa > Chordata > Mammalia > Artiodactyla > Tayassuidae > Catagonus > Catagonus wagneri. The sequence continues at coordinate 27,405,479 of PVHT020000141.1, forward strand.
GTCACAGATGCGGCTCAGATCTGGCGTTGCTGTGGCTGGCAGCTGTAGCTCTAACTGCACCCCTAACCTGGAACCTCCATATGCCACGAGTGCAGCCCTAAAAAGAAAAAAAAAGGCACAAAAAACCCACAAAAAACACTTTATGGACTTCCATTCCGACAAATTTCCCTCCACTCTATTTGATAAAAGGAACACCCACAAATCTCTGAGACAGACACCTCCTCTATCTTGGATTTAGAATCAGGTGCTATGGGACAATGTGCTAAAGAGTCTCAGAAGCCCTTTTGTCCAGCAAGGAAAATCCAAGAAGAGTGCACTTAAAATTCTTAGAAGCCCTATTGTCTATCTGGCAGTACCTTGGATTTGATCCTTGCCAGCAAAGTCCTGGCTTGGACGCTGGTATTCCTATTTCATCATATGCAGCTTAGAGAAACCAGGTGGTACTCTGAATATTCTGCCGTGCAAATCTCCTTAGCCATTTATGAGGTATGTTTTCTATCTTGTATGTTACTACAGCCAACAGGGTTGCCAAAATTTCCACCACTACTTTTCTCCAATATCCAGTAACACTTTTATCACTCTCCTCCTGACTTCATTTACAGTCTCCTCAAATCCCTTCTGGCCTCTGCCCTCCAGCTGGTCCCAAAGCCAATGCCACGTGTTTTTAGGTTTTTGTTACCATAGCACCTCACTTCCAGATTCCAATCTCTTGGTTATGTATTGTTATATAAATAACAGCCCCAGACTTAGTGATTTAAAATGACTGCAGTCATAGCGATTGGATCCAGAAGGTATACACGCCTCTTTACTCACATGTTTGGCGCCTCGGTGCTCTTTCTTACCATCTCTCTCTCCATATGATATCTCATCCTCCAGGATCGCCCCATGTAGCATCTTCTCTCCAGCAGGATAGTCTGAACTTCTTACAGGATGGCTCAGGGTTCTAAGGTGCAGGAGGTGAAGTGCCAGCCCTCCCTTTTTTTTTTTTAAAGGGTTGCACCCACGGCATATGGAAGTTCTCAGGCTAGGGGTCCAATTGGAGCTACAGCTGCCAGCCACAGCAACGCCAGATCAGAGCCACATCTGAGACCTACACCACAGCTCATGGCAATGCCAGATCCCTGACCCACTGACTGAAGCCAAGAATCGAACCCACATCCACGTGGACACTAGTCGGATTCATTTCCTCTGTGCCACAATGGGAACTCCATGCCAGCCCTCTTAACATATGATTTGGAAGTCCTGGAAAGCCACTTCTCTTGTGCTCTGTTGGGCAGAACAACCCACAAGACCAACAGAGATGGAAGGCGAGTGGAAATAAACTTTGTGTTATGGACTTAGTGTTTGTGTCCCTCCCAAATTCATCGGTTGAAATCTAATCCCCAAAGTGATGGTCTTAGGAGGTGGGGACCTCCATGGTCTGGGAGGTCATGAGGTCATGAGGGTGGAGCCTTCTCAGATGAGTTCACTGCTCTCCTAAGAGGCCAGGGAGCTAGCTAGCTCTCTCCCCTTCTACCATGTGGGGGAGGATACAAGAAATTAGCCTCCCTAACCTGAAGGAGGGCTCTCACCAGGACCCAAAGAGGCTGGCACCCTGATCTCAGACTTCAGGCCCCAGAACTGTGAAAAACAAGCTTGTTATTTAAGCCATCCAGTCCTGTGCAGTTTTGTTAAGGCAACCTGAGCAAAGACCCTTCACTTCTAAAGATGAGAAATAAAATGTGCAGCCAGGGAAGGGAGGAATTTTTTGGGGGGGTGTCAATTTTAGGCTCCAATTTTATCACAGCAGTTAAGTCTAGCACTGCCTTGTTTGCGGTAAATGGTAGCAAGTCTATATTCTGACTCCTTTCTTCTTACATGCTGGTGCACGTAAGGGTGAGGGTGCATCTCTGACTAACCAAACACCGCTGCTCTCAACCTCAAATCCGGTTTCAGATCAACAGGGAATATTATGCCAGGCCTTAGAAAAACTACTAAGTTCCCTCTTCCTTTTTATCTTTCCTTCCTCCCCTCTTTTCCTTTCTCTTTCTTCTTTTCATTTTTTTCTTAAAGAGGCCATGAATGCATTCAACAGGTCTTGGTAAAGAAGAAAATCTTGCTTCTAAGTCAAATTAATATTTGTTTTGATGGCATCACCTACTTTGCTTGAATTATAAAATGTTTTCTCAACCAATTACCATTTGACTGGCCTTCCCAAAGCAGTATAAGAGAGTGCGTTAAGTGGTATAAAGCTTATTACTGTTTGATTCCAGTCCTGGCTATTTGACTTATAAAACTAGAGACTCAGATTCATCATTAAGAGTTCAGCATGTGTACTGAGACTTTGAAATAAAAGGCGTAAATAAAAAATGTTTAATGTATGTAGAAATGCTTAAATTCAGACAAATAGGAAATATGACCAACTGAATAAAAGATAAGTTTGACTCCATTTTTAAAAACCTTAAATCACTTCATAACTTAGGGGTGATAGACAAGTATAACAAAGCAAAATAAACTAGCCACGGGGCATTACACTGGAATAAATTATTTCTAGGTAGCATATATAATGTGTCATATAGACCTTATTTTAGTCTCTAATAGGTTTATTCACTTTTTTAAAAATTGAACTAAAATTCACATACCATGAAATTCACCTTTTTTTTTTTTTTTTTTTTTTTGCCTGTACCCGCAGCATGCGGAAGTTCCTAGACCAGGGGTCCAATGAATGCATGCTGGAGTCGCTCAGATCCTTAACTCACTGCATCACAAGAGAACCTCCAAAATTCACCTTTTTAAGATATACAACACATTTTTTTTTTAGTATATTCACAATGTGCAACTATTGCCAGTACCTAATTATAGAATATTTCATCACTCCAAAAAGAAAGCCTATACCCATTAGCATATATCCACGGGCTCTTTGGCTTCTTTCTTAGCTATAGCATGTATCGGTACTTTTTTTTTTTGTCTTTTTAGGGTCGCACCCACAGCATATGGAGGTTCCCATACTTCATTCCTTCTTATGGCCAAATGATATATAGATACATAGATAATACCACATTTTATTTATTCATACGTCAGATAATAGATAATTGGGTTAGTTTCACTTCTGGGCTATTATGAATAATGCTCTGAACATTTGTATACAGTTTTATTCACCTTAGAGAATATCCTAAATAAATAAGTTGAGTGGTTTTTGTTTTTTTAGTCTTTATTTTAATACTATAGAGAGTTTTTTGGAAAAGAAAGCTGTCTAAAAGAAAACTGATTTCTGGAGGGAGAAATTAGGGCAAATAATGGAGAGTTTGATAAAGTGCAGAGTGTGAAGTCAGAAATTACAGGTCCACTTTACTAATCAAACTCATAACCCCAGGAGGATGACAAGAACATAAAAGAGAGCTCAAGCTGCTTTTCAAAGGTAGGGGGGATTTATATTACAAAACTTAAATAAAAGTTCCCTTGTTCCACGAGTTACAGGAAGTATAAACCAAATAAAATTGCCTTATTATGAAAATGTAGGCAAAGCACTCTTTCTAGCCAGTTATTTAACATCACAGAAGGCAGAGTTACTTTCCTCTCCTGTCCTGTTTCTTGTTTTGAGGGTGTTTTTGTTTTTACATATAATTAATGGTCCCCAGATGTACTTGCTTTTCAGAGCTCTATCTTTTCACTTTCATCTTCCTCAGGGAACAGAGGTTTCCAATATTTCACCAAGCCCCAAGTTTAAAAAAAAAGAACAAAGAATAGAGCCACGTTGACAGCATTTTTAGGAAACTCTCTGTTTAGGTCAAATATCCAACTCTCCTGTGTAATCTCAGCACACATCTCCACACATTAACACGGACTTCAGGACCTTGTGGCTACCTGAAGCTGCTCCCTCCCCTGAAATCTTTAATTAGAAACCTCTTTGTTTTCACCACCACTTCCTCTGTGCCTGCATCTCACGTGTCTTTCGTTAAACCTGCTCTTCAGTCTTATCTCTACTCAGACATCCTAGGTTGTCAGACTTCCAGCCCCTCCTGGTTCCTTGTCTTTCCCTCCTTCAAATTCATGTGTTGAAGTCCTCACCTTCAGTACATCCGCACTTGACTGTATTTGGAGACTGAGCTGTTACAGAAGCGATTAAGGTAAAAGGAGATCAGATGGGTGCTCCCTAACCCAATATGCCTGGTGTCCATAGAGGAAGAAGAGATTAGGACACAGATGCAGAGGGGAAACCATATGGGGACACAGAAAGATGGCCACCTACAACCCCAGGAGAGAGACCCTCAGAAGAAAGCGATCCTGGAGTTCCCGTTGTGGTGCAGTGGAAACGAATCTGCCTAGTATCTGTGAGGGTAAGGGTTCGATCCCTGGCCTTGCTCAGTGGGTCGGGGATCCAGCCTTGAGCTGTGGTGTAGGTTGCAGATGAGGCTTGGATCCCGCGTTGCTGTGGCTGTGGTGTAGGCTGGCGGCTACAGCTCGGATTTGACCCCTAGCCTGGGAACCTCCATATGCCGAGGGTGTGACCCTAAAAAGCAAAAATAGAAAAAAATAAAATAAAGATTCTTACCACATACAATTAATGACATTTTCATAATACTTAACAGTGAGCTTTTCAGATCATCTCTGTATATTGATGCCACTTAAAAGTGTGTTTTTAAGCATAGTGGTAAAGGATACAGGGGAATTTTACCTAAAGAAACAGGTAGTTGTAGAGTGTTGCTTTTTAAAGACACCCCCAAATAAAGGGTAGACCTTTATGATATGAAATAGGTTACAACCTTTGCCAGACCAGCTGGAGTTCTTACAAGACTGCAAAAGGCATCTTCCTTTAAAGAGGGCACTTTCTGCAGTAATGATGGAAACAGGATCGGGCTGCATGCTATCTGAGGTCAGAGGAGCAGAGAGAAAGGAGCAATGACATGTGTCTGTATCCTCACTCATTAGAGCCAGAAAGAGCATCTTAGGCAGGCAGACAACAAAAGAGACTACAGGAAGATCACCTCCATCACGATGAAGGCACTGGGAGAGCGTGTGCTTACCATAGAGTTTGAGGTTGGAGTCATCTCAGTAAGGCTTAGCTTCAAGCACTTTTTGGGGTGATTGTATGGCCACCCAGCTTTCTTATGACAGTTCTAACATTTTAAAGGACACGAGCAGGTGGTACACACTTCAGCTGCAGAATTTAAGGGCAGAAATTGTATTTGGTAGATAAAAGATAACGCTTCCAAAAATCTAGTCTAAAAACAAAAACAAAAACAAAAAAAGACAGTGCATGGAATTATGGAAGAAGAGTTGCCACCGATAATAATGCATGGGAGACTCCATGGTCTCATTTTCATTGCTGCCAAATGCTCTGCAGCACTAAAGGAAACAGTCCCATTCCTTGGCCAATACCTTCCTCACTTATGGCTTCCTCACTTAAGTCACCATTCTCAACCTCTAGCGAAAATCACAGTCAAGACCTAATCTGGTCCAGTTTGCACCAACTCTACTTCCAACTTTTCCTTATCTACCTTCCATCCTACACAGACAGTGATTTATTTTATTTTTTGTCTTTTTGCCTTTATCTAGAGCCGCACCCGTGGCATATGGAGGTTCCCAGGCTAGGGGTCTAACAGGAGCTGTAGCCTCCGGCCTACGCCACAGCCACAGCAACGCGGGATTCGAGCCGCGTCTGCAACCTACACCACAGCTCACGGCAACGCCAGATCCTTAACCCACTGAGCAAGGCCAGGGATCAAACCTGCAACCTCACGGTTCTTAGTCGGATTCATTAACCACTGAGCCACCAAGGGAACTCCCTCACAGACAGTGATTTGGGCAACAGGAAAGTCATTGGCCAAGAAATGGAACAGCCTCTCTTTACTGCTCCATGGCTTTTTTAACAGCAAAGAGAATGAGATTTTAAGACAGTGTTCCTTCTCGCTTTAAAGTTATCAGCATCAGATTTCTCTCTTTCCCACCTTTTCTGGCTCTCACCATCAAAAGCTACTTTTTTCAGGTGCCCTGAATTCCCACTTTAACCCCTAATTGACAGAGGCATCGTAGCTAATTTCTTACTTGGAGCAAAGGAATAAAACAATGGTTCTACCTCCCAACCCCTCATGTGATGCTATGTTCTGCACATTTCCCTGTCAGTCATTTTATACTGTGTCTGTAGAAGAGACCCTGGGCTCCAAACCGGAGTTTAAAGTTTAATTTTGTTACTTCACTCTTCCATGGTTCTAAGTGCCCCTATTGCTACCTTGCTGTAGGTTCTTGGTTGTTAAGAACAGCAATCTTGGAGTTCCCTTCGTGGCTCAGTGGTTAACAAATCCAACTAAGAACGATGAGGTTGCAGGTTCGATCCCTGGCCTTGCTCAGTGGGTTAAGGATCCGGCGTTGCCGTGAGCTGTGGTGTAGGTTGCAGACGCGGCTCGGATCCCGCGTTGCTGTGGCTGTGGCGTAGGCCGGAGGCTACAGCTCCTGTTAGACCCCTAGCCTGGGAACCTCCATATGCCGCGGGTGCGGCCCCAGATAAAAGGCAAAAAGACAAAAAAAAAAAAAAGAACAGCAATCTTACATCTGCCCTACTCATACTGTTATCATGAAATTCAAACGAGGTGATGATGTATGTGAAAGTTTCTATGAACCCTAAATCATTATGCAAATATTAATAGTCATTTTTATTGTTATTATTCTAATATTTTGATTACACTGGGGAAAAGTACCCTGCAATTCATTCATTTCCTCACACACTCAACAAACTGTTGACCTTAGCAATAAAGAGGTAAATGTGTGTGTGTGTGTGTGTGTGTGTGTACATATATACATGTGCCATTTCTTCACTTTTACTTTGTCCGAAAAAGCTGCTTAAGTACTTTACATAATTGGAGTTCCTGTCATGGCTCAGCAGTAACAAACCCAACTGGTATCCATGAGGACATGGGTTCGATCCCTGGCCTCACTCAGTGGATTAAGAATCTGGCATTGTCTCGAGCTGCGGTGTAGGTCGCAGATGCGGCTTTGATCCCGCTTTGCTGTGGCTGTGGTGTAGGCCAGCGGTACAGCGCCAATCGGATCCCTAGCCTGGGAAATTGCATATGCTGCGGGTATGGCCCTGAAAAGACAAAAAACAAATACTTTACATAATTTATTTCATTTAATTCTCATAAAAACTCTGTAAGGTAGATATTATTATCCCTATTTGCCTGTGAGGAACTTCTGGTTTCTATATACATATCACTCAAGATTTCATAACTTTTTTTGGCTGTGCCATGGGATGCAGAAGTTTCCTGGCTGGGGATCAAATCTGTGCCACAGCAGCCACCTGAACAACAGCAGTGAAACACCAGATCCTTAAGCCACTGAGCCACCAGGGAACTCCAAGATCTCATAACTTTTACGTGACCTAGACTTTAAAAATATATATTAATTTTTATTGTGGTAAAATACATACAACCTAAAATTTACCGCTTTTTGTAGCCTTGCCAGCCGCATGCAAAATTCCTGGACCAGGGAGCAAACTTGTGCCATAGCAATGAAAATGCCAAATTCTTAACCACTAGGCCATCAGGGAATGCCTCATTTTAACCATTTCCAAGTGTACAATTCAGCATCATTAAGCACATTCACATTGTTGTGCAGTCATCACCACTATCTATCTCTTCGACTTTTTCATCTTCCCAAACTGAAACTTTGTACCCCTTCAGCATTAATTCCACATTTCCCCTTCCTCCCAGCCCCCAGTAACCACTAGTCTTTCTGTTTGTTTGGATTTGACTATTCTAGGTACCTAATGTAATTAGGATCATATAACATTTGTCCTTTTTTCCTGGCTTATATTATTTAGCATGCTTTCAGAATTCATCCATGTTGTAGCATGCATCAGAATTTCATTCTTTTTTAAGGCTGAATAATATGCCTTTGAATGTATACCATATTTTGTTTATCTATTCGCTAGATGGACATTTAGCCGAGGTCTTTTGAACGACAAACCTCTTAACCACTAAACCAAGTCCAATTGTTATTCTAAGAGCTATTAGAATGTCAAAATATACTAAAACCTGAAATGTTGCCCCTAAATTTGTACTCTAGGAATCACTTAATTTCACTAGCATAATTAGACACTAAATTTAATAGGATTTTCCACCTAATACAATAGTACGAACTCAGATTATCAAAGATGATAGAAAAAAATCAACATGGATTGTGTCATTCTAAAATTAGAATTTATTTTGAAGAATTATTTTTCTCATTTCAAAGTTAAAAATCTACTCTTTTAACTTTTAGCAAAAATGGCAATTGGTTCTGATCACCAATTCTAATCCAACACAGTAAGAAATTTTTTAATTTCAAAAGAAAATAATCTAATGGTAGCATCTTCATTTAGCCTGGTGTGAACTTACCAAGCAGAGAGTTGCCTTGATCGTTTTGCCCTCTTGTTGCCTTTATCTATCCATAGGAGATCCTAATCCAGATGGCATTCTAATTATGATTTGAGAGACTTCTGACAAGGTCATCTGAAAAATTATACATTGATTTTTCAGAAATAAATCTTAAATGTTTTTAAACATTAGTATTGAGATGTAAATGACAGACAATAAATTATATATACTTAAAGTATATAACCTGACAAATTTTGACATATATTAATACATATATATGCATGTATATACATACATATATATATCCAATCACTGTTTTTCATATGAATATCCAAACATTCTAGCACCATTTGTTGGAAAGATTATCCTTTTTCCACTAAAATGCTTGCATACCTTTTTGTCAAAATATCAGTGGCTCACAGGAGTTCCCTGGTAGTCTCGTGGTTAAGACTTGGCACTTTCTTCACTACAACACTGGTTCAATCCCTGGTCTTGGAACTGAGATCTCACACCAAGCTGCTGCATGTAACAGCCAATAAGTAAATGATAAAAATTAAAATTAAAATATATATATCAGTTCCTCACACATATGTGGCCTATTTCTGAACTATTCTGTGTGTCCATCTTTGTGCCAATATACCTCACTGGTTATTAAAGCTTTACAAAGTCTGAAAACCAAATAGAGTTAGTCCTCTAACTTTGTTATTTTTCAGTTCTTTTGGTTATGCTAGGTCCTTTGCATTTCCGTATGCATTTTAGAATCAGTTTGTCAGTTTTTTTTCTTTGTCTTTTTAGGGCCACAACAGAGGCATGTGAAGGTTCCCAGGCTAGGGGTTGAATCCAAGCCACAGCCGCTGGCCTACACCACAGCCACAGCAGCATGGGATCCAAGCCGCATCTGCAGCCTACACCACAGCTCCTGGCAATGCCAGATCCTTACCCCACTGAGGCCAAGGATGGAACCTGCGTCCTCATGGATCCTAGTCAGATTCGTTTCCACTGAGCCACAACAGGAATTCAATTTCTATAAAACAGCCTGCCGAGTCTTTTTTTTTTTAATCAAGATTGCATTGAATATATAGATTAATTTGGGGAGAATTGATGTCTTAACAATGGTGATGTCTTAACAACCTCATGAACAAAGTATAACTCTCCTTTTATTTAGGCCTTCTTTCATTTTTCTCAGCAATGTTATGTGTTTTTAGTGCATAGGTGTTGCACATCTTATTTTTTTTTGTTTGTCTTTTTGTCTTATCTAGGGCCGCCTACCCGGCATATGGAGGTTCCCAGGCTAGGGGTCTAATTGGAGATATAGCTGCCGGCCTTCGCCACAGCCACAGCAACGCGGGATCTGAGCCGCGTCTGCAACCTACACCACAGCTCACGGCAATGCTGGATCCTTAACCCACTGAGCAAGGCCAGGGATCGAACCCACAATTTCATGGTTCTTAATCGGATTCGTTAACCACTGAGCCACGATGGGAACTCTGCACATCTTTAGTCAGAAAAGCATTTCATATTTTTGATGCCACTGTAAATGTTCTCTTCTTAAGAAATTGGATCTTTAGGAGTTCCCACCCTTGTGCAGTGGAAACAAATCCAATTAGGAACCATGAGGTGGCAGGTTCAATCCCTGGCCTTGCTCAGTGGGTTAAGGATCCGGTGTTGCCATGAGCTGTGGTGTAGGTCGCAGACGTGGCTCAGATCCTGAGTGGGTGTGGCTGTGGTGTAGGCCGGCAGCTGTAGCTCCAATTTGACCATAGCCTGGCAACCTCCATATGCCTCGGATGAGACCCTAAAAAGTCAAAAAAAAAAAAAAAAAAAAAGAGAGAGAGAGAAGAAAAGAAAGAAAAAAAGAAATTGGATCTTTAAGTTGCATTAATTAATTTTTAACTATAGAATATTTGCGTATACTAGGATATGCCTGTCTGTTTTGAGTGTAGAAATGTTTTAATGCAAAGAATCTGTAAAATTACCATACTTTCAGTTCTGTTTCTTATTGACTAGGAGTAGAATAAGTAGTCTTGATGGAAAGGCTTCATTCAAATGGCTAAGTATTTCATTCCTTATTTATAGTTACTCCTTCCCAACTACAAAGAAAACATGCTTCTCTCTCTAACTTTCTAATTAGGAAACCCATGAAAAATATGTATTCCAGTTGCATTTTTGGAGCCAAGTTCCATTTTTCTGGAGAATGAAAACATTTCCAGCTTACTGCCACAATCCTGGAAGGTGCTTAACAAGTACATGTAAAGGAATAAATAGTTAGCATATGGGGCACAGAGGCTCTCTGGGAAGATGCTTTCTGCAGTTGAAGGAGTCAGGATCTTTCATCTAAGCTCTGCCTGGGCTTTATAATTTTATTCAACTTATTTGTACTCACCATTTTATATTTATTTCAAAGAGCTTTTAAAATGAGACACCCTTGAAGCTGTTGAAACATGGATGGATGGGAATGAGCCAGTAGAGATGAGTTGCTTAAAGTTGAGAACAGAAAAAAGCAGTCATAATTTAAATGTGTTCTTTGAGAAATCAAAAGATAACAGAGTCCAGGGCACAGATGGAGGGGTTGACCTTACACAGGAGAAAGGCAGTTGCCTCTTCTTCTGAAGTTAGGTTATAGATGCAGTGTAGGCTGAAGGGGTGTTGCCAAGACTTTGAGGGATCTGGGTCTTATTGCGTCTACATCCTCTGAGAGTGTGAGATGGAGGGGTAAGGAAGGTATAATAGGAGAACCCCAGTGAAGAATCATATTCTAGGAGTTCCCTGGTGTCTCAGCAGGTTAAGGACCTAACATTGTCACTGTTGCAGCTTGGATTACTGCTGCGGCACAGGTTTAATCCCAGACCTGGGAACTTCCACGTGCCTTGGTCATGGTCAAAAAAAAAAAAAAAACCAGCAATCATATTCTAGATCACTTCCTATGAATGATAACGATATCTTTAGGCTATGAAATTATTCCATTTCTCCCTCCCCTCAAAATCCCACTCCAAACCTTTGCCAAACACTTGCAGGTGCCATTGAGGGCCCAGTGATGTCAGAGACCATGAATGAATGAATGAAAAGCTCTCATTTTAAGAAAAAAAATTGTCAGTATTTAAGCATTCTGATCGTTTCCAGTTATGCTGTAAGATCATAAAAATTAAGTATTAGGAATCATTTTTGTTGCTATGACTTTAAGCACAAACCAATATAATAATTCTATTAGTAGTTATAAATTTCAATATTGCTTTTAGTCATAATCTTTAGCACTTTGAAACTCAGACAAGAAATAGTTTCCTTATATAGATTCTTCACTACCAGTGATAAGTAGTTGATAGCCACTGATGTCAGCCATAAAATTACTCTTATTTCATCTATTTTAAAATGCAAAAAAATTAAAATTAAAAATGCATATTTTTCACAGTTTAATATCTCAGAAATCAAAATGTTTCTTGTAATTGATATCTTCCAGTTATAATTGGAAACATTTTTTTTCTTTTTCTCTTCTTTTTTTCCTTTTTTTGTCTTTTTAGGGCTGCACTTGCAGCCTATGGAGGTTCCCAGGCTAGGGGTTGGATTGGAGCTGTAGCCACCAGCCACAGCCACAGCAACGCCAGATCCGAGCTGCATCTGCAACCTTCGCCACAGCTCACCACAATGGTGTATCCTTAACCCACTGAGCAAGGCCAGGGATTGAACCTGTGTCCTCACTGATATTAGATTCATTTCTGCTGAGCCATGACAGGAACTCCTATCTTTTTCTTTTCTTTTCAAAAAATATACCAAATAAAGGTGCCTTTTATGACCAATAGATTCCATGAAATACCCCTTTTTTTCTCTCCACTCCCCTACCTCTTTTCTGGACTAACAGGAAAAAAAAAGATTTGATACATTCATTCTTTTTTGAGAGACTAACGGTTAAGAATGTTACCTATCCCCAAAATATTTGCTTTTAAAAAGAGATGATTGAGATTAAGAATGAATTTTTCTTATCCTATGAAACCAAAGGAGATTTCTTTTGGGGAAGGCCTTTGGGGGCCCTAAGATCTGTTGTGTCGACAACTCTTTGCACCTCTGAGATGGTTCTGCCATTACTTCCTAAAAATTAAACTTGTGAGTAAAATGAGGCCTAGGTTTTTGTCTATAGAATTACCCTAGGATGGAGTTTCCTCTGTGGCCCAGTTAATTAAGAATCCAACTGCAATGGCTCAGGTCACTACAGAGGTGTGGGTTTGATCCCCAGCCTGCAGTGGATTAAAGGATCCAGCGTTGCTGCAGCTACAGCTGGGATTCAAACCCTGGCCCAGGAACTTCCATGTGTTGTGTAATAAAAAATAAGAAGGAATTACCTCAGAGTTCCATGGTGGCTCAGGAGGTTAAGGATACAGTGTTGTCACTGCTATGGCTCTGGCTACAGCTATGGCAAGAGTTCAGTCCCTGGCCTGGGAACTTACACGTTCCATGGGCAAGGTGCAGCCAAAAAAAAAGAGAAAAAGGAATTACCCTAAATGCAACTCCAAAATTCCTTGAGGAGTGCAATTATCCCATCAAACAAAAAGACAATCTCTTAAAGGATCTGGTCTCCAAAAATATCTCCTCATCAGAGCAACTATCTCCTCTTTCCAGAAACTCCAAGGATAAAGACTTGAAGCAATATTTCTCAAATAGTATGCTTTAGCCAACCACATCAGAATCACCTGAGAAGGAGTTCCCATTGTGGCTCAGTGGTTAACAAATCCGACTAGGAACCATGAGGTTGCAGGTTCGATACCTGTCCTTGCTCAGTGGGTTAAGAATCTGGCGTTGCTGTGAGCTGTGGTATAGGTTGCAGACAAGGCTCGGATCCTGCGTTGCTGTGGCTGCGGCGTAGGCTGGTGACTACCGCTCCTGTTAGACCCTAGCCTGGGAACCTCCATATGCCGCAGGTGCGGCCCTAGAAAAGGAAAAAAAAAAAAGAATCACCTGAGAAGCAAGTTAAAATACAGATTCATGGGTACCCTGTCAGGGGATGAGCCACAGAAAATAGCATTTTTAACAGGCTGACTTATATACACATTGAAATTAGTGATCTTAGACCTCTTCGGAGAAGCTCACTACCTTATAAGAAGCGTTATCTGGCAAACAGAGCCTGGCACGTAAATACCATATAGATATGGCAGGGACTTGTATTATCTATTGCCATATAGAAAATCACGCCCAAACACAGCAGTTTAAACAATGAGTATTTATTACCTCACAGCTTTTGTGGGTAATTTGGAAGAGGTTTAGCTGAGGGTTTCTTTTTTTTTTCCTAGGACCGCACCCGCAGCATATGGAGGTTCCAAGGCTAGGGGTCTAATCAGAGCTGTAGCCACTGGCCTACGCCACAGCCACAGCAATGCAGGATCTGAGCCGTGTCTGCAACCTACACCACAGCTCATCGCAACTCCAGATCCTTAACCCACTGATCTGGGCCAGGGACTGAACCCACATCCTCATGCATACTAGTCGGATTTCCCCTGAGCCATGACAGGAAATCCTTGAGTGCCTTCTTGAGATTGCCTCATAAGACGGCCACTGCTTTCCCCCAAGTGAATGATTCAAGAGAGAGCAAAGAGGAAGTCTCAGTGCCTTGTACATGTCACCTAGTCTCCAACATCATGCCCCAGTATTTTCACCATATTCTGTTTGTCACTAAGTCCAGCCCATTATCAAGGAAAGGAGAATCCTGAAGGGAAGAATGCCAAAGAAACTTTGGACATTTTTTAAAAAACTACAGCAATGCTGGGAGTTCCTGCCTTGGCTCAACTGAAAGGAATCCAACTAGGAACCATGAGGTTGTGGGTTCGATCGCTGGCCTTGCTCAGTGGGTTAAGAATCGGCATTGCCACCACACCATGAGCTATGGTGTAGGTTGCAGACGCGGCTTGGATCCCACGTTGCTGTGGCTGTGGCGTAGGCCGGCGGCTACGGCTCCGATTTGACTCCTAGCCTAGGAAACTCCATATGCAGCAGATACGGCCCTAAAAAGAAAAAAAAAACCTACAACAATGCTAATATTATTTCTTTATGGTAACGCAGAGAGGAAAGCTTTGTGAAAGGGCCCCTTAGTTTAAATTCCCCCAAAATACCCATAACTTTGCACCTATATTTTAGGGGAAGACTGGCAAAGAACCCAACCTTACAGAGGCTGTTTGATGCCAGACACGACTTGCTTTCCTAATTATGGATGGGAAGTACCTCCCTATATGCTTCCTTCCCCTGCAAACAGGCTTTGGCTCAGCTAGTGGTTAAAATAGCTCAACAAACCTGCAATCATAAATGTTATAGAGCTATAGGAAAAGAGAAAAAGCTTGGAGTGGGTGTTATTTTCTCCCTCTGTGGTACCAGGTAGCAATGGAAATGCCACATGGAATTGCCACAGCTCCATTTGAGACACAGCCCCCGGGCTTGTCCATCTGGAGGTCAGCACTCCATAAAACCAACAGGGATTATAATCTTTGATAATCTGCCTTTTAAAAACAAATCCTTCATTTTATAAAAATCTGGACCATAACATTCCTTGAAGTAACCAGCACTATTCAATATGCCTAAACTATTTATTTAAATTTTAATCTGCAGAGATGCATGAGAGATACATCTGCAGAACTCCAGAAGCGTGTCAAAGTTATACAGCTTCCAAAAGCATCTAGTTTACAACCAGCAAGTAGTTAAGCCATGGACACATTGGGCTGATTCCAGGGCTGCCTTAGCTGACAGTCTGAAGGGAAACTGAACACATTACAAGATGGAATCAAATTCTGATCTTTCTTCGAATGCCTATTGTCTGTTTTATCAAAGACATTCGATATTGACACAGTGCAAGCTATTGAGTCTCAATAGAATCTATTCTTCACTTTCTTTTACCTCATCTGCAGACTGTTGACATTTTCTTTTATTTCACCACCGATGTTTTTCTTTTACACTGGAGATTTTTAGCACTGATGTTGTAATTGCTTATCACACAGCTGGCCCTGTTATGATGTTCTCGTGAATGTCCCTTCATTTTCCTGATGGTCCTGTGATCCAATCTACAGTCCATTTAAAAACAAAACATTCATGTGCCATTTTATGCTGTGGCTCTTTTGGAGTTCTATTTCAGCTTCATTAATATTGATGCTGTCTGTCTCCTTGCTTATTTCAGAAGATTCTTTGAAATTAATCTTCAGAATTCGCTGTGATTTGTTGCTGTTTTGTCCATCAGCTCCAGTACAGCTTGTCTCTCGTTAATTTTGTTTTTCTTTATTTTTACGCGTCTGCTATGACTGTTCTCCTACTTGTACTACTGGTGGGTGTCAGGTCCTTTATGGAATCCCAGTTTCGCCTCTGCCTTTCACTGTGATTTTCCATCATTAGGGACCTCTTGAATAAAAATGTAGTCCTTGTTTCTGACAGAGTCCATGTTCCTTTTCTTTTCTTTCTGTGTGATTTTCCATCATTATGGTTCTTAAATTTCTTGAATAATGATATATACTATGAACAAATGGACAGAGCAGTAATGGCTTCATCAGTGTTTTCTAAAATGTTATCTGCTGCTTGTAGAGCACACAGTGCCACAGTAGAATCTGTACTGCGCATGTAAAAGAATTTTTAAAATAGATTTTGTGGTCTGTTGGTGACAGTGCTCTGGTGCATTAATAATTCACATTCTTGCTTACAGTCTCCGCTTGTTAGAATGGCAGTTCCACAGAAGCCAAGTTGGAGAACAGCCTTAGGTCTGAATGTCTTTGAGGGATAGAGGTGCATTGCTTTCTCTGCCATTTTTTTTTTTTTCTATAACATTTTCAAAGGCAGCCAATATTTTCTTGACTGGGAATGCTAAGTTGGAAATTACACTAATTTCAAAAATAAGGTAGATGAAGCCAAACTTTACTCATTGCAGTTATTTTTGTCTGCCAGGATGTGTAATTTCATTGACCACTTCTGAATAAAATAGCTCCATACTTCTAGTTACAAATAGGCAAGAGAGTATTACAGGTGATAGAAGAACAGAATTCAAATTTAACAACTACAATTGACTAAAGCCAAGTCAATAAATGCCAAGAAATAGGAGGGTAAAGTTGAAAATATTGCTGTAAAACTACAGAGAGAAAGTAATACTAAAATAAGATAATAAAATATACTGTTCACTATTAGTTAAAAACTATCCTTGCTTCATGTTCAGAATATCAATTACCAACTGAAGAATTCAAAGTCAGCTCAAGCAGTTTGATCTTTGAAAATGCCCTATAAGACACTATCAAAACCCACAAACAGCTGATATTTCAGAGAGTTTTACAAATCTGTGACGCTCCAATGATTTCAAAGTTACAAAAGAAATCTAGTGGTTTCCCTTGGATGAAAACCAGTGTAATTCAGACATAAACCCGGAAATCAGAGTTCTCAGTTTATTGTCAATACACTTCATTAGAATCACATCAGTTCTTTTTTTTTTTTTTGTCTTTTTTCTTTGAAGGGCCGCACCCACGGCACATGGAGGTTCCCAGGCCAGGGGTCGAACCAGAGCTGCAGCTGCAGGCCTACACCACAGTCACAGTAATGCAGGATCTGAGCCACGTCTGCAACACATACCACATGGCAACGCCAGATCCTTAACCCACTGAGCTAGGCCAGGGATCGAACCCGCATCCTCATGGATACTAATTGGGTTTGTTAACTACTGAGCCATGCCAGGAACTCCTCAGGTCATTTATTAATACTTTGTGTGTGTGTGTGTATTTTTGTCATTTTAGGGCTATACCTGTGGCATGTGGAGGTTCCCAGGCTAGGAGTCTAATAGGAGCTATAGCTGTTGGCCTACACCAGAGCCACAGCAACGTGGGATCCAAGCCATGTCTGCGACCTACACCACAGCTCACAGCAACGCCGGATCCTTAACCCACTAAGCAAGGCCAGGGATTGAACCTGCAACCTCATGGTTCCTAGTCGGATTTGTTCCCACCAAACCACGACGGGAACTCCTATTAATACTTTCCATATTTTAAAACAGAAGAAAAATGCCTAGAAAATGGAATAGATATCCAAATGCAAAATGATGAAGTTGGACCCCCATCTCACATGATATTCAAAAATTAAATTAAAGTGGATCAAAGATCTAAATGCAAGAACTAAAACTAGAGTTCCTACTGTGGTTTAACAGGACTGATGTCATCTAGGGAATGCTGGGATGCAGGTTCGATCCCCAGCCCGGCACAGTGGGTTAAGGATCTGGCATTGCCACAGATGCTG
Source organism: Catagonus wagneri (assembly GCA_004024745.2). NCBI lineage: Eukaryota > Metazoa > Chordata > Mammalia > Artiodactyla > Tayassuidae > Catagonus > Catagonus wagneri. The sequence continues at coordinate 27,423,037 of PVHT020000141.1, forward strand.
CTTAGGTCAAGACTGTGATTCAGATCTGATCCCTGGCTGGGGAACTCCACATGCCCTTAGGGCAGCAAAAAAAATTAAAACTATACAACTCTTAAAAGAAAATATGGGAGTTAATCTTCATGATCTTGAATTAGGAAGTGGCTACTCAAATAAGACACATAGAGAACAAACAACCAAATTAAAAATAGATAAATTAAGCTTCAACAAAATTAAAAATTGAGAGTTCCTATTGTGGCACAGTGGGAAGTGTCTCTGGACTACTGGAATGCAGGTTTGAGCCCCAGCCTGGCGTGGTAGATTAAGGATCCCATGTTACCACAGCTGTGACACAGGTTGCAACTGCGACTTGGATCCGATCCCTGGCCCAGGAACTCCATATGATCTGGGGCAGCCAAAAAAAAAAAAAATTTTTTTTTAATTGGAGTGCTTCAAAGAACACAATCAAGAAACTGAAAAGACAGCCCACAGAGAGGAGGAAATACTTGCAAGTTATTTATCTGACAGGGGTCTGGTCTCCAGAATATATAATGTATTCTTTCAACTCAGTAATAAAAAGATAACAAATTTAAAATGAACAAAGGACTTCAATAGACACTTCTCCAAATAATATAAAAAAATGGCCAACAAGCATATGAATAATACTCATTTAACACCATTAGTCATTAGGGAAATGCAAATCAAGACCACAATGAGCCATTATTTCATACCTGCTAGGATGGCTACAATGGAAAAAATGGTCAATAACAAGTGTTGAAAAGATGTGAAAAAATTGGAACCCTCCTACATGGATGATGAGAACATAAAACAGTGCCACCACTTTGTGTGGTTTTTTTTTTTTTTGGTCTTTTTGCCTTTATCTAGAGCCGCACCCGCGGCATATGGAGGTTCCCAGGCTAGGGGTCTAATCGGAGCTGTAGCCTCTGGTCTTCGCCACAGCCATAGCCACGCGGGATCCAAGCCGCGTCTGCAACCTATACCACAGCTCACAGCAACGCCGGATCCTTAACCCACTGAGCAAGGCCAGGGACTGAACCCGCAACCTCATGGTTCTTAGTCAGATTCGTTAACCACTGAGCCACAATGGGAACTCCAGTGCCACCACTTTGGAAAGTAGTCTGGCAATTTCTCAAATAGTTAAACATAGAGTTATTATATGACCCAGGATTCCACTCCTAAGTACCTACTTAAGAGAAGTGAAAACATATTTTCACACAAAAACATGTACACAAGTGTCTATAGCAGCATTATTCATAATAGCCAAAAACTGAAAACAACTCAAATGTCCATGAACCAATGAATGGATAAACAAAATGAGGTATATCTGTACAATGGAATATTATTCAGCCATAAAAAATGAAATACTGACTCATGCTAAACATGAATAAATCTTGAAAACATTATGCCAAGTTATAAAAGCCAGACACAAAAGGCTACGTATTACATGGTTCCATTTATATGAAATGTTCAGAATAGGCAAATCCATAGAGACAGAATGTAGATTAGTATTTGCCGGTGTTTCTCACTGCCTGGAGACATGGGGAGGATGGGCAGTTACTGCTAATGGGCACAGGACTTTCTTTTTTGGAGTGATAAAATTATTCAGTACTTATATAATGGTGATGGTCACATACACTTGCAACTATACCAAAAACTACTGAATTATACACTTTAAAAGGATGAATTTTATGACTTTTTCTTTGATTTCTCGAGTTCTTTATGAACTTTACTTTTAAAAAGAAAGAAACTTGCCTGAAAAATGTCTTTGTCAAGCAGAGTATTATGAGAACTGAAATACTCTATTAACATTAACATGGGTTTTTAATTTGTTTCAAATAGAAATGGTTGTTTAAACCTGGAAAAATGTACAGAATTGGGAATTGAAAGTAAAACAGTATTTGAAGGCTACATTCACATTTCACCATGAAGATAAAACTGAAAAATTCAATTTGCAATCATCTGGATGATGGACATTACATTTTTGACATTTCATTAGGATATTCTGATGTTGAGACTTTCCTCATTTTCCCAACAGTATCCATTATTTGGTTCACCTTTTTGAGTACTATACATTCAACAAATACATGTGGATTTATGTCTTTATATAGACATTGGCTTATATACATAATATTGGACTCCAGTTATCACTCAAAGCAAGAGATACTGGGAAAAGAAAATTTCTCTTCTGAATCTAGAGTGTAATGATGCTACAGTAACATGGAATGTTGAAATATAGTTCCGTTAAATTTTTTAAAATTCACTACATTCTGATCAGAACTGATTACTTAGTTTACCTGAATAAACTAGTATGAATAATCATATTCATAACTCATATTTTGAGAATTCTTGGATCTAAATTATGTTATAAATCAGGTAAGGAGTCAGCAAGTGGCAAATGCTCCCAGTTCATGGTCTTCCTTCGAAGTCCCCGGGAATGCTCTCAGTTCAATGTTACATTCCTCTCTTCTTACTCCCATCAGACAAGGCCATCAAATTGGCAGAAAAAATTTTGGTGAGCAGCTGAATTCTAGGGTTACCGTATGGGCTCATGGATCTTGACACGAGGTGATAGGTTCCTGATGCACATATATCCAAAGATCCTAGCGATTAACTCCCCATCATGATATCCTACCTCACTGTCTCTCACCCACTCAGTCTGAAAGACTGAGAGCAAGTTCCATGTTGTACTGTTAATCTTGCCACTTTTTTTTTGTTCCCATTATGATTTATGGGTCACCTCTGGCCAACACAGCGTTGGTCCTTAAGGGAGTAATGTATGCAGAGTGCCTAAACACTTTAGTGATTTACATGATACTGGTCCTTTCATTTACCACAAAATAGGCTGCAGAAGGCCAGCAGCAAATTGCCATCCTGGACAGCACTTCAAAGGGGACAGGATAGTTGGGTGCAACTTCCAGAAATTCCATCAAATTAACTTGTAGTATTCATCCACCATCAAATGGATTTTCTGGAATCACATGCCTCCTGGATACAATCTTTGTGACAGCAGAAATAGGAAATATGCAGGGAGCAATATATTTTCATTATTCTTTCAAAGAAAAGGCCTGCTGGAATAAGAAGGGCTGTAGAACAGCTGTTTTTTTCCCCCAGTTTTACACATAAAAGTATCCTATATGTAAAACACCTGTTGAGCATGGATTAACTAATATGTTTACTCTAAGTCCACTACGCGCTATACTGCTTATCCAATTACGAGCCCGAGCAAACATTTGAAACAAATGAAAGCCAAGCATTTCTAGGCCTGGAATCTGAACACCACTGAACACATTTGGTAGCCCTGAAAATCCTGCCTCTTTTTACTTTGATGTTACCCATGGAGAGTGAGTTAATTCTCTCCAAGCAATAGACTGAAGCGGGGTTGGAAACAGGTTCAGGTTGGTGTATCCTGTTCTTCATAGATATTTCCAGGGCACAAGAAAGATTTCTTTTTTCTTTTTTCTTTTTTCCTTTCTTTTTTTTTAAGTATCCAACTGGATTTTATTTGACATAGAATACAATATGGCTGCAGGAAGAGCAAACTGAAAAGACAAAGCAGAAAAGACATGGTTCTACCTAATTTATAATTAACAGGAGAGCGAGTCATTAAATGAATAACAAAACAGTTGACCTTGATGAAAGCTCTTTTTCTGATGTCTGTGCTTTTGGAATTCCCACTCTCTGCTGTCCAGCGGATACACTTATTGTGTTTTGAGCTGGTGAGAGACACAGTGGAAATGAAAAACATGGTTACACACAGACCCCCCATGAAACAGTGCACTTTTCAGAAGAAGCAGACACCTGGTTAGCTTGACATTCTATGCAAAGGACCATCGTGTGATTTCTACAGCTGGCACAATTATCAACTACAATACCCTAGGCCCAGACTTCCCACTTTTTCATTCCACCTTTTCATTTCAAAGAGCTTCTAGCCCATGCGGCTGGTGGTGCCACTCAGGACACACACAACCATCACTGCAGCCGTTTGGAAACGCATGGTCTGTCTTCTGGCCATTAAAAGAAAGATGTCTTAAATTTCTTAAGAATAGGGGCAGTTTTACCTGGAGCAAGCAGGACTGTGCTCTCTCTGCAAGGGACTTAACCCAGGAACTAAAACATCTAATGAAAAAGGGTAGAGAGAAAGAAAACCCAACCTTCCCTAAGGAGGCAGGCTCCATCTCATTTGTTTCCTTCTGCTGCATGAGTGAGGACAAAGCACCAAAAAGGGGAAAAATTTCTGAGTGTTTTGAGCAAAGGACCATGTCAGCTCACTACATAAAAGCAAAGAGGAGAAGAAAGTGCATGTCATTAATCACAATGACCCTGCCCACAGGTAATTGTAGCCTCATAAGTTTCTTGACTTCTGACAATAGTATCAACTAAATCCTCCCTCACAGAGAAAGGGGCATGGGATTTCTTTTTTCCTTTTCATAGTTCACAGAATACAAAATCCTTATCTAAGAGAGCAGCTTTCAGCCTCCAGTTGGCTTTGGCCTACACAGCCCCCACCGCCACGATGCTACCACCCTTTCTAAATTAGATACTTGGTGATGTAGATACTCAGCAGTCTGAGTGCTAACCTAAGTAGGATCTGGGCAGCACCAACACTAGAACTGACAGAATTCTAGTCTCTTCCAGGAACCATCTGCTTGTTCTCATCACAGGATGTAAGCCCAGTGCCCTCACCAGAACCATCAACCACTTTTCTTCTTGGGTTCTGCCTTTTCCTAATTACCTAGAGACAGAAGAAAGAGAGTTCCCTCTCTGGTTTCAAAATTCCTTGGAGCAATCCTGTATTGACTGACTAGTCATCTCTTTCCCATTGATGAAGGTGGAACCTTTAGCCTTGACCTTTTTCTCAGTCCCTTATAGGATTTCTGAAGCCCTTTTGCTGGTGAATCATAAAGACTTTTAAGGAACAATTTGCTTTTTCAGCAATTCCATTCATCTTAGTCCTCATAGCATGAACTCCATCTTATATCAGCATCCCACGAAGGGCAAGCAGAAGAATTTCTGACTCTTCAAGTTCAAAGTTTGTGCCTCTCTGTTGGATCTTCCATTCAGTTGCTGGTTTGATCTTTTGGAAACCTCGAACTCTCCACTCCTGTGCCTGGCAAAGATGAGAGGCGAGTTCTAAACGCAATGAATAATCTCACCTTCACCTACTCTATCAGATCTGCCCATTGTCTGGAATCTCTTTGATGACTCATCTCATCCAATAATAATGACAGACGATTTTCTCTCTAAAGGCAGCAGGGTGGGGTGGGTTGGAGATAAATCTCTTACATGCACTAATAAAGAAAAATAATATCAGGAAGACCATCATATCATAATGGAAAGTGAAAATCAGGGTGGAATCTAGCTATGGACAAAAATTAAGGTCTTTGAAATGCTGGTGGAATTCAATCTCTCTCAAAAAATACAAAATTTGACTTTATGCCAAAATTCTTAAATCATAAACGAAGACTTACAGACACTGTATGGTAGCAGAGCTCTTCAAAAACAGTTCCTTGCTCAGGACATGTGTGTGGCATCAGGAGAGCCAACTAGCTCCTATATTTTGTGAAGATGTGGGGATGATTACATGCCAGAAGTACTGCAGAAAGATATTCACTGACATTCTGCTTCAAACAACGTGGCATCTCAGCGGAATACTGGAGAAAAATCAATGACAGCTCTTCTCGAGAAAAGATTTTGAGTAGGGGACAAATTTTAAAGGACAGAGCTACAGACAGTAATAGGGACAGTGAATGGTGGTGGCTGCCATACATTTTTAACAAGAACATGTGAGCCACATGTGGGAAGAAATACTTCACAGCGCTGCTGTTATTAGAGAAGAGTCACTATCTTTGTCACAACTAGTTAGTGACTGATCCTGCTAAGGACGCTTTTCTCCCTCATGTTTCCACCAAAAATAAAAAGCGAAAACTAAAAAATCACAATGGCACTGAGTAGCAAGTGTTTGTATTTCACTAGAAGTTTCATGATACTTAAATTGCAGGGATAAAATTTGAAAGAATATTACATAAACCGTTAGGTTAGACTTACTTGAATGATGAGAGCAGAGCAAACTGTTGAATTATTTTTTTCATCAGGTGCATCCCACTTAGTTACGGTGGAAGACTGCATTATTTTCAATTATTTACCACACTCCTAGTAAGAGAGTTATATATTCTATACACTTCCTTGTGACTTGAGTCCTTTCCTATAGGAGGCGCATACTTCCTTACTTTATTAACATTAGGTTTAACCATCTGATTTGCTTTGGCCAATGAAATGTAAGGTGTAATCCACATATACCATCCAAACAGAAGCTTCAGTGCCATTGCACGGTTCAACCATTACACTCTTTCCCCTCTGCCACAATAATGAGGGTCTTAAATAGGTGTTGTTTATTCAGCCTTGATCCTGAAATGAATACACCCAGAGCACAGCTACAGCTGATGTGTTCCGTGAGTGAGAAATAAACCTTTGAGCCACTGAGATTTGTGCATGTTTCTTACTGCAATATAAACTGTCAAAACTCATTCATATAAAAACCATGTAAATTAGTACAGCATTTGTTGACTATGCAATATATATATTCCAGATGTAGTGCTAGAGTTCAAACAGCTTAAAAACAGGCCTCACAAAGAAATATAATTAATGTTAATCTGAATTTTCTACCTAGGGCTTTTTCACTTATTTGGAAGGTTGATAACAGGTTGTAGAGTATAATATATCCAGTTTGCCCATCTTCATTAAAAAGATTTTCATTGTACTCAAGTCAAATTAAGACTGTTTTCAGGAGTTACCACTGTGGTTCAGCAGTAACGAACCCGACTAGTATCCATGAGGATGTGGGTTCGATCCCTGTCCTTTCTCAGGGGGTTAAAGATCTAGAGTTGCTGTGAGCTGTGGTGTAGGTCACAGACGAGGCTCTGTCCATGTTGCTGTTGCTGTAGGTCAGCAGCTGCAGCTCCCATTTGACCCCTAGCCTGGGAACCTGGGACCTTCCATATATCGCAGGTGAGGCCCTAAAAAGCCAAAAAAAAGAAAAAAAGAAAAAAAAAGGCTGTTATCAGGCTAATATCTCTCCAAATAAAAACTATATGCTAACCTCTAAGGGAATCCTCATTTTTGGTAAAAATATTACTAATTTCCAGAATAACTGTATAGAGTGAGAAATGAATTTATGTTTATGTGTTTGAATAAATAATTCAGTTGATCTATAACATTCCCAATAGTATTAGAAATAAAATTATACAGTAGAACTGAGCACAAAAGCATTAGGAGCCAGGCAACTTTCCATGTTTTTGTTTTTGTTTTTGTCTTTTGTCATTTTAGGGCCTAACCCGTGGCATATGGAGGCTCCCAGGATAGGGGTCGAATCTGAGCTGTAGCCACCGACCTACGTGACAGCCACAGCAACGCCAGATCCAAGCCACATCTGCGACCTACACCACAGCTCACGACAACACCAGATCCTTAACACGCTGAGCAAGGCCAGGGATTGAACCCGCAAGCTCATGGTTCCTAGTCGGATTCGTTAACCAATGAGCCACGACAGGAACTCCTCCATGGGTTTCTATAGTGAATAAAAATCTCCAGCCCATCGATAGTGCCTCTCTCGATTGTATTTCATCCTGAGAGCCCATTTTAAAATCATTTCGAGGCTTGGCATCTTTAAGGCCAAATATTAAAGCCTTGATTTTTGAAGAAAAAAGCTAGTTCAAGTTCTGTATCTACACAATGTCAAAATGATCAAATCAATAAATATATTAGCTAAGTCCACTGTTTGATACAATGTTGGCACAAAGCAAGTCCTTATTCCTGGCTTTGGTCTTCTATGTAGAAATATCTTTGCTTCCCTGGGATTATAAAGATATGTACAAGAGTTCCCATCGTGGCTCAGTGGTTAATGAATCCGACTAAGAACCATGAGGTTGCGGGTTTGATCCCTGGCCTTGCTCAGTGGGTTAAGGATCCGGCGTTGCCGTGAGTTGTGGTGTAGGTTGCAGACGCGGCTCGGATCCCGCACTGCTGTGGCTGTGGCGAAGGCCGGTGGCTACAGCTCCTGTTAGACCCCTAGCCTGGGAACCTCCATATGCCGCGGGTGCGGCTCTAGATAAAGGCAAAAAGACAAAAAAATAAAATAAAATAAAAATTAAAAAAAGTAAAGATATGTACTGTGTTCTTTGGCTTCTCATACTAAGGGTGAAAGAAGAAGACTTAGGGAAGTACACCCATGCCTGGGTAGACTGTGTCTCCCTGCCCATTGCTTCACTCAGGGAGGCAGCACCACTAAGCTGGGTGGGGCTTTGCCATCTGAGTATTCACATAGCCATGTCCTCCTAGCTTGAGAAGGGCCGAGCTGCTGGCACCCTAAAAGGGGAGCTTCCCGAATGCCTGTTCCTCAGTCTCAACTTACACTCAGCCAGGCCTACCCGCAAAGCCTGCTCTGCTGATGGCCTGGGGTCCCAACAGAGGGGACACTCGAAGGCAGACTCCAACACTGACCTACATCCCCGCTGAGGAAATCCATACCAAATGCCTGTACAAATTAGTCTGCCTTTTCTTTCCTTCTGCTTTTCTTTAGGAAAGAAAATATGGGCTTTGTACTTAGCAGTGGAGAGCTTGACTCAGCCTCTGAGTGTTTCGAATACTTCTACTAAGGCCAAACAGGCTTTCTAATTTTTTGTTTTTTTCTAATGTTTCTACTAAGGTTATTATAGCATTTAGTCACAGGCAGAGCTCCTGGACCACCCCCTGTGCCTCCCTTCCAAGCAAATCAGCACTTTGTCCTATTTCATCATATATTTTACTTCTACATGTGTTGTTAACCCCATGCTACATTATTTTGTTGTTGTTTATACAGTCAATTATCTTTTTAAAAGATTAAAATAATAATAAAAATATCTTAACACATTTACCTACATTGTTACCATATCAATTGTTCTTTATCCTTCTGGTAGGTCCATACTTACAATTAATAATATTTTCCTTCTGCCTAAAAGATTTACTTTAATGTTCTGTTCTTTGTAATGTGGATATGCTGGTGATGAATTCTTTCCGCTTTTTAATGTCTGAAAAGGCCTTTGTTTTGCCTTTTTTTTTGTCTTTTGTCGTTTCAGGGCCGCACTCGTGGCATGTGGAGGTTCCCAGGCTAAGGGTCTAATCAGAGCTATAGCTGCCAGCCTATACCACAGCCCCACAGCAACGCAGGATCCAAGCCACATCTGCAACCTACAACACAGCTCACGGCAACGCCAGATACTTAACCCACTGAGCGAGGCCAGGGATTGAACCCACAACTTCATGGTTCCTAGTTGGATTCACTTCCTCTGCGCCACAACGGGAACTCCTGCCTTCGTTTTAAAAAGATGCTTTAGTATAGCATATATTTAACCACATTTTGTTTTTTGTACTTTAAAGATACAGCTCCACTGGGTTTTCGTTTGTTTGTTTGTTTGCTTACATTGTTTCTCACAAGAAATGGTCCATCATTACGATCTTTGTTCCTTGGTACATGTCATGTTTTTCCACCCCCTCTGGTTGCTTTTCATAATTTCTCTTTGTAACTTGTTTCAATGAATTTAATTTGGTATAGTTTTCTTTCTGTTTTTTGTGCTTGGGGTTGGTTGAACTTTTTGAATCTAGTTTTTATTGGATTGGGAAAAATTGGGCTTTTATTTCTTCAAATACTTTTTCTGTCACACTCCCCCTACCTCACCTTTCCATCAGGGCTCCAGTTACATATATATTAGGCCACTTGAAGTTGTCCCACATCTTACTATAGTCCTTTTCTTTCCGCAGATTTATTTTTGTCTGTGTTCATTGTGCATAGCTTATATTGCTATGTCTTAAAATTCACTCCTGATATTCCTGCAGTATCTAATCTGTTGTTAATGAATCCTATCCAGTGTATTTTCTTCATCTCTCTCATTGTTTTCATCTTTAGAAGTTCAGTGTGTGTCTTTTTTCACATTCTCTGTGTTTCTACTTAACATGTTCAATCTTTGCTCTATGAGTTCCCACTGTGGCACAATAAGATTGGTGGCTCTTGTAAGCACTGGGTTGCAGGTTTGATATCCACACAGTGGGTTAAGGATCCTGTGATGCCGCAACTGCAGCTTAGGTCGAGACTGTGGCTTAGATCTGATCCCTGGTTTGGGAACTCCATGTGCCACTGGGCGGTCAAAAAAGAAAAAAAAAAATCTTTCTTTTAGTCAGAATTTCTCAGCAGTACTACTATCTTGGTTTGGATAATTCTTTGTTTTAGGGGCTTGGATGCAACTAAGTCACCTGGAAAAATATTGATCCTTTGAGATCTTGCTTTTAACCTTCATTAGATAAGATCAAAATAGCATTTAATTTAGGGCTAATTTTGCCCTACTATTGAAGCAAGGCCCTCCTGCAGGCTCTACCCAATGTCCCATGAATTGTGAAGTTTTCCAGTCTCGCTCATGGGCACTAACACTCTTTCTGGCCCTGTGTAAGCTCCTGATGGGTGGTTCTTTACCTAATCCAGTATAGTTCACGCACACACTGATAAGTTCTCAGGTGACTATTTTAGGGAGAACCTCTGGACATTTGGGGGGAGTGGTTCTATCTTCCTCTGGGAAACTTTCTCCTCTCTAGCTCTTTTTTGTTTGCTTTTATGGCCACACCTGTGGCATATGGAAGTTCCCAGAACAGAGGTCAAATCGGAGCTGCTGCTATGCCACAGCCATGGCAATACCAGATCCAAACCAAAGCTGTGACCTACACCACAGCTTGTGGCAATGCCAGATCCTTAACCCACTGAGCAAGGCCAGGGATCAAACCCACATCCTCAGGGACACTATGTTGGGTTCTTAACCTGCTGAGCCACAACGGGAACTACTTCTCTGGTTCTTTGTTCTGAAAACTCTAGCAGCTTTGGCCTCTCTCAGCTTCATCTCTGTAACTCCCAGCTCCATCTGCTCCACTCAGAGATTGCTGCATTCTGCGTGGGTTCCTTCTCCTGCACTGCAGCCTGGAAGCTCTTTCCAGGCCCTAAGATACTCACTGGGGCCACTTGCTGTGTTTTCTGTCTCTCAGGGATCATTGTCCTTTGTTATCTCATGTTCAATGTCTTGAAAATCATAATTTCATATATTTTGTCTGATTTTTTTTTTTTTAGTTGTTTCGGGAAGGAAGGTTAACCTGGTCTCTGTTTCTCCATCTTGACTGGAAATGAGTTTAAGTTAACTGGAATTTACATGGGTGTTAAAATTTCTGAGTTATTAAATTTCTGAGAATAACTGCTTTGCTCTCACTTGATTGAAAAGTTCGAATTGAAATAAAATTCTACTCTTAATATAATTTTCACTCTAAACTGAAGGCATTTTTCCCTCGTTTTGAGCATCTAATGTTGGAAATGGGAAGTCGGATGTTTGTTTAATTCTTGTTCTTTTGTAAATAACTTCTTTTTCTTTCTACAGGATTTTATTTTATTTTTTTATAATTTATTTTTTTATTTTTTTGCATTATAGCTTCTACAGGATTTTAGAATCATCTCTTGACCTACAGTGTTCTGAAATTCCAGATGATCTGTTTAGGTATGGATTTTTTAAAAAAAAATAGTGTCTGTGACATCATGAGTTTGACAGACTAATTTTCCTTTTACAACCCATTATAAAACAAATATATGATCATTAAGATAAAAAACATTTATCCATGCCACTTAAAATCATCTTTAGTGTTACATTTACAACCCTTTGGATTAAGACATAGTGTTAAACAACACAGTAAACCATAAACAAAGCAAAAAGACAACCTAAAAACTGGGAGTAAATATTTGCAAACAATGCAGCTTACAAGGGTTAATTCCCAAAATATACTGATAGCTCATACAACTCAACATCAAAAAAAAAAAAAAAACCAGAAACGACCCAGTCGAAAAATGGGCAGAAGATCTACATAGACATTCTCCAAAGAAGACATAAAGATGGCCAACAGGCACATGAAAAGATGCTCAACATCTCTAAATACTAAAGAAATGCAAATCACAACTACAATAAGGTATCATCTCACACAGGTCAGAATGGCCATCATCAAAAAGTCTACAAATTATAAATGGTAAAGAGGGTGTGGAAGAAAGGGAACCCTCCTACACTGTTGGTGGGAATGTAAATTGGTACAGCCACTATGGAGAACAGTACAGAGATTCCTTAAAAAATTAAAAATAGAGCTACCATATGATCCTACAATCCCACTCCTGGGCATATATCCAAAGAAAACTCTAATTTGAAAAGATAAATGCACCCCGATGTTCATAGCAGCACTATTTACAATAGCCAAGACATGCATGCAACCTAAGTGCCCACCAACAGATGAATGGATAAAGAAGATGTGGTACATATATACAATGGAATACTACTCACCCATAAAAAAGAATGAAATATTGCCATTTGCAGCAACATGGATGGACCTAAGAAATCACCATACTGAGTGAAGTAAGTCAGACAAAGAGAGACATATATGATACCACTTATATGTATAATCTAAAAAATAGTGTAAATATATTTACAGAACAGAAATAAACTCACAGACATAGAAAACAAACTACATAGGGGAAGGATAAATTAGGAGTGTAGGATTAACATATACACACCACTGTCTATAAAATACACAAGAAGGATTTACTGTATAGCACAGGGAACCAAATTCCAATATCTTGTAATAACCTATAATAAAAAAGAATCAAAATAATAATAATATATATATAACTGAATCACTATGCTATATATCTGAAACTAGCACAATATTGTCAATATACTATACCTCAATTTTTTCTTGCCTTTTTTTTTTTTTAACAGCTGCACCTGCAGCATATGGAAGTTTCCAGGCTAGGGGTCAAATCTGAGCTGCAGCTGCTGCCCTACACCACAGCCACAGCAATGTGGGAACCAAGCCTAATCTGTGTCCTACACCACAGATTGCAGCAATGCCCAATTCTTAACCCAGTGAGCAAGGCCAGGGATCAAACCTGTATCCTCATGGATCCCAGTCAGGTTCATTAACCACTGAGCTACAAAGGGAACTCCGTCAGGTTCATCTCTGCTGAGTCATGAGGGAACTCCCTCATTTCAGCATTCTTGACTGCTACCATATGTGTTTGTTCTTTGCATTTTCCTTTGAAAGGGTTTAACCTTTTAACTGTTTCCCTCATTAATTATTAATGAATTGAATAAGATCTTTGACTTGTATGTTTCTATATATGACAATCATGATTTTGTCTTATTTTAAGTATATTTTATTAATAGTATATATGTTAAAATAGCATATATGAATTATTAAAATCTGCATTGTTACTATAATTATGTTTCAGAGGATTTGGAGAACACTTCAAACTGTACTTTGGGACAAAGTACATTTGGAATAGGTCCTGGCTTGTCAAAATTTCTATGGCAAATTTAGCTGACCACTTTTTTTTTTTCTGTCTTTTTGCCTTTTCTAGGGCCACACTCATGGCATATGGAGGTTCCCAGGCTAGGGTTCTAATTGGAGCTGTAGCCGCCGGCCTTCACCACAGCCACAGCAACGCGGGATCTGAGCCGCGTCTGCAACCTACACCACAGCTCACGGCAACGCAGGATCCTCGACCCACTGAGCAAGGCCAGCGATCGAACCCACAACCTCATGGTTTTCATGGTCAGATTCATTAACCACTGAGCCACGACGGGAACTCCCTGACCACTTGTTTTGTAAATAAAGTTTTGTCGGCACACAGCCACATTTCATTCATTTACATATATAGAGTCGAGAGTTGCACCAGAGACAATATGACCCACATGTCTAAAGTATTCATTATCAGTCCTTTCACAGAGAAAATTTGTTGACCCCTGTTGCAAGATATGATACCAACCTGCTTTTTAGCATATTAACAGCAAATGAAAATTCTATCACTAGGAGTTACTGCTGTGGCTCAGCAAGTTAAGAACCCGACATAGTCTCTGTGAGGATGCAGGTTTGATCCCTGGCCTCACTCAGTGAGTTAAGGATCCATCGTTGCCATCAGCTGCTGTGTAGGTTGCAGATGCTGCTCAGATCCCACTTGCTGTGGTTGTGGCATAGGCCGGCTACTGTAGCTCCAATTCAACCCCTAGCCCAGGGACTTCCATACGCTGCAGGTGTGGCCTTAAGAGAGAAAAAGAAAAGAAAAAAAAAATTCTATTACTTAATTAGCTTGAGACGGTTAGGATTTTCTGTACTTCCAAATGGATATGCAATGCCATTTGCAGGGATAGAGGAAATTTCTTCATTTGGGGAGACTGAATAGCATAGTGTTAAATATCTCTCACTGGCCTTGGGGCTCCTCCTCCCAATGCCAAAACCCCAGACTTGGGAGCTGAACGTGGGGCTCAGAACTCTCACTCCTCTAGGAGAACCTCCGCAATATGGTTATTTTCCAGTCTGAGGGTCACCCACCCAGCGGGTATGGCATTTGATTATATCATGAAAGGGCCCCTCCTACCATCTTGTTGTGGCTTCTCCTTTGTTTTTGGAGGTAGAATATCTTTTTTGGAAGGTTCCAATTTTTTTTTTTTGTCCTGACTGCTCAGCAGTTATGTGTGATTTTGCTGTTTTAGCGAGAGGAGGTGAGTTCAAGTCCTTCCTCTCCACCATCTTGCCGCTGCCTTGCTCCACTGACCTTGAAGTCAGAGTGGGCTGACTTTGGATGGACGCTCTCTTACTGATAACTGAGAGACTTTGATCAGGCTGTTAAACCCTCCCAACCTTTAACCTTCCTAAGCCTCAGTTACCTCAATCATAAAACAGAGATGATATCATGATAGGCATAAGAATTAAATGAGCCGGTATATGTAAAGAGCTTAATACTCATGACATAGAAATCCATGTTGATATCAGGTATGGGTCAGCTTTGACAGGCACAAAAAATTAGATCTATGCCTGTTCTTGCAGCCTTCTAAAGTCCAATATCTGTTGCTGGCCTGCCCAACTTAAAGCCTCTACCCACTATTCCAATGAAGTTCTCTTCTTCCAACTCTCTTCTTTCCTTTTCACAGCTGCGCCTGCAGCATATAGAAGATCCCAGGCTAGGGGTTGAATCGGAGCTGCAGTTGCGGCTCTCCACAGCTTTACTGCAGCTTGCCATAAGGCCGAATCCTTAATTAACCCATTCAGCAAGGCCAGGGATCAAACCTGCATCCTCTCAGACACTATGTCGGATTCTCAACCCTCTGAGCCACAGTGGGAACTCCAAGGTAAAGTACTGTTTGGTTAGTTAGGGACACTTTAAGGGAAAACTTCACTAAGGTATCACTAGCAAAGTCTCATCTTTATTACGGTAGATTGATTGCAAAAAATGGCTTCAATTCTTCTCTCCCAGGTATCCATGACCTTTTCCTTTTTTTTCTTTTTGGCCTCACCCAGAGCACACAGAAGTTCCCAGGCCCGGGATCAAACCCATGCCACAGCAGTGACAACACCGGATCCTTAACCCACTGAGCCATGAGGTAACTGCCAGGTATCCACGCCTTTTATTATGTTACTTCGAATCCCATCTATTTTCCTTGTCTTTGAATCCCTACTGCGTTTCTTACCTGCTTAACCAATAGAAGGTAGCAGAAGTGAAGGAGCCAGTCCTGAGCTGAGGCCTGCAAGAAGCCTTACATGTGTCAGAGCACTCTTCTGGAAGCCTGCTTTCACCACAATGACAAGCACGGGATAGCCTGTGGGAGGGCAAGTGTTCAGAGATCAGTCATCTCACCCATGGCCATCCTGCTTCAATCAGCCCCCAGCTGACCTGCCAGCTGATCACAGACTCGGGTAAACCCAGCTGAGATCAACCAAGCCCTACTCAGATCAAAAGAACTTCCTAACCATGTTACAGATTCATGAGCAAAAATACCTATTTGTTGTATCATGCCAAGTAAATTAATGTCAGATCATTTTCATCGTCAAAATCTTGGCTACTGAATGATGGCTCTTGGCTGTTATTTGCCTCAGGAGTGTTGAGCATACATCTCTTACACATCAAAGCAGAGTGATAATTTGAAAATACAGTCCTAACTGAGCCCTGTTGTGTCAGGACAGGGCTGAAATGATTGAGCCAGATGCACACTCAAGTAGAGAGTTTTCCGTGAAAGACTTGGACAGAATTCACAGCTCTTGGCTACAAAGATCATGTTACAGTGTTACGGGAACTTTTAAAGCAAAGACTGTAAGTAGTCATTCCATCTACAAGACCAATTCTTATAATAGGGACTATTAGAATCAAAATCTTTGCATGACAAAAGGACTTTTGAGTCCCTCTGGGTAGCCTCCTCTTTGGAAATAGTTAACAAAACAAAATGAGTACTGCTAGAAAATGCACGGTTCCTGGGGACTATAGCTAGAAGTGATGTGATTATATTATGGCATGTTTTCCCAAGGTAGTTAAAAAGAAAACAGCATTCTTTCCAGGTCTCTGGTGTTTCCCTTGTGATTTTGTGGATGACTGTGCCTTTGCCACAGTCATCCACAAAACGACTGTGTCATTTTGCCACCCTGTGTCATTTTAAGCCAGTCATTGAATTGCTCTGGGCCTCAGTTTCCTCATATGTTGTACGAAGTTGTTGGATAATTTCCCATGTATCTTCTATCCCATGTTGGTTGCAGATACAAATTTTGTGCTCGCCAATTTCTGTTCTCACTCATCAAACATTTATTTCATATCTATTATGTGCCAAGCATTTTACTAGTCACTGGAGATACAGCCGTGAATAATGAGACATGGCCTTTGCCCTCACGTTAATAATGATAACAAAAATGACAGCAAGTATATCATTAACAATAACTGATACTATACTACGGTTATAGATTCTGAAACACTTTCACAGGCATTTTTATATTTGACCTTCACTGCAGTGCTGTTAAATGGTTAGGACAAGTTATTATTATCTGCATTTTACATATGAAGAAACTAAGACTCAGAAACATTAAGTAACTTGGCCAAGGCTATAAGGAACTCCTCACTTAGGATTTAGAAATTTCAGTCCAGGTTATTTACAAAAAAATTTTATATGAGATATTTCAAACTTACTAAAAATAGTAGGATGATAAATCCCACATACCTAAAACTCCAACTTTTAAATTATCAATATTTTGACTGTATTTCCTTCATCTTCCCCCTTTTTTCCTTTGAAGAAGTATTTAAGCAAATCCTAGAGATCATGTTATTTCATCTCTTTGTGCTCAATACAAATCTTTGCAAAGTAAGGCATTATGTTAACATAACCACAATGCCATTTTCACACTTAACAATATCAATAATACTCTGTCTCATTTAGATGTCATTTTTGATGTTTATCTGGAATAGAATGAAATTTTAAAATCATTTTGGAGTTCCCTTCGTGGCTCAGTGGTTAACGAATCCGACTAAGAACCGTGAGGTTGCGGGTTCAATCCCTGGCCTTGCTCAGTGGGTTAAGGATCCGGCATTGCCGTGAGCTGTGGTGTAGGTTGCAGACGCGGCTCGGATCCCGCGTTGCTGTAGCTGTGGCGAAGGCCGGTGGCTACAGCTCCTGTTAGACCCCTAGCCTGGGAACCTCCATATGCTGCAGGTGCGGCTCTAGATAAAGGCAAAAAGACAAAAAAAAAAAGACCAAAAAAAAAATAAATAAAAAAATAAAATCATTTTGCTATTCAGTCACATACTGACCAGCCCAATACAGTACAAATCTCTCTCCCCACAATAATTTATTGGTTTCTTGGAGTTCCCATTGTGGCTCAGCAGGTTAACAACCTGACATAGTGTCTGTGAGGTTGCGGGTTCCATCCCTGGCCTCGCTCATTGAGTTAAGGATCTAATGTTGCCACAAGCTGCTGCAAAACCTGCTGCACGAGTCTGGTGTCAGAGCCTATGGCTGTGGTATAGGCCCCAGCTACAGCTCCAATTCAACCCTAACCTGGAACTTCCATATGCCACAGGTGTGACCATAAAAAAAAGAAAAAAGAAAGAAAAATAGTTTATTGGTTTCTAGATCATCCTTCCTCCCCCAAAGAACTTATTTTATAGTAGAAAATACTATTTGCCCCCAATATATCATCTCCCTTTCCTCCTTATGCATTTTTTTTTTTGACCTAGAAACATGGTCACAAAAAATATAAACTATATTTCCCAGGAGTTTCCTTGTAGCATAGCAGGTTAGGGATTTGGCATTGTCACTGCCGTGGCGAGAGTTCAAGACCTGGTTCGGGAACTTCTACGTAACTGTGGATGCGGCTGCCAAAAAAAAAAAAAAGGCTGTATATCCAGCCTTCCTTGCAGCTGAATGTGGCTATGTGAGTAAATTCTACAACGTTAGATGTTAAGTGAAGTGTTAAATTAAGCCCCTGTGTAACATTCTTAAGGAAAAAGAGTGTGTTTTTCTTTGCCTTCCTCTTTGCTGCTGACTAGAATGTGGAATCAGTAGCCGGAACTTATCTTGACATATAAGACTGGTCCTAAGTAAAGTAGATCAAGAAAGGCGTCAGATCTCTGATGACCATGGAGCCACCATATCAGTTTAGAAGTAAGCTTCTATTTCACAAACTTCAAGCCAATGTTATTTATCTTGGTTTCTGGTTGTTCTGACACATGTAACCAGATGAATTCTAACTTTGATACATTTCCATGTATTTCTTTCCCATCCCTCAATTATGATAGCATTAGCACACAGAAAAATGGGTTAATTTTTTAATGGGATCTGAGCAAATGCCTCCAGATCGAATTTAACTATTTAACTATTAACTGAGATGTATTCCATTCAATTAATGTTTTAAAATGATAAACTGTTAACTTTCAAAACTTCATTCCTTTGAGTCTGTTCCTGCAATATCATCAACAGCTTTTCCATCTTCCTCTTTGAAAAGTTACCCCAATACACCAATTGTTTGGATCTTTAAAAAGATATTTTGTTCATAAGGTTTGTAGAAAGGATTTGAAGAAGGGTGGAAAAGGCCTGAACTGTTGAATGCGGAACAAGCATGGGACAGTGAAATCAAGCCCAGCCTTGTGACCGGTCTTAAATCTCTGAAAATTCATCACTGATGTCAGAGCTAGTCTGGGTGAGCTACAGTGAGCTGTCACAATTGATATAGTCATTATCAGAAGATCACAGTATATGTACATAAGTTCAAATATTGTCAACAGTTCTACATTTAAAAGATTTCTTATGCCATTTTACAGCTGGTAAATCAACCCCTGATGACACAGTGAAACAGGGCCAGGATATTAAAGCATTTAAACATGGGTTTTTAATTTGTTAACCAAACATTAGGATATTTTCTCTGTCTTTTTCATATTAAAAAAAAAAACTTGCAGTAACAAAGTAGTAAAGGGTCTTTCAAAGATTTGAGCTAATTTTAAATATTCCAAAACTGCATTAAGTAAGCAAAAAGAAGCTAATAGAGAGACCGATCATTATTTATTTCTGTTATCGATAATTCTCTACTAAAGCAGTCTATCATATTTTACTTTCAAGAGATTCGAGTGACTGAGTTATTAGATCAATACTTTTGCTACAGTGTTTTGAGCCAAAAGAGAAACTCTGGTAGATGCTGAAATTCTTTCTGTACTTGATGTTATTTTCACCTGCTGATAAGTTTAAAGAATTGTAATGCACTTACAAACTGTGCATGTAAGAGCAAAATGTTAGTCAAAACATTGCAAATTTTACACTTGCAAGAAATTAGTGGAAAACAATTATTTTTTTTTAGAGCCGCACCTGTGGCATATGGAAGTTCCCAGGCTAGGGGTTGAATCGGAGCTACAGCTGCCGAACTACGCCACAACCACTGACCTAAGCCACAGCCACACCAGATCCAAGCCGCGTTTGTGACCTAACTCACAGCTCACTGCAACACCAGAACCTTTAATTCACTGAGCAAGGCCAGAAATTGACCTGCATCCTCATGAATACTAGTCAGGTTCTTAACCTGCTGAGCCACAACAGGAACTCCAAAAATAATTCTGAATAAAGAAAGCATAGGGAATATGTGAAATCCTGCTTTACATCTTTGACTGACTTTATTGTTTTTTAACGATTCACACAAAACATTTATTTCTCACTTCTCTGAATTCCAAAATGGGTGTTTGGGGGAGTTCCTGCTATGGCACAATGGGTTAAGGACCTGACATTGCCACAGCTGTGGCTTAGATTCAGTCTCTGACCTGGGAACTTCCATATGCCTTGGGTGTGTCTGAAAAAGAAAAAGAGAAAAATGGGTGTTCATGTTTGATGGGCGGCTGCAGAGCAAAGACTTTAATTTTCAACTGCCACAGACAGTGAAAAATAGCTCTCAGATGTCAACTTTCTGCACTCTGTTAGGAAGCTCCCTTTACATGTTATGTACATATATCATTGCAGACAGTATTTTCCAAAAGGGACTGAAACAGTATCTAACACCCTGAGTGTTGTTTTTACAACTTAATCTTAACACTCCTCCCATGGAGAGGTGGATTTTATGGCTGTTCTCCTCAAACCTGGGCAAATATTTGTGACTGCCCCAATCAAAAGATCCCCCCAAAATCATGCTGTTTCATGCTGCTCTCTTGGGACCCTGACTCTAGGAATTCACAAGCATGCTATGAGGAAGCCCAAAATCCAGCCATGCAGAGAGCACATGGAGAAACCATGCAGGGATGTCCGCAGCATCCACTGCCAGATGTGTGAATGAAGAGGACTCATCCAGTTGATTCTAGCCCCTGATTGCTAAGCCACTCCCAGCCCTCAAGTTTGTTGATATTAATGGTAATCATTTCAAAGTACTAATAAATAATATTATAACATTAATAATGAGTTTGATATTAATAGAAATTTTAAGCAGAAACAAACGAATATTCTTCAAAATGCTCAGAGACTAGTTGTTCCCCAAAGCCCTAATGTAAAGCTTTTTACCTTGCTGATTCTTCTCTACTTCACCTCCTTGAAAAGCTAACACATGTTTTTATCAAGTCTATAACACGCCGCACTGTGTGCATCACCCCCTCTCTTATTCCCTTCCCTCTTCTCACTCACTCATCACTACTTGCTTTGGCAACTGCACATCTGCCAAGGTGTTTTCCAACAGTAGACTATTGGCTCTTCTACTCACCTTTTCCTCTTGCTAAGCCCCAAGGGACTGATCTAATGCCCTTTAACCATCCTCCCTCTTTAAAAAAAAATAAATAAATGAAGTCTTTAGGTTTGTTTCAGTGTCTCTTCTCACCCAGAAACTCCACTGGCAGGTTGAGGCCCTTGTCTGGTAGCCAGCGACAGACACTGAATCCCATCCTTACTGGTATTTGCTCCTTGGAGGTGAAAAAAATAAATGTTTTATGAAGCTCAAATTGGCCTTATCAAACAAAACATCTGCTAGATCAGTGAATGACTGGTGACAGCAGGAGACAGCAGTGCTGGCCTCTCCAATAGAAGTCACTGCAGTTAATGGAGGCTATTATGGGAAAATTCTGGCAAGAAGTTTTCTTTTTCTTTTTTTTCTCCTCCAGACAGCTAAAATTTTTTAAAAGAAAAAATGTATTCAGTTGCTAGGGTAACTGTGGTTTCCAAACTACCGTAACAAAAGCCAGATATCACATATCAAACTACTAAACTGTTAATTTGACTGGTATTTTAAAATAACTACTTAAAAGAGATGCTTTCTCCTTATCTAGCTATGGAGAACAGAGAAAGGGAGAAAATAGGAGGAAAATAAAGAAGAGGAAGAAAGGAAACTGGTAGATTTAAGAAATGCTTTTGCTTTGCTCACTATTTGTTGGAAATAAAAATCCCTTCACTATGTTATAGATACATTTGCATGCAGGAATTATTTAGTCAGATTCAAAACAGAAGGAGGATACTTGAGTTATCCTGTTTTCAATTTCTCTTCCCGTATTCAAACCCTGCCTGCGTTTTTCTGTTGCCACTTAGCAAAGGAACTAGTTACTTAGGAGAGTCAGGCATGTTCTGAAATCTTTTAAGGGTGATTGTGTTTTTTTCTGTGTCTTCCTTTTCATCACTCGATTTAAACGGAATATAATAAAGCCATTAAGTACTTAGACTCTCGGATCATACATTAGCTAGGTCTGAATTCCTTTCATATCTCTTACAGAATTCCTTTAATCTCTCTGAGCCTGTTTTTTATTTATAAAAAGGATATCAGGACAAATGACTAGGTTACCTCAATAAATAAACTGCAAGGAAAGAAAAAGAGGGAGAGGGACCCATGATTAAAAGAGACGTGAGAGACTAAATGTGCAGATATTGCTTAGATATGATTTGGAAAAAAAAGAAAAAGAACAAATTGTAAAAAAATCATTTGTAAGTGTAGAGTCTTGAACAAGGATTAGATTTTGATAATAGTAAGCAATTATTTCAAATGTGTTTAGGTAGGACTATAACACGGCATTGTGTTTTTTCTTAAGAATTAGCATCTTGGTATTTGTATAGTAATAGAATATCTACAAATAAAATGATATGATGTCTGAGATTTGCTTTAAAATAGAGGAGAAAATGGATGGAATAAGGATTGAACAAATTTGGTTGTGAGCTGACAATTTTTGATGCTGAGTGATCAACATAAAGAGGTTCATTATAACATACTCTCTACTTCCAAGCATATATTTGAGATTTTTCCATAATAAAAGTTTAATAAGAGAGATATCAGAAATACTCATAATACTTAGCTAATAAGATTATCATGTGGATTAAATGAGATGGTGTGTATAAAGCACTTGGCATCATGCCTGGTGTATAATAAGTGCTCAGTAAATGTTAGCTGTTATTGTCAAGAAACAACATCTCCTCTTTCCCAATGTGCAGACCTGTGAAAGCCAGACCATGGAAGGCATGACTGGAGCAGCTAAACCTCACTCCTTCCAAAACAGGCAGCTGCTGGCTGTCCTTGCATTCATCCTCTTCCAAAGTGATTTTGTGCTAGGTCCTGTGCTTTCTACACACACAGTAATATCCTGTACTAAAGTAGCTGTTGATGTTTTTTCTTTTTCCAGGCCAGGGATCGGACTCATGTCACTGCAGTGACCCCAAGCCATAGCAGTGACAACGCCAAATCCTCAACCCTCTGCATCACAAGAGAAATCCTAAAGTAGTTGTTGATTTTACCTTTAGATCCATAAATTTTAGGTGTGTTTCAGAGGAAAATGGAACACAACTATTAAAAAGTATTGAGTATGTCGCTAGGAGTTTCCCTACAGAGTTTTATTTAACATTTCTAATAATTCTTCAAAGTCAAAATTATCAGCTTCACTTTAGAAAGGAGGAAACTGAGAAGTTTCCTGGCCCACCCAAGTTCGCAGCCTTAAGTGGTGGACCTTAACTCACACCCAAAGGGTTTGTGCTCATCCAGGAGCCCTTGGCCATCAACCTTCTTGCATTTCTTTCCTCGTCCTAGCTTAAAAACAACCACAGTCCAGGAGAAGTTAAGTCAATGTCCCCGGCTGAAGGAGTCTGATGCCATATTTATCTGTCCTGTGAACTTAGTGGCAGTCAGATTTGCAACACGGTGGTAAAAAATCTGCATGTCTGATAAGGAGTCAAAGGCTGGGAGCTTGAGGCTGGCAGAGGGGAGTCTCAGGAAGAAATGTTAGAAAGAAAAAAGACTGACATTTGTGTTTAATTTTCTTCCTGTTCTAAATGCTACTCAACTTTTATGGGAAGGAGAAAGTAGAGAGAGATACCTTATACGAGAGATGTTCAATTCCAAAAATTAAAACCAGCTACCATCCAAAACCGTGGGCCTCCATTGTGTTCGGTGGTTGCGCCGACACCCTAAACTTGCAAATCATCAGTTGACTTTAGAATCCAGCTTATTGTGAGCAGGGCAGTTCCACGCAAGGCGGGTATCTGATTACAACCGGAGTTATTGGTTGTTTATATCGAACATTCCAGGGAATGGAGCGCACGGGAGAAACAAACTCCCAGCGACGAAGTGCCCAACGAGAGAGTGTCAGTGCCTCAAACTGGACGGTCAGCCGCCTAGGCCCCACTTCTGGGCGTTGGGAGGGGTCGGGTTCTTCCAAAAGCCACTGGGATGAGGCCCAGATAATTAACTCTTTCCCTGCTGAGCCCAGAGGCCCTCTCCCTAAGGCCACTCCCGCAGGCAAGCTGCGGTAAGGAGCCGACACCACCCCCTCGCCAGAGGGGACCGCCCACCTCCCCAGGCCTGCCCACTCCTTGCCGCGAATCCGAGTCGCTCTCCCTAGCATTGGGCTAGGGTCCTCTTAATTAGGAAACAATAGCTGTTTAGGAAGAAGGGCAAATACCCGGAGCTCTGCGCGCCCAGGCGTGGAGTTCTCGAGAGTTCCCGCGGGGCAAAACCGGGCTGCTCCGAGCGGAGGGAGAAGAAGAGATCCAGCCGTCTTGCGGAGGCCGGGGCGTCAGAAACAGCCCGACCCGCCTCCCCGGGCCCCGCCCTCAGGCTTCCAGCTCCGCGGGGACCTGCCGGGTTGGGAGACGCCCTCTTCACCGCTGCAGATTTGAAGGGGAGGGGTTCAGAAACCCTCAGGGTGACCGCGCAGAGCGCGGGATTTAGTGGCTCGGATGTCAGAGCGGTCCCTAGTCCAGGCTTAGGCCCCCGCGCCCGGTGCACGGTGTCACAGCCAAGAAGTCCTTTTCTTCCCTGAAGGGAGCCGACCCTCAATCCCTCAGAGGGTGGAGATTCCTTACGTTCCCTCCTCTCGCTCTCCAGGTCGGAGAAGAGATGTGGCTGGAGTGAATATTCCGTGTGTTCTGTAATTACGCACACACTGAAATCTTCACCGTTGACTTAAGTTACTTGGCGCTGCGAGGGCTGGGGCCCCGCGTATTGATTAAACGCAGCCTCTATTTACCTAAACAGTAAATCTAGAGATTAGCAACGTTCACTTGATCACAATAATGGGGTCGACAATTAAGGGGCAATGCATCCCATATGTAACCGAGCCTGTGGAGGTGGGCGGGGAGCAGGCTTCCCGGAGACCAGCACGCGGGGGCTGCGGCGATGAAGGTGCAAAGCGGGACGGAGAGCCGGGGGCCGCGCGGTGAGCGTGGCAGGAGGCTGACTGGAGGCCCAGCCGCAGCGAGGCCGCCGGTCACCCGTCCGGGGAGACCCGCAGCTGGCTTTGGGGGACCCAGATATGGCCATTCCCAGGGCTGCATCTGGAGCGCGGAGCCTGCCTCCCCACGGCGACGTCTCCTGCCTCAAGGCCCTCTCGCCTGCTGCCGCCTGGCTGGGAAGGAGGATCGACGCCGCTGGCGCGTGCCCGAGTAAGTGTGTCTGGGTCATCAATGTGCATTCCGCCTGCGGCAGCGGGGGGTGGGGAGCGGGAGGAGGCGCACGTGTCTAATGTGTGCGGAGCCTCCCTGTGCCCCTCTCTGTACTTGCCTCTAGATACGTCAAGAGGCGAGTCAGGGTAGAGGTGTCAGTCTGGCCTTGAGATCAAGGAGGGTGTGAGCAGAGAGGACTTCTGGAGTAGCTGAAATCCGGAAAGCATGAAAATGTTGGCTCAGGACAGGCCTGTTCTTGGATGTCACAGAATGAATACCCGGGTGCTTTGTGGGACAGTAACCGACCTTCTTTTTCAGTCTTTCACTAAGCTTGAGAGACTTGAGGTCCTAGGAACGAGGGGAATGAAATGAAACAACTCAGGGAAGAACTCAGGAAAGTAAGATATGGGGTAATAAAGGAGAGCAGTTGGAGGTGGGGGAGGGGTGTGTGTCGGTAAGATCGTGATCCACCTAGAAGCGTTTCCCAGAAGAGTTTGCAGCATATTGGCTGCAAAAAAGACACAGGTAGCAACTCCTCAATGAATACAGTTTTTCTGCTTTCCTCGTCTTCTCTCTGTGCCCTTTATCAACCCAGAATGCTTCCCATTCCACCTATAGTCACAAACAAAAGGATTTGTCCCAGACACCCAGAACAAGCCAGGACGAAGCCCTTTCCCGCCAAACCACTAAGGTCGGGAAATAAACAGCGCCTTCCCAGGCTCTGGGCGCCGGAGCCCGCGAGCAGACTTGAGTGGTAAGAAGATCTAGAGAATTGGAAAAAGGGAAGGTGAAAGGAAGGGAGGAGACTGGGAAAGAGAAGAGAGAGGAGGAAATGGGGGGGGGCTGCAGGGACAGAGTTGGGCTTGGGGTTGGGTTGAGATCCCCCCCCCCTCCGCACCCAAGGTCTTTCGGCCCCATTCCTCAACCGGAATTCGGGGCGGGGGGTAGACTGGGGGAGGGAGAGATAAGACAAAGGGAATTCTCCTCCTCTGGGAAGTGTGAAGTGCGTTTGTCCTCTCCTTGTAGGCTCTGGAAAAACTGGCAGGAATTTCCTTGTCGTGAGAAGACCGAAGAGAGTCTGCAGCAGAGGAGACAACTACAAACAGACTTTGGGGCGGGAAGGAGGGCGGGAAGAGGGGGCTGACGGGAGCCAGCTTTGATCGCTTGGGCTCTGTTGTAATTTTGTCTTCGCCAGTTAGATTAGCTGAAACAGTAAGCCCTAGCGAGGAGTTCCGTTCCGAGGAGTCCCTCCCTCCCTACCGCCCCCTCCCTCACGTCGTGTGCACGCGGGGAGCTGGGTCGCTGCTCCTCCTGGAGTCGCGCCTGAAACTTCAAGGGCTAATGGTTCTGTGTTCCTGCCGTAATTAGGAGCCCACACAGCTCTCCAACGCTCCGTTAAAACAAATGTGTAAGTCATCCTCCTCCTCTCTGGGGACAGACCCGGGGAAAGGAGGCAGCTGGGACCGCTACAGGCGGTGTCCTCTGATGGGGGAGTGGTGATGCCGTGAACCCCGGCTGCTCCTCCCGGCCTTGGGGTCTTTAGAAGCTCTTCCTTAGAAAGAAGAGAAGGGGGCAAAGAATAGCACCTTGCCATCCACCGAATGAGTCAGGCGAGCCTGTCTCTTTGCTTGAAGAGTTTTCAGAATAAATCGCTTTGGTGGTTCTAAGCAGTGATGCAGGGAGGCTGGGCCTTGGTCTTCTCTAGAACAGTGGGACAATGTAAAGGATATAGAATTATCCTCCCTCCACCTCTTTTCTTTTTCTTCTCCATATCAGCCGTATAAATCATTTGCATTGTTTAAGGTACATTGATCAATCTAATGGTTTGTAATAGGCTTCTAATTGCCACTTGCAGAGTTCTGCAGGCTCCTGTTTGAACAGGGAAGGTTCTGGATCAGCAGAAGTCCACCTTAATCTTGAGACTGGTTAGTTACAGACCCAGGAAGAGCAACATTATTACCAGGTCACTGCAGTCTCAGTGCCTCAGAGGAGAGAGAAAAGGGGGCTCACTGGAGATATTTGGTGTTCCCTTTTTTTTTCCTTCGGAATTTCACTAATAGGCAAAGCTCAGGGTGTGATTTATTGATTAGTGTAAACTAAGGATGATTTTGCTTTTATCCGACAAGAAATGTTCCTTATTTGCATTCCCTGTGTCTGTAGGTGCTGTAAAACTTCCTTAGGCACAAACCAGTATGCTCTTTGCCATACCTTTTCTTTTTATTTTCTTAATTCTAACAGGGCAACATCAGGAATTTTGATAGGAAATAACATGGGGGGGGCACTGTTAAAAGAAGGAAGAAAAAGCCAAACTTTCTCCAATATGGAGTCATGGAGATATGCTTAAACTCTTGTTTCACAACTTGCAGTACAAGCCCTGGATGGAGGAAGAAGTGTTGGAAGTCTCGTCAAGGGCTGCCTATGAAAGTGTAAAAGTGAGGAAACTGGTACCCTGGCTGAGAGAAGCTGATGAATGACCAGAATTCCCTGGCCTTTGACTTTTTTAAAAAGATGAGTTTGGGGACTATGTGAAAAGATTGCTTTAATGTCTTCAAAGATGGTTCCATTAGAGTTGGCTAAGACAACAAACGTGCTCCATTTTGGTGGAAATGCTTTAAAAAAGAAGGAAGCCAACACTGAATGGCACATTTGCTTAGGTCTAAGACCCCTCTGCTGTAGTTGGTGAGGGAGGGAGGAAGGTAAACCCCCCAAGCCGAATAGGCCCCCCATAGTTTCCAAGTAAGGCAGTAAACAAATCTATGATGCTTGTTGAATAATCTTCCAATAATTGCAGTCATTAAAATCATCACACAGTCTACAGTCACCTTCCTTCCTTTGACACACCAGTCTTTAATTGTTCATGCATTTTTGGCTTAGATAAACAGATCAAGGCAGGCTTAAAATATATGGCCCAGATACATCTAGCAACAGAAAATAAGTTGTGTAGCAAATGTTTGGAGTGTCCTTAATAGGCTAGGGTTTTCAGTTTCTCCAGTAGACCTTACAGACAAAAGTGCTTTGCGTCTCCTGCCACCTCTAAATAGCAGTAACACTTCTGAGATAAAGTAAAGAGGGAAGTTCCAATAGCCTATTGATTCTTCCTGGCTCTTTCATTTGCAAGGGTTGGGCTGGAATAAGGCCATTATAGAACAAATATTAAATGAAAGCTCAATGGAAAGAGTGGGAGAGTTCCTCAATTTTCAATTAATTTTCTCCATCCATTTGATCTCAAGGCTGGTGTTTTTAAAAATATAGATAGATATATGTAAACTGTAATAGATTCCCTTCTAATCAAAAGCTGCAGTTCATTTCCACCCACAACTGACAAACTCCAACAGAGGAAAAGATTCATTGGACTCAACAGGCGCTACGGTCAGTACTGGCTTCCTTAGCCCCTGCTCCTGGCAGGTGACTATGGTACACAGGGCAGCTTTTCGGTGTGTGTGGTTTTGTTTTTGTTTTGTTTTTAACTCGAGTTATTAATGTATCTCCCCAACTCCCACACCGTGCTGACCTGATAATCACTGCTGTAGTGTAGATCATGCAAATGAAAAGCATAATTAATTGCACAAATTATTCAGAAATGGAACGCTGTGGCTAAGCAAATAAATAAAGGCATGCAGGAGGACGGGTCAGAAAAATGCTTTTTACAGGTTCCTCTGCCTGACCCCTCCTTTCCTTCACCCCCCCCCCGGGGGGGCATCCCCGTCCTGGTGGCCGAGGCTTTGGCAGCAGCTAGCAGAGCCCCGGCGAGAACCTTCGGTTCCTCCTCCCTCACCCTCCCGCCCACATCCTCGAATCTCCTCAACTCCATCTCACCCCACCCGCGTGCTGTATATCCGTTGCTAAACTCTGCGACTGGGCAAAGCCCCTGGGAGACTGGGCAGCCACCTACTATCTCGAGATATTCAGAAGATAACTGGTTCTCTTCCTCTGCCTGTGTATCAGGGAGAAGCATTTTTTTTTTCCTTTCTTTCTTTTTTTTTTTTGCCTGTGGCGTAGGAGCTCCAGTCCTTCGGATCCGCGCTAATGACGGAATTGTTTCCCCGGCTTTGCCTCCTAAACGCAGCAACTTGAGCAGTTGCTCGGATCAAAGCGCTCAGGAGAGGCAAGATGGGGGAAACAATATTTGTTCAAAGGAAGTGAACTCTTCCCTTTAATTATTCTTTATTAGGATTCCTATTGAAATTTTTTGCAAAAAAAAGTATGTTCATTTAACCATAGTGTATTTACGATGTAAATATATTCCAAGATGAAAACGTCACGGATCAATTGTAAAGGACCCGGATACATAATTTTAAAAATCAGTTTCAGTGTATATGAGGTTCTCACCCCACTTTCGCTGCTCAGTCAGATTTGTTTATGCAGAATCGACATTTAATAGTGCTAATTGCACTCCAGTTAAATTGCCCTGATTGCAGAAAGGGAAGCAATTTTCGTGCTCTCTGTCTGGGTTTGGAAGAAATTGTTTTATATTCACCTCTTTATAAAGAAGTGGAGATAAGGCACCGGGGCCTTTGCACAAATTGCACTTAGGGGCTGACTGGCAGCATTCAGGCGCTATAATAGAGCATTATTTGGCCGTTTTGAATAATGTAAAGCGTTTTCTGAAAGCTATTCTCCTGAAAATTGCTTTAACTTTTAAAAGGGTGATGATTCACTCCAAACCAGGCCTTTGTTACATTGTCATTATTTCCCCAAATGTTTTAACAGTCAGCTCAACACTTCAGCATAACACATTGATCTTTGTTTAAAAACTAGATTTTTTAGAAGATGAAAAAATCTGTCACACACACACACACACACACACTGGACTTCTTCTGAAAGATGTCCTTGGGGGCCCCACCATAGAGTTGAAGTGTTCGGGGCGTCTGCTTGTGATCCTCTGAAAGACTTCCTAACTTTTATTTGATTCGATTGTGTGTATCTAAAGGAATATCCGGATGTCCACATAGAGAGTCTGACAGCTGGAACTACATTGAAAATGAAGGAAGGGGGAGGGGAGGAAGAGGAGAAGGAGAAGAGGAAGGCAATCACCGCGCCGGGAGCCTGAGGTGCCAGCGTGAACTGTTTTAAATGGTTGACTGGAAAATGTCACCAGTGCTAAGTGGCTTTTCGGATTGTCTTATTTATGACTTTGTCAGGTTTTCTTAAGGAGAGGGTGTGGTGGGGGTGGGGAAGGAGGTGGATGGGGGAAACCTCCGCGCTTCTCCTCCCGGGGCTGCGCTGGGTGAGTCGGAAACGCCTCGCTGCCACTTAACAATCCCTCTATTAGTAAATCGACGCGAAGACTCTACGGGAAACCGAGCACCAGTCTGCCCTTCCAGGGCAGAAGTCACCTGTTGGGAACGGCTCCCGGGTCCCCCTACTGGGCTTTCTGGCTCTTCTGGGCTACCTGGATTCCCCCTCACCCCTCCACGCCGAGTTCCGCGGGCACTTTCCACACCTCACCCCCCTCACCCGTCCCCCTTGCGGATTTTTATCACAACCCCCCAGGGCATACAGCTTCGTTAGAGCCGCGCGAGTTTTCTCACTCTCTCCCCTTCTCTCCTTTCTCTTTCTCTGTCATACTTTCCTTGGTGCTTTCGCCACCTTAGACCAAAGAGGTGCGGGGAGCATTCTGAGCAAAGGTATTCTAACCAAAAGCAAAGAAAGCAACCCAGATAGCCTTCCCCACCTTTGGAGTGCACCAGGATGCACGCAGGCTCCATCTCGGGGCTGAGAGAAGAGCCACGGTGGTCGCACTTTGGGGCCAAGAGATACTGCAAAAAAGAGGGAAGAAAAGGCTGGGGGCACAGTTCCACGTCCTCCTCACTTGCTCCGCCTCCGCAACAACTCGTCTTTTGCAGCCAAGCATTTGAGATTCGAGGTTAAAAGTGTCTTTTAAGGCAAGATGTGGGTTTGAGGGGAATGTGGTGCATTAAACCAGTACCCAGGTCTGTCGAGGGCACTGGTATTTCTGGTTCAAAGGCTGCTCCTGGCTTCCTTAAAGTAGAAAAAGAAAGGGAGACCGAGAAAGATGAAAAACAAACCGCTCAGCGGGTGCTGAGGGGCTCCAGGACGCACAGATGTCCATCTGAGGATGTGTCTTCTCACACCGACTGGATCCGGAGAGGACTTCAGGATGCTTCCAGCCTGCAAAATGTGGAGGCGCCCACGTGTGGCCTCGTCCCCCGCACTCACGGTTGGAGGTCCGGGAGAAAGCCTCCCTGAGCAAGTCCGGGAAAGCAGGGCGCTAGAGGCGAGCCCACCTCTCAACCGGGCGCCCTTGCCCTGCAAAGGAGCCTCTAGGCCCAGGCGGTATGGGGTGGGAGTGGGTTGGAGCAAGAAAACTCGACTCCAGGCAGAAACGTGACATGTAAATCTTCATCGGGTTAAACAAACAGCCGAACAAGCTGCAGCTTCAGCTGGGGTGGCAGTGGGGGCGGACGCGGCTCGCGCGGGTCTCTGTTTCTAAAGTTGTTACAATGTGAAAATAAGCGGCTTCGTGCAGCGTGTTGTATAGGCTGATGCCTCCCACCCCCAGGCCAGCCCCCAGCGAAACCCGGCAGATAATCAGCACGTCCCACTGTTTAGTCATATTTGACAACTGGGTTAACCTGGTATCTAGGCGCTGGCGAAACCGTACAAAGGGTGCCCTCAATTACCACTAGAAGCTTCTGTTGTGAGTGGCACTTGTATTACCCCCCGGGTCAGAGGCCAGAGCGACAATTAGGAAGTCACTTAGACCGCTAGAGGAAATGGCGGGATGCGGCAGGCTCCAGGCCCTCCTAACAACTCTGTGGGTGTAGACCTAGACCGAGAGGCCTATTCCTCTCCTCTTCCTTCTCCTCCTTCTCCTCAATGTGACTGAGATTAAAACTGATCCAGTGGGAATAAGAACATGGGTAGACAAACGGCAGTGATAAAATCGCGAGTGAGAATGATGGATTCCAGCTGAAGTTGTGCTCCGCAGGAGAGAACCTGGACACACAAAGTGAGCGTTGACATTTCCGTCTCCACTTGGGCCTTGCTGGTGCGGCCTCCGCCTCGGCGCCCCCTCCCCTCCTGCCTCGTTTCCCACTAGTGGAGAGTCGAGTAGGACTGTCAGTTCAAACTTGCACCGTGTCGGGGAGGTTCGAGGGGCTTGTGGCTCCATCTCAACGATACTTAAACCTGGCTTGGTGCGTGTGTGTAAATTTTTAATTGCACTGTAATTTCTTCAGTCCCTAGCCCGAGGACCCCCACCCCGAGGACCCCCACCCCACCCCCCCGCGCTAGCCTTGGTGACTGGCACGCGCCGGGAGCCCGGGCTCGGGCCCCTCGGCGCGTCTGATTGGCTGCGGGGCAGCTCCCGTCTGCTCTGCCTGAGCCCTCATTGGGTGAGAGGCGCAGCCAGCGGCACTTCAAAGCGGGTGCTCCTCGCACTTAGGCTGAGTTTAGCCGGCGGGAGCCCGGAGTCCGCTCGGCGCGAGCGCGGGGACGCGGGAGCCTCGCGGAACAGGAACAGTTCTCCCGAGCAGCCGCCAGGCTCAGCTCCGCTCCCGGCCCCGCCGCGCCGCCCAGGGACCTGCTATGGCCACGTCTATACTTGGGGTAAGTCGGAAGTGCGGCATTTGCTTGTTTTAACTGAAGTAATTTTTCGTTATGGCTTCTCCGGATCCGCGGCTCTGGAGAAACTGTTGCTGCTGGATTGCAGCTTCAGCGTCTTTTAGCACTTTCCATATTTCCAGGAATGATTCTTTCCAAGTTATCGGAATCCTTGGAAGAAAAGGATTTGTTAAGCAAGTCCTTTTATTATTCGATTATAAAGAAAACCTGGAGGTTTCTTTTCTTCCCCTCGTGATTTGTACCCCCCCCCCTGCTCCGGGGATTGTTGCAGTTACGCGACAGCGGTGTTTCCAGAAAACAGCCTTAATCGTTTTGCAGTCCGTGTAGTCACGTTAACAAACGTTTACACTTCTGCGGCTCCCCAGTTCGTCTGTGACTTTGAACTCCATCGCGGGGGACGCTTCTACTCCAATTCTTGTTTTCATAATCGCGCGCGCGCGTGTGTGTGTAAACATTTAAACCCATTTCTATTAAAAATAAGAGTCGAGTCGTAGCCACCCTTGGGAGGAGTACCTCAAGCTTCCCCCACCCGGGCCGCTGTTTCGGCCGCCTCTGCCCTCACCTGGTGTTTGTTGTCAGTGTGTTTACCTCCGTGCTTCACCCCAAGGGCGATTTGGGGGCTTCTGTGAGAGGAGCGGGTTTAAGGCCAGAGGAAGGCGGGCGACTCCAGTCCGATTTAGGGCAGGGGTTGCTGCGACCGAGGCGGGGAGAACCGAGACATCTTTAATCTGTAGCCCCACTGAAGAACAACTTTTCAGCGCCAGGCCCCTCGCCCTTGTGATCGCCTCTGCCCCGCGCGGGGCGCGGCGCATCCTCCGCAAGCGCGCGGGGAGGAGGCGCGAGCCGGGGAGCCACGACCCCCCGGGGCCGGCCGCGGGGGGACGAGGCTGCTCACGGGTGCACTTTGTGTCTTCCTCCCACTTCTTCCTGCCCTCCTCCTCCTTGCTCCCTCCCCCACCCCACCCACTATAGGAAGAGCCGCGCTTCGGAACGACCCCCTTGGCCATGCTGGCGGCGACCTGCAACAAGATCGGCAACACCAGCCCCCTGACGACGCTGCCGGAGTCGAGCGCCTTCGCCAAGGGCGGCTTCCACCCCTGGAAGCGCTCCTCGTCCAGCTGCAACCTCGGCTCCAGCCTCTCGGGCTTCGCGGTGGCCACCGGCGGCCGCGGCTCGGGCGGTCTGGCGGGCGGCTCGGGCGCAGCCAACAGCGCCTTCTGCTTGGCCTCCACGTCCCCCACGTCGTCCGCTTTCAGCAGCGACTACGGCGGCCTCTTCTCCAATTCGGCGGCGGCCGCGGCGGCGGCGGCCGGGGTGTCCTCGCAGGAGGCGGGCGGCCAGTCGGCCTTCATCTCCAAGGTGCACACGACGGCGGCCGACGGCCTGTACCCGCGCGTGGGCATGGCGCACCCGTACGAGTCGTGGTACAAGTCAGGCTTCCACTCGACGCTGGCGGCGGGCGAGGTGACCAATGGCGCGGCGTCGTCGTGGTGGGACGTGCACAGCAGCCCGGGCTCGTGGCTGGAGGTGCAGAACCCCGCTGGGGGGCTCCAGAGCTCGCTGCACTCGGGCGCCCCCCAGGCCTCGCTGCACTCGCAGCTCGGCACCTACAACCCCGACTTCAGCTCGCTCACGCACTCGGCCTTCAGCTCCACCGGCCTCGGCTCCTCGGCCGCCGCCGCCTCGCACTTGCTCTCCACCAGCCAGCACCTGCTGGCCCAGGACGGCTTCAAGCCGGTGCTGCCCTCCTACTCGGACTCCAGCGCCGCCGTGGCGGCCGCCGCCGCCAGCGCCATGATCTCTGGCGCCGCGGCCGCCGCCGCGGGGGGGAGCTCGGCGCGCTCGGCCCGCCGCTACTCCGGCCGCGCCACCTGCGACTGCCCCAACTGCCAGGAGGCGGAGCGGCTGGGCCCGGCCGGGGCGAGCCTTCGGCGCAAGGGCCTGCACAGCTGCCACATCCCCGGCTGCGGCAAGGTGTACGGCAAGACGTCGCACCTGAAGGCGCACCTGCGCTGGCACACGGGCGAGCGACCCTTCGTGTGCAACTGGCTCTTCTGCGGCAAGCGCTTCACGCGTTCGGACGAGCTGCAGCGGCACCTGCGGACTCACACCGGCGAGAAGCGCTTCGCCTGTCCGGTATGCAACAAGCGCTTCATGCGCAGCGACCACCTGAGCAAACACATTAAGACGCACAACGGGGGCGGCGGGGGCAAAAAGGGCAGCGACAGTGACACGGACGCCAGCAACCTGGAGACGCCCCGCTCTGAGTCCCCCGACCTCATCCTGCACGACTCCGGCGTCAGTGCTGCCCGGGCGGCGGCGGCCGCGGCAGCGGCGGCCGCGGCGGCGGCAGCGGCTGCGGCCTCGGCGGGAGGCAAGGAAGCCGCGTCTGGCCCCAACGACTCTTAGAGGCCGGGCGTGAGGCGCGAGCGAGTGAGCGAGTACAGAGCCTACGAGCGAGCGAGAGGTTCGGAGGGTGAGCGAGCGGGGGACGGACGGGCGGGGTCCCCGGGAACGCTCCCGGGTCAGCGCGAGGTGGAGAGGCATCCGGCTCCCCGGCCGCCTCTCGCCGGCCACGCCAGGAACTCCCCTCTGCTGCCCGAGCCCAGACGAGAATCGAACGCGTGGTCCGGGAACAAAAGCGAACCATCTTCCGACACAAACAACACTTTAAAAAACTGCACACACAGATACACACGCCGGAGACCTACAACCACAAGCACGCACACTCGAGCGCGCGTACACACACTCTCACACCACACGCACAAACTTCTCGAGTGAAGAGCAATACACAGAAACGCTCCCTCCTCCCCCACCGCCCACCCCCTTTCACCACACTTTCCTTTTCTCAAAAAAAAAAAAAAAAAAGCCACTACCCTGAAAAGGACTGTCAGAACATTAAAGAACAAACGGGACCTATAAAAACCAACCCTTTGTGTGGATTATATTATATATAAAATGCTCCAAGTCCTGCTTGATATCTATTTACAATGAGACTTTTTTCCTATAAAAGGAAGCATCAAAAAAGGCCGAAGGTGAGAAATTAAACTGGAAGTCTAGTGACAGTTTCTCTGTATTTCATAACATCTGTATAAATAGGGTTCAAAAGATTGTGTTCTCTTTTATTTTCTTGTAAATGTTCATTCAAATGGTTTTTTTTTTGGTGAATTCCTGAAATTCAGGGAGTTTTTTTTTTAATTTTCTGATGCACTTTGTGAAAGTCAGTATATATGTAAAAGATATTTAAAATGTTGAGTTATCATTTCACAAACACGTAAGTTAAGGTCAACTAAAGAAATTAAATGCGTTTATCTGTATGAAGAAAATCTTGACATCATATTTTCATTTTTGGTATTATTAAAGGACTCTGAACAATACACTTTCTTTTTTTTAATCCTGTTACTTCCCCTTCCCCCAATAACCTTTACGTGGGTGGACTTTTTTTAGTTGGGAAAAATTCCCTTAATGTTAGTTTTAAGTAATGTAAGGTTTATGTGAGTTTTAAAAGCCATAATACGTATGTTTTTGAGAAATCAAAATTATTTATTTGTATATCAATAGCATAAATTAAATTGGGTTATAAGAGCATGTAGTTGTATTACCTAATGAGAGCCCTCAAAAGGTGACATTTTAAAACTCTGGGGCACTGGCGAAAAAGCAAATGTCCTTGGCAGCTTTAACTGGGGAGGTGCCTACTCCTCTGGGAGGGGTCAGACAAAACTCCAGTGGGTTTGTTTGTTTTTAAAAAGCGATTTAAAACGAATCTGTGAAAGGAAAGAGCTTTTTAAAAGAAGTCTTTTAGCTCCCAAGACCCTCTACCTAGGGAGGCGACTCAGGGGAATAAATCGCTAGAGTCAATACCCCGGAAAAGACATTTCATGCCTAAATGAAAATCTTGTTAAATGTTATTAATTTTGACTTAGAGCACACAGCAGCCCCCTGTGCCTTGTATTCCCTTATTAGGGATTCATGTCTTATCAAATATCTAATTAATCTCCTAGACATCATTTGTTCTGGCCAACTTTATCTCAGCTGGTCCACGGGGAAAACTCCAAATATTCTCCGTGACAAAGCTCCCTTGAAAATCTTTTTAATTGTCTAAATTAACTGCACCAAATTTGCATGTCAAACGGTAAAGGGCAACCTGAGATAAAATGTAAACGTTTTAAAAGCCCCCAAACTAAGCACTTGATTTGATAACTAGGCTTTTTAATGTTATGGAAGACAACTGCTCCTTTCCTTTTCAAAGACGGCTGATCTATGCAAATAGTGAATTGGAAATGCCTAGGTCCCCGCGCCGTCAAATGGCCCTCGCAGGTTATTTGAATATCAGTGGCGCTGCTTCTGAAAAGGTTCAAGGATGCTCTCTGACTTCTTTGTGATTACTCAGTGCGGCGTCTTATTCTGAAGAAAAAAAACTCAGGAATAATTAAAGGCTGGGATCAGGCCTGGGAACACATTTGGGACAGGAATCTCATTTAGACAGTCTCTTTCAAAATAAGGCACAGTTAAATTGACCAGAAGGCAATTATTGAAATGAAAATTATTTTCACTCTCTTTGTCTTCTGACCACCAACTTAACAGCCCCAGTTTAAAAGAGAGGGAGAAGAGAGGGAGAGGCGAAAAGAAAATTAGTAAATGAGATAATTTCGCAATTCGAAAAATGTTAATTTAGAAAATAAAGTACATATTTACAGAATAAAACTATTTCTAAAAGATTCCCCACATAATAGGAAATCCAAGCAAAGTAAGCCCCAGTGGTGTGGAAAAAAAAAATTTTTTTTTTGATTACTGTGTCTTGGGAACTTGAACGAATGTTTTGATTTTTAGGGAAGAAAAAAATAAATTGTTATTAACGGTCTGCAAAATGTTTTTTCACAAACTCTGCAGTGAAAAGCCAAGTAGCAAAGTAGCGTTAAAACAGAGAGCGAAGGTCCTTAGAGGGGCGTTTGCAGCGTGAAGTTGGGTGGTTTCTTCCCAGTTCCTCGTTCTGAAGGTCCCTGCAGCCTCGGCCGCCGCCCCCCCCCCCCCCTTTTTCGAGTGTTTCTTTTCTTTGGCCAATTTCTTTCCCTGATCAAACAGTTAATCACTGGCCCCCCCAGCCCACGCCCCGCGCGCCCTCTGGTCCGGGTCTGACCTGGAAAAGATGGCAGGGGTTCTTCCACCCCGGGGGCTTGAGGCGGAGGCCTTGGGGCCCAGGAGGGTGCTCGGCGCATTTGGGGCTGCGGGTAGGCGGCGCGGAGGTGAGGGCATGGTGGGGTCTCCCTAGGAATGAGGGCGCCCAGGCGTCTGTCCCAGGCAGCTTTGTTTCTCGTGGATAATAAAGGCAGATCAAAGGGCCTGACCGTGCAGGTCCCGCTGGCCGTACAGGTCCCGCTCTCCGCGCAGCTCCCTCCGCAGCCCAGTGATCAAGGCCTCTGCTCACTGCCTCTGCCCCGCGGGTCAGCCGACGTCCATCACGCAGCTCCCAAGAACTGCGGGCGGCGGCCGGGCCTGAGCGTCCAGCGGAGAGAGCAGAGCTCGCGGAACCTGGACCGGGAGGGAGCGGGCCCCTGCCCCCCACGGAAACCCGCAGACAAGGCAGACGCCCGCCCTCCTACCCACCCCACAGCCCCAGTGGGCCTTGGGGGCGCAAGGATACCTAGGCTAGAGCGGGCGGCGACCCGCTGGGGCTGAGCAAATTGTAGAGAGCGTGCGTGGGAAGAGAGAGCCCATAAACCATAAGACAAGTTTGGAGTCCACCTGAGGTGGGGCCGCGTCTCTCCGGAGCCCCTTCGGGGTTCCAGCGGCCTGAACCGCTCTGGCTCCGCGGCCCGGGAGAAAAACTGGAGGTCGCGGCCAGGGGTCGAAGTGTAGACCAGGGCTGCTGTCTAGGGGCTGGTGTGGGGCGAGGGGAGCAGACGGGGGCCCTGAGTCCGCTCAGGCCCGGGTGAGAGAAAATCCGATTTCGTTTCAGCCGGTTTCGTGCAGTCTTTCCTGTGCTATAGCTTCCTGCACAGTACAGAATCGAAAACCAAATTTTCCTCGGCCCTGCGCCTACTCAGCCCGAATCCACACTATGCCGAAACACCCCGGGGTTTTCCTTTTCTGGCTTTAAATTTTTCTCCTTAGAGTGAATTAGATTCTACCTGATGAGGAAAAGAAAAAGAAAGAAAAGAAAGAGTTTCTCTCCTCAAGGAGGGAAAACATTATTTTGACGAGATTAGATGGTGCACCTGAGCGGCCAGTCTGGCCATTCCGTCAAATCACTATAAGTCGTGTAAAATTGAATCTCTTTTTATCCAGATGGAAACTTTATTTATTTTAACTCTAATCTTATTTGCATCTATTATCTGTATTCACCAAGGCTCTCTCCCACTACAAAAATGCAGATGAAGTAAATCTTACATAAATCCCGCCCATTTGTGTAATTGGTATACTAAGTGTTTATTTTAAGTGAGAATAATTTAGCTACAAATTTTCTTAAGGAATAACATTCTTAACACATTAAAAAAACTGAAAACTCTGATTTGCTTTTATGTTTGACAGTCGCTCTTGATTCTCTTAAGAGGAGCTCTGCGAGTGCGGCTCGCTGGCGCCATCTAGAGCTCCTGGAGGGGAAGGCCGCGCTGTCCGCCGTGCTAGCCCCTACGAGCCCGGGGAGACAGCGTTTGCCAAGAGCTGCCAAGAACCCTGCGACTCTAGCAAAGAAAAGCGTTCCGGGGAGAACGAGCTCCGCTACTGGGGGGCTGGGATACTACTTAGTAATGGCCAGTATTACTGCTTCCAGGGAAGAAATTCTCTTCTGGAAAGTGCTAACTGAAAGTCCAAACAAAACAAAACAAAAAATAACGCCCGGCTTGGCCCTAGTCTTAGAACTGGCGCACTTAACATCCTTTCAAGACAACTTCAGGGTCTTTTAACTTGGATTAGAGTACGCTGGGCGCTGTTGGCGGCGACGTGGACCTCGGCATAGGACAGGGCCTGGGACGCAGCCTGCTTTGCTCTTCGCCCAATGACCCGGGATCCGAGGGTTCCCGGTCGGCGGGGCCCAAGTGGACTCTCCTGGACTGACGGAACCAAGCTGATTAAATTAGGCAACCAGACTATCCTACATCCCTAGGCAGCTCCTGTGTAGGGGGAGGGAAGCGAGAGACCCGCAGCTTTCTTCACCTGGGGATGGCCGAAACAGCCTCCTGCCCAGGCCAATCAGGTCGGGAGTCCGCGGGGCGCGCAGGGCCCAGAGGCAGCTAGAAGACCCGATACCCCTCGTCCCAGCCCCTCCCAAACGGTCCACACTTCTTGCCTGCACAGTCAGACCCTTTTTGCCCCTACCTTTCCCCTTGGAAACCCAAATCTAAAATCGGATAGCATTTGGGGGCGTTGACCAATTTTCTCTCCACCGTGTGCCTCGCCCTCCCCCGCCGCCCCTTTTCCTCCTCTTCGTAGTCCACTACTCCACCCCTGGTCTTCAGACGTCGTGCAGTGGCTTCTTCCCCTCCTTTCTTGTCAACCCCTCCCCCCGCACGTTTATTGTATTTTAATCTTAGAAGCTACACCTCCTACTCCCGCGCCCGCGGCCCGCCGGAGCCCGCAGTAGCGAGAGCCAGCCGAGGCGCCGGGGCGCGGGGCTCCCAGATCTCGCGCCAGGGAAAAGCCGTGCGTTTCCCGGGATTCGCAGCCACCTTTGCAGCGGGTAATTCGGTTGGGTTTGTATTTGCTGTTTTAATACAAACCCCGCCGCACTGCTATTTCAAAGATGTGCTAATTACTACTTGGATAGCAGGGCGCAAAGTCCTTGTCCATTTCCCAGTACAAAGTAGGTTGCTAGAAAATTTGAAATTGCCTTTCAGCCTAAAGCTGCCTTACCTGAATGTCATAATTACAGTAATTATGTACATCCAAATTACATGCTAATTAAATTAGAATCAAATCGTTCTAAATCGAAATCAAATGAGGTAGTGAAGAATTAATCAATGACAACATAAATAGAGAGCTTCCTTCAGAGATATTTATTGTAACGATCCAAGGAGGAATTTGATCTGAAAAAGTCACCTGTTTATTTACTTTCAAATTAGTAATCAGTTATTATCCCTTCTCCATAATTTTAACCGTTCAGTGTTATTTACCCTCACCCTTTCCAGACGCTGGAGTTTATAGAAATATGTATGAGGTAAATACTTACAGACATGCCTACCCTATATGTTATTGATATAAATATATACAGTGTGTTTGCAACTCCAGTTAAGGGAAATTTTTCAGCATGTCCGTGGAAACACATTCCTCCATGGCCTGTACTCAGGGATCCGGGAAAGAAAAGCAAGTTTTTAAGGTTTTCCAAGACCCTGGCAAACTCTTCCTTTGGAATTCATACTAGGGATTTTGCATTGTTTTGCAAATATCTAACCATTTCAGGGTGGTTCACTTATAAAAGAAATACGGAGTGTAAAGTGTCTCCCCCGCCCCCACGCCGTCTGTTTTCTGACTGCAGATTGCTAGCGAGAGTCGACGTTTTCATTTTTGCCTCAAGAACGAGAGACTAGCACTGGCGTCCTAAAGCGCCCTCTTCACCTGTAGGGCCGGAGAGACTGAGAAACATTCACTTGCTTTACTAACTACTGAAGGCAAGTCCGCCCTCCCACGTGAGCAGGCAAATCGCGCCAGAGGCCGGGCGAGCTTAGGCGGGAACTGGCAGGCGAGGGCGCGCGGCGGCCCCGGTGTGCGGGTCCTCAGGGCGCAGCTCCTGTAACCTGCAGCCTGAAATTTCTTCTGAGTGGGCTACCCGCGGGTGTCAGCGGGGAGGGGACCGGTGCTGCGAGCTAGCACGCATCCTTTACCGTTACACTTTGTCACTGGGGAGTGCAGCGGCCTCCTAGCGCAGGAGGCGCCTCTTCCAGGAGGGAGATCCGCTCCCTAACTCGCAGGCTTTCCTCTGGGTTTGAGGTGCGTTCAGAAGGTTGCCAGACGCGGTGTCTAGAAGGAAAGCACCACCGTACGCAGGGGTGGAGTCGCTTCTGGGAATGGGACCCGGCAGGCCAGCCCCGGGACTCACTCCACTGCCTGACTCCTGTCCGCTTCCGGTTTCCTTTGAGTCCAGAATGAAGTCCTGGGAAGCCCCGCTCTGCACCTAAGCCGCACCACCACCTCTGCCCATCTCCTTGTGAAGACCTCCACGTCAAAAGGACTGGGATTTTTCCCATGTCTACGAGTCGGGGAAGGGCGACTCATGGGCAGTTTGGGCCAGAGTGTGAGTTTTTTTCTATTACAAGCCGCTCCTGGGTTTCATTTCTCACCTCGCTTCATTATTACCGTTACATTCCGAGAGTGATGTTAAGTGCGGCGTGAAGGAAGGAGAAAGGGAGCAGTTGATGAGGATCTGCTTACTTTTCTGTCAGCAGAACTGGGTTAAAGGAGCCTCATCAACTCTCAGTTGCCATTTCCCCGAGTCTTAGAATTCCCTCGGTCTTAGTTGTTCCTCACAACTTTTAAAAAGCATTTCTCCTTTTTGATCCAAAAAGCAAAACAAACAAAACAACAACAACAAACTTCTCCCAAGGCCTGCAGCTATTGCATGACTTTATCTCTTTTCAAGAAGTGATAACTATCAAGATTTTTTTAGAAAACCGAAATAAGATTTCTTAATATTCTTCAGCTACTGAAGCTAGAATGCAGCTTTCTCCCTGATCTTAAGCTGAAGGCGTGGAGGATGCAGCCTTGCCGAGCGGCCTCCGCTAGCGTCTTGGCCCAGCAGTCATTAGGTAAGGAAGTGACTGAAATGGCTCAAATTGATTTGGAATCTTTGTGATTCAATGCTAAAACGTAGTAAATATTCGTTGACTAAAACTGGGAAATGCCAAGCTCCTAACAGCATGGACTGCTGTAATTCACTCTCATCAAGTCATCTCATGGAAGAACAGCAAGAAAGGTTTCTCCAAGGCTTTCAGATAGAAAGCTTTCTTGAGACTAAAACCGCATGATACAAAGCGAGATCTCCATTTCTTGTTGCAGGTAAGCAGACCTGCCCTTATGCTGCAGCAACCTCTGCCTATTTCCGCACATTTATTAAATGAAATGACATCTAATTTACCATAGACTTTCAGATAAATAAACAAGCCCTAACCTAGTAACCTGATCATGCCTATTTGTAAACCGACAGCACCTCCTACAGGAATTAATTTGCTAGTGTTAAATTATGTTAAATATTAGGCCAGGGAAAAGAGGGAGGGTACCCGAATAACGTCTAAGTTGGCCGGTGCAGTGCCAGACCACTGAACAAATAAAAATGTCACTAGGCCCACCGAGATTTCTTTAAAATAACTTCTCTATTAAGGATAAGAAGAATGACAAGTATCACCAGACTTTTCCTATGGTTTTCTAAAAAATGTCATTGTTGAGGACTTTTGTCCTTGAAACGATATCCATTATACTTGAAGGATTCTTTTTTGGCTTTCAGTACCTTGGGGAATCTCTATACACACAACTAGACATCCTTTTTATAGGGAGGTTTATCTCTTTGGTTTTTACCTTATATTTCAAAAGCAAAAGTATTAATAGGTGCTTAACATTTTATTTTAAAAATCACTTTCCTTTTACCCTTTTCATTAGAATATGCAGAACAAGTAAGGTGAGTCTCCTTAAAGCTATTTGTTACCATGCTTGTACCTGAAAATACCTCCCTTCAGCTTTTGAGTTTGCTCAGTTGGAATACTAGTCCCTTGCGGGGTGTCTAGCATCCTTGAGTGACCACGTCTGAAAGCCTAACAGCAAACTAACATTTTGTATAAACGTGTGGGAATTTTTCTCACCATTGGATGGCTAAGAATATTGGGGTTATTGGTAGCACTTTACAGTTTCTCAGTCTTAACAGTGAAGGATAATTAAGCCAGAGATTTAAAAAATTCTTGCAGCCACTTATAAAGTTAAAAGTGGACCACACTTTTGTGAAAGTCCAAGTGTAAGAAATGATTATGTATCTCTTTAATACATTTTAGATTATAGGATGCATTTCAACATCTCTCTTCACGAACACTGTATTGGCTCAGAAACGCTTTAAGGCAGTAAGTATTGCATAGGTTTTGGCATTATAAAAATTATAAAGTCTAAAAAGGCATAAGATAGAAAATAATCAGTGCAACCCTGATGAACTCAAGGTATAAATTAGCAGTCTTTATCAATTTCAAATGCATGCTTTTTTTAAAAGGAGGAAAAGAATCTTTGAGGTGTACTGTAAGTTACTGAGGAATACTGCAGAAGGAATTCAAGTTCTCCCCTCCCAATTCTCTTAAAAATGTAAATAATCAAAGAGTTGCTTATGCCTTTAGATTGCTACTTGTAAATCAAAGGACATTTGAGTGTGTGCATATCCAAGACAAAGATACATGTATCAGACAACATGGAGAGGTTTTACTTCTCTTCTTTCCAACTTACTTTCTTATACAATTTATGAAATTATGACTGCCAATTCTCAAAACCGTCCAAACTAATCAATATTTGTATTGGATCAAGTAAGAGTGTTTTAAAAACGCAGAACACTGATAAAACTACTTGTGTCCATGATTCTTAGAATACATTTTTTGGCATTGCATGTTAACTTGTAATCTGAACTAAATTTTTTCTAGTTTTCCTTTACCGTATCCCTTGAAATACAAGAGAAAGTCTGCAACTAAATTTATGTATGTTATGTATGTATGTATTTATTTATTTATGCTTTTTAGGGCCACATTGTTGGCATATGGAAGTTCCCAGGCTAGGGGTCGAATTGGAGCTACAGCTGCTGGCCTGCACCACAGCCACAGTAACGTGGGATCTGAGCTGCATTTGCAACCTATACCACAGTTCACGGCAATGCTGGATCCCTGACCCACTGAGGCCAGGGATTGAACCCACCCACTGTCATGGATACTAGTCAGATTCGTTTCTGCCGTTTCTGCCACAACGGGAACACCTGCAGTTAAGTTTAAATATGCCTTATATATC
Source organism: Catagonus wagneri (assembly GCA_004024745.2). Taxonomy (NCBI): domain Eukaryota; kingdom Metazoa; phylum Chordata; class Mammalia; order Artiodactyla; family Tayassuidae; genus Catagonus; species Catagonus wagneri. The sequence goes on from PVHT020000141.1 coordinate 27,467,805, forward strand.
TATGCTCATGAAATATATCTAAATAGTTTACACTGGTTCATTTGTGACATATAAATGCTTAACCCTTAAAGTAAAATCTGTAATAGCTGAATGTCAGCAGTAGAAAGGCCATCTGTGGTAGGCCTTTAATGACACACACATCCTAATCCCTGGAACCTGTAAAGATGTTAAGTTACACGGCAAAGGGGAATTAAGGTTACAGATAGAATTAAGGTCGCAAATCAACTGATTCTGAAATAGGGAGATTTTCCCAGATTCTCCTGGGCTCATTGTAATCATGAGGGTCCCAAAGAGTGAAAAACAATGCAGAATGTCAGTGTCAGAGTAATGAGATATGAGGACTTGACTCAACTTTATCTTTGAAGACAGAAGAAGGAGCCAGAAGCCAAAGAACGCAGGTGGCCTCCAGAAATTGGAATAGGCAAGCAAACAGATTTTCCCTAGAGCATCCAAAGAGAACCGACCTTGCTGACATCTTGATTTTAGCCCAGTGAGGCCCATTTCAGACTTCTGATTTCCAAAACTGTATTTGTGTTAAGACTGAGGTAATCTGTTATGGCAGCATAGAAAATTAATACATCATCCAAATGTAAATAGCTTCTTACCCTGTAGAGCAAAACACTGAAGAGAGTTTAAAGACTTTAAGAAATATTGACCAATTCATCATTTGATTCATACTAGTGAACTTCTACAATGATTAGACTTGGCATCAAGTAAATTCAAATCTTAAAAGTTATAAATTTGAATTGATAAAAACATCAATAATTAAATTATAGCAATTCAATATATTGTCATTCTTTTAATGATGTTTCAGAACAAAGAAAATGTCACAGTTATATGGGGTTTATCATCTTAGTATAGGGCACAAGAAACATTTATCAACAGAAAATATCTTTACAGCCCCCAAAGATCACTTACAAATATTTGCAATTTCATTCTTATGGGACTCATGTAGTTTTGTACTTGATATGACAGTTTACAGAGATGGAAAATTAAAATAGAGCTTTTTCATTAGAAAGACAATAGTACATAATTTAGCCCTTGCTAAAGGTATTCAAGAAGAAAGTGGAGATGTTTTTCTTTCCAGGGAATTGTCATATACAGTTCTCTCCTTATTCTCTACTTCTGCTTCGTTCTCTTTGCGTCACTCTAGTATGCTTCTCTCCCGAGCGCTCTCTGGGCATTTTCCCCCCTCTGTATATATCTGTGCCGTGGCTTCTGGGGTCGTTTCTTCTGTTCGGCTCTTCACTGGGACTTCGCCGTGACCGTTTTCTTATTTCTCTTGGCTTGTAACTACTGTGACTTCTGCTTCGGCTTCTCCTACTCCTGTCATCCCTGCTCTGGCTCCTGCTTCTCCTCTCGTTTCTTCCCGATCCTCTCTTCTCTGGACTCTGGTTATGTTTTCTGGGCTTTCGGTCAGAATCAGAGTGGCTCCATTTGCCATTCTCCCCAGAACTCTCTTGTTTTAAAGATCTGGGCTTTTCCTTGTTACTCTGACTGCCAGAACGTTCTTCATCGAGTTTTCTCTTCTTAGACTTGTCAGTCTCTTCTTCGGAATCACTGCTGTCATGCCCTGAACGCTTGTTTTTCTTTCTCTTCTTCTTTTGTATTTTTTTTTCTTTGTTGTCACTCTCACTGCTGCTTTCTGAAGTCTCACTAGAGGAGGAAGAGGAGGAGGAGGAAGAGGAAGAGGATTTGTTTTTATGTTTTTTGTGTTTACTTCTGCTCTTCTGAAGCTTTTTCTTTTTTCTATCTTTTTTCTTTTTCTTTTGTTTCTTCTCCAGTCGATCCAGCTTCCTGTTATTGGGGAAAAATAGTAACAGACTATGTAAAAATAGTCCTTTCATTGACAAATGTAAAATTCTGAATAGACAATATAGTTGCTTAGAAGCTATTAAAAGTGGAATCCACATATAAACACATTCTTTACTTTTATTAAATGACAAATCATTTTCTTCCTTTTAAATTATTCAAGTCACATATATAAGTTTAAATTAAAAAAATGCATTAATTGTCTTACTATACTTCCCTCAACAGTAATGATTATTAAAACAATTCATACTGAATCAGAATTTGAAAGTACTCTAAATAAAATAAATGGTCATCTTGGCATAAAGAAAGGTTTGTGACATTAGCTGGACTGGCTGCAAGCTCAAATACAAAGCTCTAATCAGATGAAACATTAATTTTATGTATATACTATTTTAAAATATGGAAATACTAATCAACATTATGCTATTAAAATTCAAGAGACTATTCTCCAGAAATTCTGAATTATTACCCACTTTACATTTTTTAATACTCTTTTTTAGTATCATAAAATAAAATAACCAGACTAGTTTTCAACAACCGTTTAGATTTAAAAATAATTAGGACACTTTATTAAGGCATTATAAATTTCTACAAAGTACTTTATAGTCTCAGAAGAATAACTTGTTTATATGATATGAAATAAAAATGTCTTCACTGGGTTCTGTCTAGCCATTCTCAAAATTCCACTTATTGAGACATCATGAGCTCCCTCTATTGGACTCAGCAGACATTTTTTAATCCAGAGGCAGTCTGTTTAACAAGATTCATATTTATCTTAAATTTAGGCATTGCAACATTCCTCAAAATATCATAAAAATGTAAAAAGAGTAATACATGTCCCACAATATTTTCTACAAACTATATGCAAAGATAGATACAAATCTATCATGAAAAGTAAACTTACAAATAAATCTATTTCCCAATTAAATGTTCTGAAAAGTGGAGTGACTCTGGTATAAACTGAGGATGTAATCTTATTTCAGCTTTCACATTACTGAAAGAAAGGCAAAACTGTATTACTGTAGCTGGAAAATAAACCATGATACGTGACTTAAGTACCTTAAACTTAGGGTCAGAGTTGAATATGACACTAAGATGAAACATAAGAAAAAAATGTAGTTGAATTCATTAAGTAGATACTTTTTAATTACCTGAGAAGTTTCTGTTTTTGTTTGGTTGTTAGTGACTTTAAAAATTCAACTTCTGGATCTTCTTCACCCTCACTTGCAACATATTCCTGAATCAACAAACACATCATTAAATTGCTAGATTATAAGACAAGTTATCAAGACAGGAAACATTTACAAATAAGAAATTCTGTATTAGGGACATATACATTAGGGACATTTACAAATAAGAAATTCTGTATTAGGGACATACAGATGAGTATGACATTTTGGATTGGAGAGTGGAATCAAAAATGTTTGTAGGATTGATCATTGTGGCTCAGCGGAAATGAATCTGACTAGTATCCATGAGGACACAGGTTTGATCCCTGGCCTCGCTCAGTGGGTTAAGGATCTGGTGTTGCTGTGAGCTGTGGTGTAGGCTGAAGACGTGGCTGGGATCTGGCGTTGTTGTGGCTGTGGCGTAGGCTGGTGGCTATAGCTCCAATTCGACCTCTAGCTTGGTATCCTCCATATGCTGTGGGTGCGGCCCTGAAAAGCACAAAAAAAAAATGTTTGTAGCCTTCCTGCCAAAGAGGATCATGATGCACTAAGAGGTTAAATGACTGCTTTGCCACCCTTAACAAACTTTATCAGGAGAGGATGACAAACAGAATGTTGATAGCATAGCTTCTACTCTCTTTCTTGAGTCCTAAACACTTGAGGATTTAAATACTTCTAACTTAATGAAACATTAAAACCAGCAAGACCATGAACTTTATGGGAAGGTCAAAATATCCCAGTTTCTGGCTTTATAATTTCAACAGTAATTATCAAATATATGATTATCCAATATATCAGACAGTACAAATATATGATTATATAGGTTATATGTATAATCTCTAGTAATGTTTGAGAAGGAACATGCCTCTTTTCAGAGCAGCACAAGTTTGTGCCAGTGGTAGTCTGGGTTTTAGTCTTAGCTCTGTCTCTTAAACAGCCACATGACCTTAGGGAAATCACTCAAGTTCTTTGGGCTCCAGGTTCCTCATCAAAGGAAATAAATGGTTTACTTTATCTAAAACCCTCTAAACTCAACCATTTTCTGGGTCTAAGTTTAGTCAAGTAACTTTAAAATATTTCCCACAATTTTGGGGGTTTGCTTTTATACACTTCTCCCCATTTGGTTCTATTTAATGTTACTTCAGGGGGTAAGTCAGCAGGAAGGAAAAAGTAACAAACTTATCACCAGTTCAATTAGATATTTTATCCACATAAACTCAGAGGAGCAGTTTCATTTATTAAAATATAGGTTTAAAAACAATTTCTTATTTAGGTTAAAATAATAAAGAAGCAAAAGCAAAATATGTTTTAAGCATTTTCTTTGCTCTATCTTGCTTTCCTATGGATATATGCATATTGGAGAACATTAAGTAGCAATTCACAAGCAATCACATTTAGATTTATACACATTTTCAGCTTACTGATAAAAAGATCATTACCTGTGATGGATCATTTGTGGTCAAGTTTCTCCCCAGTACATTTCGTTTCAGTGCAAACCCACTGTTTCTCATCTCCGCTATTAGCTCCGAGGGGTGCATCGATGGCCCTGTTCACAAAAATCGCAGTTTGAATGTATCATTTATGTCTCTCTACCTTTTTCGGACTCCACAGTAGGAATGCAGTTGAAGCTTTGTTAAGTAAAATCACAGCTAAATCAACTCAATAATCTTCTGCTGAGCAAATAATCAGATATGATTTTCTAAAACAGCAGTCTGGAGATTCAGAATAGAAAATAATTGCATTTTTCTTTACGTGCTAGGGGATTCTCTTCTTATGTAACTTTGTCATATTGAAAAAGATACATTTAAGTGTTATCTGCTTGGTAGTTTTTAGTATAAAATCAAGGCAAAATGATAAAAGACTGCAATTAAATTTTTAATAGTTATTCTCTCAGGAAGAATTCAATTTAAAAGAGATACTTTTAAAGGTACACGAGCAATTTATTATTTTAGTTTCTAAATTCGAAATTCCTGCCCTTATTTATCAAATATCAATACTGAATATATTGCCATGTGGTTGCTAATTACCAACATACATATACACACCACCACCTACCACACATGCACATGTGTGTATTCTAGTTAATCCTGCACATATACATACCCAGAATCTGAACCTTCTAGTCATTAGTTCGGGGTTGGTGATAAGCAATTTTAGGCTGGCTATAGATATGTATGTGTTATACTTTCTACAAGCTACTATTTCCACTTTTGCAAAATCTCAAACTTTTTGAAAAGCCAGCTTGTTCTTTTTTTTTTTTTTTTTTTGTCCTTTTGTGTTTTCTAGGGCTGCACTCGCAGCATATGTAAGTTCCCAGGCTAGGGGTCTAATCGGAGCTGTAGCCGCCGGCCGATGCCACAGCCACAGCAAGGCGGGATCCGAGCTGCGTCTGCAACCTACACCACAGCTCACGACAACGCGGGGTCCTTAACCCACTGATCAAGGCCAGGGATCGAACCCGCAACCTCCTGGTTCCTAGTTGGATTCGATAACCACTGAGCCACGACGGAAACTCTGAAAAGACAGCTTGTTTTGGTCACATAATATGCTCTTAAGATATGGATTAAAGACTGATATAATTAAAAACAATTTTTTAAAACATTTGCACTCTTCCCTCAAACATCATTAGGTTTACACAAGATAGAAGACTCTTTCTTCCTTCTTTTGTATGTTCCAGTTTCATTTTGTTTTCCCCGCAGGTAGCAAATAATGCCGACATTTCATGAAAGCTTTTTAAAGTTTCTGGCTCAAAAAAATCATTACACTGGCTTAAATGAACTACACAGAGTGATTGATACATCTGGAATACAAGTAAGATTAAGGGTGTTCCTGGGGAGTTTATAAGGGAAGGTGGGAGATACAGAAACATTCAGAAACCGATTCTTTTGTTTGTTGATTAAATATGTCATCTAAGGAACAAATTTGTTTGTTTTTTGTTTTTTTTTTTTGCTTTTTAGGGCCCCACCCACGGTATATGGAAGTTCCCAGGCTAGGGGTTGAATCAGAGCTACAGCTGCTGGCCTACACCTCAGCCACAGCAACGTGTGATCTAAGCCGCTTTTGCGACAGACACCACAGCTTACTACAACGCTGCATTCTTAACCCACTGAGTGAGGCCGGGGATCAAACTCGCATCCTCATGGAGCCTAGTTGGGTTCATTGACTGCTGAGCCACGAAGAAAACTCCCTAAATATGTCATCTAATTTCTTTACCTTTTTACTGCTTTATTGGTCTTTTACTACTTACTTACATGTTCATAAAAAACAAAAGGCAAAAGGCAAAAAATTCCGAATCTGTTCTCTTGTCAATATCATCTATGGTAAAAGGTTTGGTCAGACAAATTCAGGTGTAGGTTAATAACTTTTATTGGAATCTGGGCCTTACAAACATGAGTAGTCATGTTGCCAAGAACAACTGAAAGTTGGCTCTAGGTATTAGGGAGAAAGAATAAGAAAAACCCTGCCTATTTTTGGAGTATTGGGAAGTTAATAATGTGATGCTTAATTTACTAGGGAATAAAAAGACTTATTTAATTGAAAACAAAAAAAATCATCATAAAGTTGTACCTTTATTTCACTAATATTAACATTTTATTTTAAAACATTGGATTTTTATTCATTTTTTTTCTTTTCCTTTATTTATTTTTTCTTTTTGTGGCTACAACTGCAGCATGTGGAAATTCCTGGGCTAGGGGTCCTATTGGAGCTACAGCTACAGGCCTATGCCACAGCTACAGCAACACTGGATCTAAGCTGCATCTGTGACCTACACTGCAGTCTGCAGCAGTGCCTAATCCTTAACCCACTGAATGATGCCAGGGATCGAACCTGCATCCTCAAAGACAAGACTGGGTCCTTAATCTGCTGAGCCACAATGGGAACTCCTGATTTTTCTTTTATGTAACTATATAATTAATTTAATTCCTGTGGATTACTTTATTGACTTTTTGAAAAATTATTCAATTTAGTTTATAATACTGATAATATGTTAAGTGCAAAACTGAATTTTAAATATTAGTATGGATTGCCTCTAAATGGCACAGAAGTGCTAATATAATTAATAGCTTTAAATTAATTATAGTGTTCACTTTAGTGGCTTCTCAAATTTCACATGTAGGAACATAATTTTATAAAGTAGAAAAATGTCTTTTCTGAAGTGTTAAAACTACATTTCCTTGTCAACAACTTTTTTAGATGTTAAGTGAATTCAGAAAGCAAACATGCTAAGAATTAGGATAAAAACCACTCCAGTAAAGGGCCAAAGAGCTTGGCCATTATGATGAGAGGTTACTCATTTAGTTTTTTCATCAACAGATGGTAATTTTAATAAGATGTTTTAGAAAACATGCTTTAAAAATTTTCTTTACAGTACTTCCAACTATTTCAAGAATATGATCTCTCTTTCCTGAGATAAATTATACAGATTATGAAACAAATATTACTCTTTGATCATTTACATTTCTCCAAAACCTCAATTGAGATTTTGTAGTACATATGCTTAGCATATACTTCCTAACTATAAGACTCTAAATGCAGTGTTTAGTGAAGTACCTGAGAAACAGTACTCAATAAATAGTAACAATTATTACTTTGATCAGTAGCTATAAAACTTTTATGTTTTCACAAAAAATGCCCTTAACAGTAACATTTTTCAAAAATCCAATCTTATTCACTTCTTTTTGTATTTAAACCTTCTCCTTCCATTAGCAAAAGTTCTAGGTTTTGAATATATGATAAGCCAGGTTTAATTAAGATATATTTACCATGATCTTCATACTTTTATGTTATTGTGACAGTGGCTATGTACAGTTAAATTGACAGAAATGACCCCAGCTCTCTGAGAACTCAAAATTTAATTGATATAATAGATTATATAGATGTTGAAAAAAATAGGCTTTAGAAACATGTTTAAAAGCAAAATGACTACTTTTTCTTGATGCCTTGATAATTTAAATTACAGATGGAGTTGGGGCTCAGGAATGTTTGGTTTGTTCTTAAATTTGCTATGGCAGGATAATTCTAGAGAATTCAGAAAAAGGGCATTCGTTTTAAAATGTAGATTTATGAGGGCTCCTTTCTATATCATTTCAGCCGGGCTGGGTTAAGCCCCCATAGCATGAAAACCTGTGTTCCAACTTAGAAAAGCAGGTCCACTGAAGGAACTGTTTTTAGCATTCATTAATTTTGCAAACTTACTTTGCTGTGATATGTGGATAAACATCAAAATACTGATTGAACTGTAGTACTCAGGTCTACGTCCTGATTAGACCCAGACTATTTTCTACTAGAAAAATACCATGAAGTCAGTGTTACGGAAAAGAAAAATTCTCAGAAGGCAAATGATATTGTACAAAATTACGTATATAAAGGGTTTAATCTGTTCATTAAGAGCATTCATTTTTATAGAACTAAACAAAAGCAAGAGAAGGTAAAAAACGTTCCATAGTAAAACAGGTATTTTATCAGAGAACAATATAGGAGTTAAAAAGTGCTGGCTAGGAGGAAGGGCCTACTCCACAGTTAGAGGACACAGCCCCAGGTGACTGCCACCAGGGGCACAGGAGGAAGATGAACACTGAAGGGAGAGGTACTTCTGTTGTTTCACTGCTAACTTAGGTCCATCTGCTCTTCCCAAGGACAGAGGTATCTTCCATTCAAAGTTCATCATTCCTTTCAAACGAAGCATCACTTTCTATAATTTTATCATATTCAGAAGGAGAAGAGAGGACCCTGAGTTGTGGGTTAGGTAAGGCTGTTTCAGAAACACTTCCCCTCTCCTCCTGCCAAATTTAACACAGTAATTTAATTTATAAACTACTACTGTTTGGTAAAACTAAAAGAAAAGGAAAAACAAAAAAAAAATCATCTTGTGTACTGTGACAGTGGTGATCTATTTTTCCTTTCTAGTTGTGTGTCTGTGCTTAAGCTATATACGATGAAAAATTTCAAACCTAGAGAAAATGTAAAGAGCGCTGTATACTCATCACACAGCTTCAACAACTATCAATATTTTGCCCCCCCCCCCTTTTTTTTTGTCTTTTTCAGGGCTGCGCCTGCGGCATATGGAGGTTCCCAGGCTAGAGGTCTAATCAGAGTTGTAGCTGCTGGCCTTCGCCACAGCCACAGCAACATGGGATCTGAGCTGCGTCTGCGACCTACAACACAGCTCACGGCAAAGCCTGATCCTTAACCCACTGAGCAAGGCCAGGGATGGAATCCGCAACCTCATGATTCTTAGTCGGATTCGTTAACCACTGAGCCATGATGGGAATTCCAATATTTTGCCTTTTTTGTTTTACCTATTACCTGCAACATTTTTTGTTAATTTATAATAGAGTATTTTAAATAAAATTTCAGACATGATTTTGGTATATAAATAACTAACAAATATTATGGGCTATCTTAAAACTCTAACACCTTTATTACATTTATTAATACTGACAGTTTTAAAATATCATCTAATATTCAGTCAACATTCACATTTCCCCAGTTGCCTCAAAGTATTTTTACAGTTGGCTTGTTCAGATCAGGATCCAAACAGGTTCTACACATTGCATTTGGTTCATTTAGCTCTTAAGTCATCTCTCTCTCTCTCTGGGGTATAAATGACACATACCTTAAATCTCTTTTAGTCTAAAAAAATTTAGCCATTTTTCCTACACCCCCCCCCTTACTGCTATTCATTTGTTGAAGAAACTGGGTCATTTGTCCTGTAGAATTTCGCCAATTTTGGATAGTGACTGATGTCATTTAATATGTTCTCCTAGCCCCTGTATTTCCTTTAATTAGTAGTTAGAGCTAGAGGCTTATTATTAAATTATTTTGGTATTTTATACCACATACTTTGGAGGAATATATGGAAAGTTTTCTAAAGTTTGGATTCAGGAAAATGACACCCGAAAACAAATGCATTTTTGCTAATTAACTAGACTAAGCAAGAAAGGCTAAAACTTCAACCTGGTATGTTCCTGCTTTCACCATGTATTTATTGTAGTCATAGTAACAGTGATATAACCTTTAAGATGTGTGTGTTTAAAAAAAAAAAAAAGGAATTCTAGCTGAGGCACAGTGGGTTAAGAAACCAACTGCAGTGGCTTGAGTCGCTGAGGAGCTGTGGGTTTGATTCCTGGCTGGGTGCATTGGGTTAAAGGATCTGGAGTTGCTGCAACCGTGGCATAGGTCGCAGTTGCAGCTTGGCCCTGGCCCAGAAACTTCCACATGCCATGGGTGTAGCCATTAAAAAAGAAAACCCCAAACACATCACAAATAAATCATGACTCTTATTTCCATGAAAAGTGCATTTATTCTTTCCTAAAGTTAAACTGACTATATGTAGTGAAAAAGCCACTCCCTGTCACTAAATGTAAAAAGGACACTTAGAGACACTAGTTATAGTACCTGATCAAGAGGGGGGATTATCAATAATTACCTTACACTTATATTTGATTCCTAATATTACCTAACCTTTTTGCTTTAAAGAAAGCTTATAGAGAGTTATCTTAAAAAAAGACTGAAAAGGGGGCCACAGTAGGAGCATGTAACACAAGTCCTAGAGAAAAAGTGAACAAAGCTATTAATAAAGTGTGTGGGTGATTTTTATTTATATAGATGAGAATGTTTTATGTATGATTTTCTAAAGGTTATGCAAGAACCAATTGTGCTGAATTGTAATAAAACTGCTCCATACTGGGAATTTTCTTGACACATTGCCAGTTCATCTTGGTGGAGGCTGGAAACAATAGGGTTTCTTATTGCCCTTATCCTGAGTTCATACTGAAGACAGGTGATTTGATATCAATTAAGACATATAATGTAAAGGAAAAATTAAACATTTCAGTTTTGTCTATGTGTCTGGAAAATACAAAAAAGCAAAAGGCACGAAGAAACTGCCCTTATTGTATGCTACTGAAAAACACTAGCATTAAAAATAACCATGCCTTTCAGAATACCATTAAAGATATTTGAGTTATATTGGATTCCGTCTTTAAACTTACATTTTCAACTTAATTACATGCAGATATTTTAGTGATACCTCCATCACTAAATAATAAAGCGAATAAAGTGAATTCATAGTTCTAGAGGACTAAGAAAAATCATTTGTGTTGTGATGAACAGGAAGTACTAGAAGTCAGCACTATGTGTTACACAAGTTATGAGAATATGGATGTTTGAAAAGTTATGCATCCATGAACCTCAAAAACATTGAGTCAAAGAAGTCAGACGCAGAAGAATATATATTGTATGAGTCCACTTACATGAAGTTCATGAATAGGTAAAAGTAATATATGGGGTTAGAAAGAGCAGTGGCTATAGGTGTAGGAGGCCGACTGGAAAGGGACAGAAAGGTATTTGCCAGGGTGAGGGCGATGCTCTGTGCTCTACACCTTGTCAGAGACATTGGTTACATGGGTGCATCATTTGTCAAACTCAAACTCTACGCCTAAGATCAGTTTATTCAACTTAAAAAAAAAGTTCACATGGGATATTTTAAATCAACCAGCAGTAATTATTATTATTTTTTTTTTTTGTCTTTTTGCCTTTATCTAGAGCCGCACCCGCGGCATATGGAGGTTCCCAGGCTAGGGGTCTAACAGGAGCTGTAGCTGCCGGCCTACACCACAGCCACAGCAACGCGGGATCCGAGCCGCGTCTGCGACCTACACCACAGCTCACGGCAACGCCGGATCCTTAACCCACTGAGCAAGGCCAGGGATCGAACCCACAACCTCATGGTTCTTAGCCGGATTCGTTAACCACTGAGCCACGATGGGAACTCCAGCAGTAATTATTGAATGACTAAGTTACTATACACTCTCACTAGATTTCCATACTAGCTCTCTCTCTCAAATTATGGAGAGAGCTCTGCATAGGGAATTTCAACTAAATTATCCCTGGTATATAACATAGAGTGATTTTACAAATCAATATGTAGTACCAAGGGCTTATTATTTTCTCTCACAACAGGAAGAACAGAGGGAATTCCTGTTGTGGCTCAGTGGGTTAAGAACCCAACTGGTATCCATGAGGATATAGGTTTGCTCCCTGGCCTCGCCCAGTGGGTTAAAAGATTTGGCATTGCCATGAGCTGTGGTGTAGGTTGCAGAAATGGCCTGTGTCTGGGGTTGCTGTGTCTGTGGCACTGTCCAGCAGCTACAGCTCTGATTTGACCCCTAGCCCAGGAACTTCCATATGCTGCAGGTGCAGCCCTAAAAAAGATGAAAAAGAAAGAAAAAAAAATAAAGAACAGAGAACTTGGGGAGTCCCATGGTGGCTCAGTGGGTTAAGGATCTGGTGTTGTCACTGCTGTGGCGTGGGTTTGATACCCGGCCTGGGAACTTACGCATACTGTGGGCATGGCACGCTGCCTCCCCACCCCGACCAAAAATCCACACAGACCTAGGTAGCAAATAAAATAGAAATTAAAGTATTTCCCATGCAAGTCTGATGACTGTCTTTATTTGTTGAAGAGAAAGAAGAGTGTGAGATAAATGCTGATAGCACAGCAAGGTGGCGTCCTAATAGTCAGGGAAAGCCAACCTCAATGGAAGTTGGCTTCTTTTTATAGCCAGAGAGCGGGGGAAGGGGCACTATGATTCTACCGGTTCACTAGGGGTCTGAAACTCTCCTCAGTCCTGATAAGGGCCTGCTTAAGTAAGCCTGATGACTATCTGAAATAAATAAATAAAAGAACAGAGAACTTGGTTTCTGCCTTTGAGGTTATAATCATTTTGAGAAAGTTCATGTAAGAGAACAGGAAAAATATAAATTATAAATTTGTGTTATTAGATATATATAGAAAATAGGATGACAGTGATGTTTAGAATAGGTAGCAAAGCTTTTCCATTCAGTTACTCACTAAACTATTATTTACTAAGCATGTACATTACACAAGACATTGGGAATAAAAGATAAATAATATACAGTCCCTATTTCAGGGAAGCTTATCCTTTCTAGGAAAAAACTAGAAACTGAGTTTGACTTTCAAACTCTCATAGAATTTAGAAAAAGATAAAAAATATGGCACTCTAAATGAGTGGAACATGATGAAGGTTCATGTTAAGTTTGATGTGGGTAGAAGAATTAATACTTACTAGGTAGACTACATTTCATTTATTCTTCTTTTCCCTAGCTAACTTAATTTACTTGAAGCTAGCAGACCTTGAGTAGATGGAATGATGTTAATAGGAAGAGTCATGTAAAAGAGAGTTATGACTGTGATCTGAGAATCATAATACCCCTTTGAGAGTAGAGGAGATATAGCCTCCACTAGCCTCACACATGCCTTGAACACAGAGAGCAGACCCATTTACTGACAAAACAGGACTGCAATTAATATGTTAATGTCAATGGAATTTCAACACACTGCCACTTTAAAAAATTTAATCACTGAATTATAATAGTGCTTATAAATAGTTCAAAATGATAACCACTGGTAATCACTTAGAATAGCCAAAATTTAAAGTACTAATCAAGAGCTCCATTTGACCTTTGAAACACTATGAATTGACAAGTTTTACTGAATAATCTCTCTAATAGGCCAATATTTCTTTTGTGCTATTTAGTTTACCCCTACATTTAAAAAATATATGTTTCTGACTGATCAACTATATATAATGTATTTTTTTTTAAATTGAAGTATAATTGATTTACCATATTGTGTTAGTTTCAGGTATACAGCAAAGTGATTTGGTTATTCAGATATACATGTATATACCTATATTCTTTTAAAAGTTTCTTTTCCATTATAGTTTATTATAAGACATTAAATATTATTCCCTGTGCTATGCAGTAAATTCTTATTGTTTATCTACTTTATACATGGTAGTGTGCATCTGTTAATCCCCTACTTCCAATCTACCCCTCCCCTCTTTCCTTTGGTAACTGTAAGATTGTTTTCTATGCTTGTCTGTTTCTGTTTTTTTAGATTTCACATATAAGTGACATCATATAATATTTGTTTCTCTGTTTGACATATTTCACTTAGTATGATAATCTCTAGGTCCATCCATGTTACTGCAAATGGCATTATTTCATTCTTTTTTATGGCTGAGTGATGACTGACAAGGGCTTAATTCCCAAAATATACAAACAGCTCATATGACTCAATAACAAAAAAAAAAAAAAACAGGAGTTCCCGTCGTGGCGCAGTGGTTAACGAATCCGACTAGGAACGATGAGGTTGCGGGTTCGGTCCCTGGCCTTGCTCAGTGGGTTAACGATCCGGCATTGCCGTGAGCTGTGGTGTAGGTCGCAGACGCGGCTCGGATCCTGCGTTGCTGTGGCCGCGGCGTAGGCCAGTGGCTACAGCTCCGATAAGACCCCTA
>PVHT020000141.1:27486398-27511950 GCA_004024745.2 Catagonus wagneri
AAGATCTTACCACCACATCAGTAGGGATCCTGTAAAATAACAGAAGATTACAACTGAAGCCAGGTGCAGCCTCTACTAAAAGACTCTCTAGGGAAACCCAAAGATAACCAAGGAGACAAAAACAAGGACACTACAAGAAATTTATCCTCTATAATCTATAGCTACAGCAAAGAATAAACACAATCTAACTCCTAGACAGATAAACAAAATCCCACACTAAAGGCTCAGTTCTGTATACCTGGTACATCACGTCTAGCTTTCAACAAAAATACAAGTATGCTAATAGGCAGAAACACAGTTTGGAGAGACAAAGAAAGCACTGGTATCAAACTCTGCTATGATAGAGATCTGGGAATTATCAGACAGGGAATCTAAAATAACTAATATTCATGCTAATGAAAAGGTGGACAAAATGTAAGACATGGTTAATGTAATAAGCATAGAAATGGAAAGTCTGTGAAAGAATCTATTGGAAATGCTAGAAACAAAAAACACTAATAGAAACGAAGACTGCCTTTGATGAGGTCATCAGTAGTCTAGGCATAACTGAGGAAAGAATCGGTGAACTTTTACGATAGATCAACAGAAGCTTCCCAAACTGAAAATTCAAAAAAAAAAAAAGAAAAAGCCAAAATATCCAAAAAATGTAGGAAACTACAAAAGGTATAACATATGTACAATAGGAATATCAGAAGGAAAAGAGAAAAGACAGAAAAGAATAGAAAAAGTATTTGAAATAATAATGCTGAGATGTCTCAAGACTAGTAGTAGATATCAAACCACAAATCCAGGAAGCTCAGAGAATACCAAATAGGATAAACACCGAAAAATCTATACCAAGGTATATGATATTCAAACTGCAGAAAATTGAAGATGAAGAGAAAAATCTTGAAAGATGCCGGGGGCAGGGGGAGAAAAACCTTATTAAAAAAGGAACAAGGATAAGAATTATATATCAGACTCCTCTTAAGAAACTATGCAAACAAGAGGAGAGTGGGGTGAAATAGTTAAAGGTTAAAAGGAAAATCCTACCAACACAGCAATTATCCATTATATATAAAGAAAGGAAGGACATTTGAGAAGAAATAAATAAAAAGATAAAATATTTTCTTTTCTTTTTAGGGCCACCCTCGTGGCATACAGAAGTTCCCAGGCTAGGGGTCGAATCAGAGCTATAGCTGATAGCCTGCACTGCAGCTCATGGCAACAGTGGATCCTTGGCCCAGTGAGTGAGGTCAGGGATCAAAACAGCATCTTCATGGATACTAGTCAGGTTTGTTTCCAGTGTGCCACAAAGGGAACTCCTATTTTTCCTATTTTTAACTGATCTAACAGATAACATCTTATTCAAAGTGGTAACTGATGGAGTTCCCATCATGGCTCAGTGGTTAATGAATCCAACTAGGAACCATGAGGTTGCGGGTTTGATCCCTGGCCTTGCTCAGTGGATTAACGATCCAGCGTTGCCGTGAGCTGTGGTGTAGGTTGCAGACGCGGCTTGGATCCCGCATTGCTATGTCTGTGGCGTGGACCAGCGACTACAGCTCTGATTACACCCCTAGCCTGGGAACCTCCATATGTTGCGAGTGCGGTCCTAAAAAAGGCAAAAAGACAAAAAACAAAACAAAACCAAAAACAACAACAACAAAATGGTAACTGCAACAATATATTGGATGCATTATAACTTAAGGATAAATGACATGTATGACAGCAATGTTGTAAGAGACAGGAAGAAGGAAATGTGTTACATAATAGAAACTGGTTTACCCTGTTATAAGGTACTGGCACTACCTGCAAAGTGGTACAGTTTTACTTTTAAGTGGACTTAGATTAGTTATAAAAATATATTGCAAGTTCTAGGGCAACTACGAAACCTGAAAAAATAAGTATAACCTGTAAGTTAAGAGAGGAGAGAAAATGGAATTACATAAAATACTCAATTAAAATCAGAGAAAACAGGAGAGTAGAAGACAAAAACAAAGAACAAGGGCAACCAATAGTAAACAATTATAAATATGGCAGATCTTAAACTAATTCTATCAATAATAGACCTAATTATGTTGTCTACAAGAAACCCAATTTAAATATAATGACACAGAAAGGAGTTCCCGTGGTGGCACAGTGGTTAACAAATCCGACTAGGAACCATGACGTTGCAGATTTGATCCCTGGCCTCGCTCAGTGGGTTAAGGACCCGGCGTTCCCATGAGCTGTGGTGTAGGTCACAGATGCGGCTCGGAACTGGTGTCGCTGTGGCTGTGGTGTAGGCTGGCAGCTACAGCTCCAATTAGACTCCTAGCCTGGGAACCTCCATATGCGGTGGGTGCGGCCCTAAAAAGACAAAAGACAAAAAAAAACAACTTAACTGTGAAATTAAAATGTTTTAAAATTGACCATGGTAATGGATGTGCAACTTTGTGAATATACAAATTCAAAGCCACGGAACTATATGCTTTAAATGAGTGAACTATATAGCATGTAAGTTATAATTCAGTAAAACTATATATTTATCTATTTATTTTTTGTCTTTTTAGGGCCACACCCACAGCATATGGAGGTTCCTAGGCTAGGGGTCAAATTGAAGCTGTAGCCACCGACCTACACCACAGTCACAGCAACACCAGATCCTAGCTCTACCTGTGACCTATACCACAGCTCATGGCAACGCTGGATCCTTAATCCACTGAGTGATGCCTGCGTCACTCAGTCACTCAAACCTGCGTCCTCACGGATCCTAGTCAGATTTGTTTCTGCTGAGCCACAATGGGAACTCCAGTAAAGCTATTTAAAAAACACTTTCGGAGCTCTCTTTGTGGCTCAGTGGGTTAAAAACTTGACATAGTCTTCATGAGGATGCCAGTTTGATCCCTGGCCTCACTCAGTGTGTTAAGGATCCAGCGTTGCCTCAAGCTGCAGTGTAGGTTGCAGATGCGCCTTGGATCCACTGTTGCTATGGCTGTGGTATAGGCCTACAGCTGCAGCTCTGATTTGGCCCCTAGCCTGGGAACTTCCATATGCTGCAGGTGTGGCTGTAAAAAATAAAAAAAGAAAACCGCTTGCTCAAGAAAATGAAAAGACAAGCCACAGACATGGAAAAAATATCTGCAGAAGACACATCTGATAAAGGACTGTTATCCAAAATATATAAAGAACTCTTAAAACTCAACAGAAAGAAAATAAACCAGTTACAAAAAAATCAGGAGTTCCTGTTGTGGCTCAGTGGAAATAAATCTGACTGGTATCTAGGAGGACGCAGGTTCAATCCCTGGCATCACTCAGTGGGTTAAGGATCTGGTGTTACTGTGAGCTGTGGTGCAGGTCGAAGATGTGGCTTGGAGCTGGAGTTTCAGTGGCTGTGATTTGACCCCTAGCCTGGAACCCTCCATGTGCTGCAAGTGCGGCCCTAGGGGGAAAAAAAAAAAAAGCAAGAAAAAAAAATAAGCCAAAGACCTTAACAGACACCTCGCCAAGAAGGTATAAAGATGGGAAATAAGTATATGAAAAGATGTGCTGCATAATGTGTTATCAGGGAAATGCAAAATAAAACAATGAAATACCACTACACACTTATCAGAATGAACAAAAGCTATAACACTAACAATGCCAAATGCTGGTGAGGATGTGGAGCAACAGAAACTCTCATTCATTGTTGGTAGGAATGCAAAATGGTACGACTACTTTGGAAGACAGTTTGGCAGTTTCTTATAAAACTAAATATACTCAACATATAATCCAGCAATCATGTTCCTTCATATTTATTCAAACGAGTTGAAGACATAACCACACATAAACCTGCACACAGATATTTACAGCAGGTTTATTTATAACTGCCAAAACATGGAAGCAGTCAAGAAGTCCTTCAGCAGGTGAATGGATCAATAAACTGTGGTATAACCAGACAATGGGCTATTAGGCAGCACTAAAAAGAAACTAGTTATCAAGTCATGAAAAGACATGGAGGAAACTTAAATGCACATTACTAAGTGAAAAAAGCCAATCTGAAAAGGCTACACACTATAGATTCCAACTCTATGACCTTCAGGAAAAGGTGAAACTATGGAGACAATAAAAAGACAAGTGGTTAACAGGGGTGAGAGGAGAGGGAGGGATAAACACTCAGAGCACAGACGGTTCTTCAGGGCAGTGAAACTACTCTGTTTGATACAATGATGGTAGATAGATGCCATTATATATTTGTGCAAACCCATGGAACGTACAACACCAAGAGTGAGGTAAACTATGGATTTTGAATGATAATGATGTGTCGATGTAGGTTCATCAACTGTGACAAATGTACCTCTCTGTTCGGGGATGTTGATAAAGCAGAAGGTTATGCATTTGTAGAGGCAGGTGGCAGGTGGGAATTCTCTGTGCTTTTCTCTCAATTTTGCTATGAACCTAAAACTGCTCTAAAAGATAAGGTCTATTAAGAAAAAAAAAAATAAGACTGAAACAAAATAAAAAGATTAAGTAGGAGGCATACATATATATGTGACTATTAAATCCATTAAGAAAGCCAAAAAAACCCACAAAAAAACAAAAAACTCCACTTGCTTTGTTGAAGACTGCCACTGTGGATTTTGAAAATGTTTAATTTAAATATATATGAAAAACATGAGAAAGTAACAGAAGGTAAAGAGGCAATGATAAGAATAAGAGTTATAGTACATGCAAACATATTCAGTTATGTTTTAATATAAAAATATTTTATAAAAATTCAGTCATCACTGAAGCTTGTAAATTTTATACCTAATTTTGATGTATCTTGAGTGGACAAAACTTAAAAAGTTAAGATGATCTTATCAGTAGAAAAGATATTCTAAACCAGCTTAGCCAAAAGAAGCATTTTGATTGCCTAATTTAACTTTGTAAAGGAGAAGGAAATCTTATAGCTGGTCTCTGTAAACCTCACAGCTGGAACATTCTAACAGCACCTTGCAGTTTCCAGTGATCAAAGTAAGTTACTTTATATACTAAACTAAGAATTTCATAATAGAAATAATGTAACACCAGGGGGTGCAGTTATCATGAAATAATTACACTCCTGGGAGATTACAGGCACAAGGCTGTACCCCAGGGGTGTGATTATCCCATGATAACCACATCCACGGAAATTGCCTTATTGCAAAAATAATCTCTATTCACTGGTGAGACATTATTCAATAGGTGATTTTTTTTAAATGAAAAGATTTTTTAGCTTGAATCAGCAAGTGGATTAGGAAATTGGCCAGTTTATTTTTCATTGCATTCAAATTCAGAATATAACATCATTATTTGCTTTCCTATTTGATATAGTAGAGTATTTTTTATTTTGTTTTTGAAAAACCTTTAGGAGTTTCTATTAGTGTTAGTTAAGTGGTACTGCTAAATTTAGGTCAAACTTTAAAGGTATTAAGTGAGCAATACAATTTTAGCAGTTCTTTGCCTTAACGATCAGCAATACAATTTTAAATCATTTCTATGTATATACATATATACATATACATTTTTCTTTTAGGGCCGCACCCGCTGCAAATGGAGGTTCCCAGGCTATGTGTCGAATTGGAGCTATGGCCTCTGGCCTACACCACAGCCATAGCAATGCCAGATCTGAGCCACATCTGTGACCTACACCGCAGCTCACGGCAACACCAGATCCTTAACCCACTGAGCAAGGCCAGGGATCGAACCTGCGTCTCCATGGATGTTAGATTCATTTCTGCTGAGCCACGACAGCAACTCCTATGTATAATTTTTAAGTCTTCTAAAAATATTCATTTAAAAACTAAAAATGTATAGCCACTCTTAATGTTTTAGTCTATCTCCTTCTAGGCATTTTTATTTTCTAAAAGTATCTCCATATGGGGTGTGGAGAAAAAGGAACCCTCCTACACTGTTGGTGGGAATGTAAACTGGTGCAGCCACTACGAAGAACAGTGTAGAAGTTCCTTAGAAACCTAAAAACAGATTACCATATGATTCAGTGATCCCACTCCTAGGCATATATCTGCAGAATACTCTAATTCGAAAAGATACCTGTACCTCGATTTTCAAGGTGGTACTATAATAGCCAAGACATGGAAGTAACCTAAGTGTCCATTGACAGAGAAACAGATAAAAAAGATGTGGTGTATATATATAAAAATTGGAATATTACTCAGTCATAAAAATAATGAAATAATGCCATTTATAGCAACATGGATAGACCTAGAGATTATTATACTAAGTGAAGTCAGACAGAGAAAGACAAATACGTGATTTTGCTCATTTGTGGAATCTAAAAACAGATACAAATTAATTTATTTACAAAATAGAAGCAGACTCACAGACATTGAAAACAAACTTACGATTATCAAAGGAGAAGGGTGGGGGGAGGATAAATTAGGAGTTTGGGTTAACAGATACAAATTACTATTTTATAAAATAGATAAACCAACAAGAACCTACTGTATAGCATAGGGAACTATACTCAATATCTTATAATACCTAAAATGGAAAAGAGTCTGAAAAAGTATATATGTACATATATACATATACACACATACATATACATACATGTGTGTATGTATGTATAACTGAATAACTTTGGTGTATTCCTTGAAATTAGAACAACATTGAAAATTAACTATACTTCAATAAAAATTTTTTGAAAAACAGAAAAAATATCTCTATATGCCTACCTAAAGATGTAAAGAGAAATATGAATAGAATCCATGTAACCACTTTGTTTTATAATCTGCCTTTTTATTTTTGTCTGTACCTATGGCATACAGTAATTCCTGGACCAGGGACTGAACCTAAGCCATAGCAGCAACATGAACCACAGCAAATAAGAACGCCAGATCCTGGAGTTCCCGTCGTGGCTCAGCGGTTAACGAATCCGACCAAGAACCATGAGGTTGCGGGTTCGATCCCTGGCCTCGCTCAGCGGGTTAAGGATCCGGTGTTGCCGTGAGTTGCAGTGTAGGTTGCAGACGCGGCTCGGATCCCGCGTTGCTGTGGCGAAGGCCGGCGGCTACAGCTCCTGTTAGACCCCTATCCTGGGAACCTCCATATGCCGCGGGTGCGGCCCTAGATAAGGCAAAAAGACAAAAAAAAAAAGAATGCCAGATCCTTAACCTGCGGAGCTACCAGGGAAATCCTATGATGTTCTTTTTATTTGACCAAATGTTGTAAACAACACCCAATTATTAAGAAATCTTCCTATCATTTTTAATGGTTGCATAGCATAGTACTCCTTATGACAATATCCCTTAATTATTTACTTAATACCCTTTTATTAGCTATTTAGGTTCTCTACCTGCCTTACTATTATTATACACAATGCTTTGCAACAAAATGATAAGACATATCCACAATTATCTCTTAGGATAAATTCATGACTGTGTAATAGTAGTAAAACATAATTTAAATAAGCAAATAAACAAAAAAGGAAGTATTTCCCAAATCTTCAGTTGCTCTTACATACAGCTGAAGCTGAAGTTTCCCAGCTGTGACAGTATCAGAAATAGATCAGTAACTCTTGTCATCTTATATGGTATCATAGACAGTAAAAGTTACTGATCTATTTTTACTATAATTGTATCACAGAGTTCAGTGCTTTGGGGTATTCTTAGAAAAGTAAGACATAGGATTTAAGAAATTTAAAATAGTCTCTGTATTTACCAGTATCTGTTCTCACACTTATGCTTTTGTCAATTTGAAAGGAAAAACTGGAAATTGAAATTTCCCTAACACCTTCTTCGTCTTTTTTTTTTTAACCTTATTTAGGGCCACCCCGCAGCATATGGAGGTTCCCAGGCTAGGGGTCTAACGGGAGCTGTAGCTGCCGGCCTTCGCCACAGCCACAGCAACGCGGGATCCGAGCTGCGTCTGCAACCTACACCACAGCTCACGGCAATGCCGGATTCCTTTTTTTTTTTTTAAACTGTATTTATTTACTTATTTTTTGCCTTTTGTCATTTTAGGGCCACACTCGCGGCATGTGGAGGTTCCCAGGCTAGGGGTCTAATCAGAGCTGCAGCCGCTGGCCTACGCCGCAGCCACAGCCACAGCAACGCAGGATCCGAGCCGTGTCTGCGACCTACACCATAGCTCACGGCAAAGCCTGAGCAAGGGCAGGGATTGAACCCGCAACCCCATGGTTCCTAGTCGGATTCATCAACCACTGTGCCACGACGGGAACTCCCAACGCCAGATTCTTAACCCACTGAGCATGGCTAGGGATCGAACCCGCAACCTCATGGTTCCTAGTCGGATTCGTTAACCACTGAGCCATGATGGGAACTCCCTAACACATTTTTCTATAAAGACTGAAGAAAGAATTAATTCAGTCTGATAGTTATTTCTCACCATGAACATACCCTTAACAGCACATCCTATTTTTTGAGAGTCATTCAAATCTGGTTTTCCTCAAAGTCATTTAAGATAAACCTTCTGTGTTTGTTTTTCTTCTGTTGGTTTTCCTTTTAGGTCAACCTTTATCCGTCTAAATCTGAATAATTCTTCACAGGTCATTATAATCCCACCTCTATTCAGTTCATTATTTATTTATTTTTGCTTTTTATGGCCGCACCCGCGGCATATGGAGGTTCCCAGGCTAGGGGTCGAATAGGAGCTACAGTTGGCCTATGCCACAGCCATAGCAACACAGGATCCGAGCTGCATCTGCGACCTACACCATGGCTCACAGCAACGCCAGATCCTTAACCCACTGAGCGAGGCCAGGGATCGAACCTGCAACTTCATGGTTCCTAGTCAGATTCATTTCTGCTGCGCCATAATGGGAACTCCCAGTTCAGAATTTAATACCCAGGTATTAAATAGATTCTTATTTAATATTCTAGTTTTGTCTTCCTGAGTAGATCGTAAATTGAGTTATTCTGTTTCTTACTGAACTGTGAACTAAGAGTTAGAGCCCATATCCATGAGCCTGGAACATAGAAATTCAAAAAATAAAACTTCTGGCTGATATGCAGGATGTCAAATACATAGTTGCCAAGAATAATTATCTCATAGAGTAAAAAAAAAAAAAGAAACTTTAATTTTAAGAATTTTCATATAAAGCTTTTAATTCAGTTAGCCATCCTTTTACTAAAGACAGAGCCTCTAAAACCTTACAGATTTAGGAGTTCCCATCATGGCATGGCGGTTAACGAATCCGACTAGGAACCATGAGGTTGCAGGTTTGATTCCTGGCCTTGCTCAGTGGGTTAACAATCTGGCGTTGCCACGAGCTGTGGTGTAGGTCACAGAGGTGGCTTGGATCCTGTGTTGCTGTGGTGGTGGTGTAGGCCGGCGGCTATAGCTCTGACTAGACCCCTAGCCTGGGAACCTCCATATGCCACAGGTGTGGCCCTAAAATGACCAAAAAGGTAAATAAATAAATAAATAAATAAAATCTTACAGATTTAAAAAATAACTCGAGTCTAAAAGATTATTTTAACTTTACCTACTAAATGCTTTACATACTTTTAAAACAATACTACTTCTTAATTTTTTTTTACTTGATATATCCGGGTATATCCTCACAGGTCAACACAGGTCTATAGCTCTATTCATATATTTCTATTCATATCTAATGGCTATACGGTATTCCATTTTGGGGGATGTTTCATAATTTATCATTTTTTATTTTTTGCTTTTCAGGGCTGTGTGTGCAGCATATGAAGTTCCCAGGCTAGGGGTCGAATTGGAGCTGGATCTGGAGCTGCAAGCCTATGCCACAGCCATAGCAACGCAGGAACCAAGCTGCATCTTTGACCTACACCACAGCTCAGGGAAACACCGGATCCTTAACCCGCTGAGTGAGGCCAGGGGTCAAACCTGCATCCTTATGGATACTAGTTGGGTTCATTACCACCGAGTCACAATAGGAACTCCACTCCTTTAAAATATACTAATAAAGTGCTTACTATGTGCCAAGCACTAT
The DNA here is from genome assembly GCA_004024745.2 of Catagonus wagneri. Classification (NCBI taxonomy): domain Eukaryota; kingdom Metazoa; phylum Chordata; class Mammalia; order Artiodactyla; family Tayassuidae; genus Catagonus; species Catagonus wagneri. The sequence continues at coordinate 27,496,309 of PVHT020000141.1, forward strand.
TCCAAGCATTACACATGCATTAATTCATTCAATTCTCATAACAGCCTTTGAGGTAGGTACTAACATAATATTTTACAGTTATTGTGGACTGAGGCACGGAGCAGTTAAGAGGCTTGCTTAGAGTCACATGGCTACTAAGTAGAGCAGGGGTTCCAAATCAGGCATCTGTGTACCTCCATGCCTCCACAGTCTGCACTGTTAACTACCTAACTCTCAGATTTTATGGTTCCCTCTCTGTGGAAAGTTGTTCCTTTAGCCTAGATGCCAGATGCTCTTCTCCTTCCTTGATCCTGCATGGCTGGATTTTCCCTGTCATCTAGGTCTCAGGCTGACATCACTTCCTCAGAGGGCCCCTTCCAGACCACTGCACCTAGATTTCCCCCACTTAGTTCTTATCACAGCATCCAATGTAATTTTCATCATAGAACTTATACATACCTAGTATTTTCTTATTTATTTATTTTGTGTCATTTCCAATAGAATTAAAGAAACTTTTCTGTCTTGCTTCTGCATTCCTAGAGCCTAGTAAAATGCCTAGCACAGAGTAAGTACTCCATATATGACTGTTGAATAAATCAGTGAGTTTATTTTACCAACACCTTACCGGTAGACATTTAGGGTTATTTCTGATCTTTTACTACTATAAACGCTTGTGCATCCACCTTATCACTTTTTTGTTATAAATTCCTGGAAGGTAAACTTCTAGTAAAAAGAATATGCATGTCTTTAAGGCCTTTGATACATATCATCAAATGACTCTTCAGAAAGGTTGCTACAGTTCTATCAACAGTGGTTTAAAATGTTCATTTTACCACACTTGCTCCAAAATGGATGTGTTGTTCTTATAAACCTTTAGCACAAGTTCTTCTGGTTGTTGTTAGTAGACTTTCTAACATAGATTAAAAAGAAAGCAGGTCTATCGATTACTAAATAAAGGGCTATCCTAGTCTATGGTCTATATTCTAGTCTCCTAGTATCATAGAGTCAATCTTACTCATTCTCTTAAAGCAGGATCAAAGTAAGTCAAGGCTGAGGAACAAAGGCAGCAACTACCACTGCCTGAGCCTAGTTAACAGAGGAGTCATGCAGCTGTAAGGGCAATGTGAGGATGGAGTGAAGGAAAAGATAAGAAAGAAGCAATCCCTACCAGAAAACAGAATATAACTTTCTGACATAACAAGAGATCCCCGTGACTACCAAAATTAGTGGTCAGAGATATCTGCACCAAAAGATTCTTCATTCTACTCCACCAACCTTTTCTCTGGGGCTTTATCTCTTTGGAAGTTTCTCTCCCTTCTTTCACTGGTTGAGTGAGGGCAGGGGAGAGAGAGCACAGTATGTGGGCTTGATGAGAACCTTCGCTGTAGCATCAGCAGGATGTTCTTTTGCCAGAGATTGCCCGACCAAGGTCTGTATTGACAGTCTCTCACCACTGAACAGTTTTCCTTCTACTTAAAATGTGGTTAAAAAAAAATTTTAGGGAGTTCCCATCGTGGTGCAGCGGTTAACTAATATGACTAAGAACCATGAGGTTGCGGGTTCAATCCCTGACCTTGCTCAGTGGGTTAATGATCCGGCGTTGCCGTGAGATGTGGTATAGGTTGCAGACGTGGCTTGGATCCTGCGTTGCTGTGGCTGCGGTGTAGGCCGGCGGCTAACAGGTCCGATTAGACCCCTAGCCTGGGAACCTCCACATGCTGTGGGTGCGGCCCTAAAATGACAAAATGGCAAAAAAAAAAAAAATTTTAGAGCAATAGGAGTTTTAAAAAATCAGTTGTAATATTCTTAAAAATTCTTTTAATTATAGTTGATTTACAATGTTCTGTAGTCGTAATATTCTATCTGTGTACTTCCACTAACCATTCTGCACCATTAATGAGACTGTCAAATCCAATGATGGATCAAATTCCTAAACTCCTAATATGAGAACTGGCATCTTGAATCCTATGGCCTGCATCTGACTTGCCATAAGGAAGCCTGATTTCTTTTCTTTCCTTCTTTCTTTTTTTTTTGGTCTTTTTGTCTTTTCAGGGCTGCACCTGCGGCATATGGAGATTCCCAGGCTAGGGGTCAAACTGGAGCTGTAGCTGCTGGCCTATGCAATGCAGGGTCCGAGCAACGTCTGTGACCTACACCACAGCTCACGGCAATGCTAGATCCTTAACCTCCTGAGCAAGGCCAGGGATCAAATCTGCGTCCCCATGGATACTAACTGGGTTTGTTAACCACTAAGCCACGATGGCAACTCCCTCATCTTTATTTTTACATGAGGAATTGAATCTCATAAAAGTAAAATGACTTGTTATAGGGTTAAGCAGGATATTTCTATTATGATCCATTATGAGTTACTGTTGGATTAGTATGGCAGTTTTAATAATATACTAACAATGCACTGATAAACTTAAGTTAAAACTTCTCAGTTTTAATGTCACTTTATAGAAAGAACCCAAATAATCCAAAGCATATTAGATCAATTTTTCTTAAGTAGACAATAACATGCAGGAGGGTAAATAACTTTCAAGTAAAAATTAATTTTAACATATTTAACATCCTTTAAAAGTCAAGTTTTTTAAATGGAAGTATTAGTTGACTTACAATGCTGTGTTAGTTTTTGCTGTACCGCAAAGTGATTCATTTATACATATATATACATTTTGGTTTATCTTAGGATATTGAATATAGTTCCCTGTGCTATACAGTAGGACCATGTTGTTTACCATTAAAACTTAGTTTTGATTTTGTCTCTGAACAAATAAAGAGTGATAGCTGAGGCTTCCAGTCCAGCCCAGTTCTACAACTCAGGAGGACACAAGAGAAATAACCATTTTCTCCTTTTCTTTTTTTAGGTTACAAACCTGACAAACTATGCTTAATAAACCTGTTACTTTTAAAATCAATTTCATAGGGCCTTTGGCTAGAAAAATTAAATCAAATTCTAATACACAGCACTTCAAATTGAAAACAATGATCAGAGTTTCCCACTGACCATCGTATTCTGGGAATGTGACCCAACCCCCCAAAACCAAATCAAACCAATTCCCAGAGAAAGAGACTAAAAAAAACCCGTTATTTTAGCTTTCCTTGTTTGTACTTGATATAAATTCTAAAACAAATAAATTATGTCTAGTGCTTACCTGAGCCATCAGTGGGAACTGAACTTGCATTAATTCCAGAAAGACCAAACAAGGGACATTCTCGATCTGTGTTGACATGACCCCATTTGTGACATTTAATGCACCTCACATTTCGAACCTGAGAAATAATGAACATTAATTATTTTGGTTATTAAAATACTAAGAATCTAACCAATGTTCAAATCCCTACTCCTCAGTCGAGTTTAAGTTAATATTGTTTCTAAAAGATCTCTGGGGAAAGACACTCCATAATTACACTTTTTTTTTTTGTAGTTTCCCAGGCTAGGAGTCGAATTGAAGCTGTAGCCACTGGCCTACGCCACAGCCACAGCAACGCCAGATCTGAGCAGCGTCTGTGATCTACACCACAGCTGATGGCAACACTGGATCGCTGACCTAATGAGTGAGGCCAGGGATCGAACACATATCCTCATGTATCCTAGTCAGGTTTGTTAACCACTGAGCCACGAGGGGAACTTCCATAACAATACTTGATGTGGTAATTCGAACACTAAAATCTTTTACTATAAACTGTACCTAAAAGCTAAGCTGAATCCTATTTCTTTTTGGGTTTTTGACTTGGTGGCAATAAAACAATGTCATACAAAAAAGAAATGGTAAAATACCAAAAAAGGAATTATGTCATGGCTTAATCTTAAGTTTTCTAATTTTATTTTATTTTTATTTTTTTATCTTTTAGGGCCACACCTGCGGCGTATGGAGGTTCCCAGGCTAGGGGTCTAATCGGAGCTGTTGCTGCTGGCCTATGCCAGAGCCACAGCAATGCCAGATCCGAGCCGTGTCTGCGATCTACACCACAGCTCACGGCAACGCCGGATCCTTAGCCCACTGAGTGAGGCCAGGGATCGAACCCGCAATCTTATGGTTCCTAGTCCGATTCGTTAACTGCTGAGCCACGAGGGGAACTCCAAAATTCTCTAATTTTAAAAGTTAACCTTTGAGGTTTCAATTTCCTAAACCAGGGGCTGGCAAACTTTTTCTATAAAGGTCCAGGTAGGAAATATTTTAGGCTTCATGGGCCAAAGGTCTCTGTTGCAACTACTCAACTCTGCCAATATAGCAGGAAAGCAGCTGGAGACAATATGTAAATGAATAAGCAAGGCGGTGTTCAAAAAAATGTTATTTATAACAAGGACCTGGCCCTCTGGTGATAGTTTGTCCTGGTTCTAAACAAACAGTTTATATTTTTTTCTTGACCTTGAGCTAATTCTTCAAATTCCTTGAAAACTGCAGAGACCATTATCGTCATAACCCTCAGTTACAAAATTCTGAATCCTATCTTTTATCAGTCTACTACATTTAATGTTTTCTATCCTAGACCTTATTATCAGATACAAATAGAAAACATAAAGCCCCCTTAGGTTTAAAAACCTTTGGACAACAATATAAAGAAATGTATACAAAAATGATTCTTACAGAATAAATATGTGTCACTTGCCTGAATACCAAAGGGCTGATCTCTAATGTTCATGTCATCTTTGGCATATCTATTAAGTACAGAAAATGCAGATACAATATTCAGAATAATTTAACAAATTAAACTAAAAACAAGTTCTAAGTAAATTATAAAATGTACTTCAATAAATATATAGAACCATAACATCTATTTAATATTTCCCAAATACCACTTCATCATTAAGTATCATCTGATGATTTGTGAGTTAAATAAAAAAAACAAAAAACAAAAGACCATGATCAAGCAAAGTAGTTGCATAAAACAAATCATTAAAAATAATTTTTTACATTAGTTGCTTTCTCTAGTAAATACAAAGGCAAAATAAGACTGGATATGAGATAAATTTAATGATACATATTTTATTTTAAAAGAAAACTAGTTCTTACTTTTCCCGTGGGGCTCCTTTCTGCCATTCAAATTTGTATTCAGTCTCTCCTTCTGTTTCTTCTTTCTAAAAACATTGATTAAAGTCTTTCAATTTTTCCATAAAATTACAAACTATTGCAAGTAAATCCAAACACAGAAAACAGCACTTTACCTCTTTGTTTTCTTGATTGCATATCAAAAATGTAGGAGAAAAAAAAAGGTAGGTCAAGTTAAAAACATCAACATGAAAGTCTGCTTTCATATACTACACTATGATATTATGGTATTTAACTGTAACTTGTAAGAATATATTAGTTTGATTTTTTTCTTCTCACTAGATAAAATTCAAATCAGTGGAGGATAAAAAACAGTATTGAATGAGATAGTATTTACTAAACACGTTAATTGCTAATCTTTAAACTTCTATATGTTTCATTGACAGTGAATACTATGCTTTCTAGTTTTAAGTGTAGTCAGTTAGAAGGACTAAAGACACAAATTATAGAAGAGTAAATGTACTTATGGGGATGTTGAGTATCTTTTCCTCCCCAAAGGACAAGTCTCAAAATTATTACTAGATTAGACAAATATTTTTAGTATTTACTCTACTGTATTCATTATAGTATTTAAAAAATTATTGTACAGAATGGAGAGCAACTTTTCAAAAATGTCTGTCGTGACAGTTCTCAATCTTTAGTTGTAAAGACTTAAATAAAAGGAAATGAATCAAGTACCTTTTTTAGCCCCTGGTGGGGCCTCATACATGAAATTAAGACCATTTTTTACACGTTCATCTCCCATAAGCAATCTAAGTAAAACAAGACATATTATGTTAGGAGGAAATAATTACAGAATAACTGTCCCTCCATACCCCAAAATCCTAAGGGAATTAGGGTAAACTACTTTTATTATAGATAAATTCCAAAACTTTACTCCACCAATCAGATGAAATCTATTAAATATCTGAATGGAAATTCCAACACTGCTGCCTGTTTAGTAACTGGTTATAAGTTCTGAGACTTTCTCATTACCTGAGCAAATGGGGCCCTCTCAACCAAAATGGGGAAAAATGTCATGATCACCCTAACAAGCTTTTCTTAAACTTTGAAATGCTGTGAAAATAGAGACAGCTTTGAGATCCTATATGCCAGCAAATTTGCAATTAAGGTAAATAATGCCAACATTTTTTTCTTAATTGTGAGGAAACGTTTTAGAAAAAATGAGTCTTTCCTAAGCGTTAGGAAGTCAGATCCAATTAATGCTTGTCAGAGTCAAAGTTAATAAGAGAATCAAATTCTTTAGTGAGGCCAATGAAGACAGACTAGTTTAAAGATAATCTACAGCGGGTTAATTATCATGATGAGATCAATAACTGTTGCATCTTAAAAATCATTTTCTTTTCTTATCATTTCTGTTTTAACACTGAAAGTTTTCTGTTTGGGTTCTGTTTAGAGAGATATGCTATGCTTTTGAGAAAAAAAAGCTGTTACAAACTGAATGAATGATTAAAGTTTTAATTCATAAGATCCAAGTAAATTACTGGTCATAAAGAAGAAGGCTAAAGAGTGAACAGAATTTCCTCTTGTATTTGGAAAAGGCAATCACAAAGGATATACCACATGATTATAATTCCTCTTTTCTTATTTCCAAAGGAGTTTATAAAGAATTATAAGGAAAAAGAGAGCAAAAGGATGACAGGATATACATCTATACTATAATAGAGTATTATTCAGCAATAAAAAGGAAAAAACTACTGACATATGATATAACATAAACGAACTTCAAAAACACTACAAAATAAAGAAGCCAGTCACAACCACATATTATATGATCCCATTTATATGCCATTTCCAGAATAGGTATATCTATAGAGACAGTGGTTGCTTTGGGCTCAGAAGTAGAAGGAGGCATAGGGTGTGGGAATGGGGAATGACTGCTAATGGGTACAAGATTTGTTTTCTGGAAGTTCCCATCATGGTGCAGTGGAAACAACTCCAACTAGGAACCATGAGGCTGCGGGTTCGATCCCTGACATTGCTCAGTGGGTTAAGGATGTGGTATTACTGTGAGCTGTGGTGTATGCTGCAGATGCGGCTTGGATCCCGCGTTGCTATGGCTGTGGTGTAGGCCGGCAGCAACAGCTCTGATTAGACCGCTAGCCTGGGAGCCTCCATATGCGGTGGGCGTGGTCCTAAAAAAAGCAAAAAAAGGTTTCTTTTTTGGATGATGAAAATGATCTGAAATGAGATTATGGTGATGGCTCCAAAACTCCAAATATACTTAAAACCTATGTATTCTTTATAGTGTATAAATTGTATCTTATCTTTAATTAGCACTATTTAAAAAATTAAAATCAAGCACATGAGGAGTTCCCATTGTGGCTTAGTAGGTTAAGAACCTGACCAGTATCCATGAGGATATGAATTTGATCCCTGGCCTCACTCAGTGGGTTAAAATCCCACTGTGAGTTGTGGTATAGGCTTGGATGTGGCACTGCTGTGGCTGTGGTGTAGGCCGTAGCTGCAGCCCCAATTCAACCCCCAGCCAAGGAATTTCCATATGCCACAGGTGCGGGCTTAAAAAAAAAAAAATTAAAATAAAATCAAGCACGTGAAAAGCTCAACATCGCTAGTTATTAGGGAAATGTAAATCAAAACCATGAGATACCAAAAAAAAAACCAAACCATGAGATACCATTTCACACTCATTAGGATGGCTATTATCTGAAAAAAAAAAGAAGGGGAAATAACAAATGTTGGTGAGTTTGTGGAGAAAATGGAACCCTTATGCATTACTGATGGGAATGTAAAATGGTGCAGCCGCTGTGGAAAACAGTTTGGTGGATTTTCAATAGCCAAGCATAGAATAACTACATGATCCAGCAATTCTACTGCTAGGTATATCCCAAAGGAACTGAAGGCAGGGAGCTAAACAGATTTTTGTATGCAAGTGTTTATAGCAGCATTATTCAAAATAGCCATAAGGTGGAATTCAAAAAGATGGATGAATGGATAGACCCAACTTGCTATATACATACAATGGAATATTATTTGGCCATAAAAAGGAGTATGTTCTGATTCATGCTACAATATGGATGACTCTTGAACTTGTTATGCTAAATGAAATAAGCCAGACACAAAAGGACAAATGGTGTATGATTCCACTTACATGATGTACCTAGAATAGGCAAATTCATAGAGACAGAAAGAAGAATAGTTTCACAGGAGCTGGAGGGAAGGGGAATAGAAAGTTACTGTTTAATGGGTATAGCATTTCTTTTTGGGGTAATGAAAAAAATTTGGAAATGGTGGTGATGATACACAACACTGTGAATGTAATTAATGCCACTGAATCATGCATGTTAAAAAATGGTAAATTTTATGTTTTATATATATATGTATATCTATCTGTCTACCTATCTGTCCCCCCAAAAAGCATTCCATTTATATTGAAACAAAAATAACATAAAATCAAAACTGGAAGATCCATTTCCATTTTGTGTAAAATTCAACAGGTATACAAAATGAAAGATAAAGTTATGATATTAGCATTTTTGTTTTAACTTCAACTAAAAATCTACACAGATTCTCTTTTTCTTCTTCCTTCCTTTCCCCCTCCCTCCCTTTTCTTTCCTTCTTCTTCTTCCTTCCTTCCTTCCTTTCTTCCCTTCCCTTCTCTTCCCCTTCCTTCCTTCTTTCCCTCCTTTTTTTTTTTTGGGTTTTTAGGGCCACACCAGCAGAATATGGAAGTTCCTAGGCTAGGTCGAATCAGAACTACAGCTGCCTATACCACAGCCACGACAATGCAGGATCCAGTATAGGTCTTAGATGTGGCTTGGATCCCGCGTTGCTACGGCTGTGGTGTGACTCAGTAAGGAATAGTCTCATGGAATTGATTATTCTAAAAACACCAGCAGGGTGGAATTTCTTACCTATTATCGTATGATTCTTGCTCTTTAAGATATTGCTGCATTAATTCTTCTTGTTTCTTCTTATCATATGATATTTTCTGTTCTGCCATCCATACCTAAATTAGTAAAGTAAAAAACTTAAATAGGAAGTTTGCTCTCTTTTATAATAAAATGTAAAATGCTATCATGTATAGTTTACAACATATTCTACTTTGGTCATAATATCATCATCACAAAATAACAACTCAAAAATCTGATTTGTGACTTGATAGAAGTCCTTAAATATTACCATTCAAAATAACTAAACTTTTAGGTAAGAATGTCAAACTTGAGAACCACTCTGAGCACTTGGAATACAACAGCGTCCTGCACTCACTCCTTGTGTTGTTTCAGAGAAGGAACTGGCCATCTCTCTACATGGAATATGTCTAGTCCAGTAAGGTTAAACAATGCCCACAGGTGCCAATGGTCATTGACATCCTAAGAGAGGAGAAATGGAAGACAAGGAGGAGAAAAAAAGGAAAGGAGAGGAAAGGCAGTTGTAGAAAAAAGGGAGACGACAAGTGGGAAAACAAAGAGATAATACAGGTGTATCTGATGTCCTGCAGCTGCTCAAAGGCACCACCACCCACCACAGGTTGAATGAGTCCCTATGTAAAATTCTGAGTCATAAAAATGGTGAAGGTAAAAAGTCCATGCAAGGATATTTAATCATGTTATTTGCAGGTTTAAAAGGTATCAATGCCTTCCTACCCCCTTTAAAGGAAAGGACCAAGTGTCTGATGACCATTCAACATAAACATCAAGTCAAAACTTTATAAACATGCTAAGTTTTTGGTTTTTTGATGTTTTGTTTTGTTTTGTTTTTCCATGCCCACGGCATGTGCAAGTTTCCGGGTCAGGGACTAAACCTGCACCACAGCAATGAACCCAACTGCTGCAGTGACAATTAGTTGACTAGATAAAGGGTGATGGGAAAGGATGAATCTTGAATTTCTGGCTTGGGTGACTGGATGAAGGGTTGTGTTACTAACTCTGTTTTATACTGATATGAGAAAAGGAAGTATCAAAAGAGCTTATTTAGGATAAAAGTTCCATTTCAAGTATGTTGAGTTTGAGATGCCAGTAGGATATCAAGATAAAATTGTCCAAAAAAAAAAAAGATAAAATTGTCCAGTATATAGTTGTCTTCAGGTGCCTCCAGCTAGGGGGAAAGATGCTGATTTGAAAGTCAGGAATAAAGAAAAGGTTTATTCATGAAATTGGCTGTGATTGCTTGGGAAAGCATATAGAGTAAGTAAGACATGGGCCTTGGATGAAACTCTGGTTACCAGCTGTATTTTATGAGCAGGCTAAAAATAAGGACATGTGCAGCAGCAATTAACATTTTACTGAGTACTCCCTCTAGCTGGTGGGCAGAGTGGTACTTGTTTCAAAGCCTTTACCTACACCATCTTATTTAGTCCTCATAACAATTTCGAAAGTCATGGCAATTGATACTGATTCTTTTTTTTCCATCTTGGCTGCAACCGAGGCATGCAGAACTTCCTGGGTCAGGGACTGAACCCGCGTCACAGCAGTGACAACACTGAATCCTTAGCTCGCTGAGACACAAGGGAACTCCATATTGATCATTCTTAATTTATAGATTAAATATTTTGTGCAAGGATATTAATATTTTGTGCAAGGTCTTGGGGCTAAAAGCTACTGCGCTGGAATAAGAGAATCTAGGGCTAGTTTCAACGTTCACTCTTTCTACTTCACCATTCTGCTTTCCACTGCCATAATATTCAGCACACCTTTTTTTTGTAGTGGGCTTAGCAGACTGTAAGTGGTTATTTAAAAAGCCAAAGTTCAATTAGGTCATCAGACAGACACTACATTATCGGATGGGATAAAAAGAGGAAGGGGTGACTTTTATTTCCCTTTAAAAAATCTGTCTTAGGAGTTCCTGGCATGGCTCAGCGGAAACGAATCCGACTAGGAACCATGAGGTTGCGGGTTCGATCCCTAGCCTCGCTCAGTGGGTTAAGGATTCGGCGTTGCCATGAGCTGTGGTGTAGGTCGAAGAAGTAGGTCGGATCCCGCGTTGCTGTGGCATAGGCCGGCAGCTGTAACTCCAATTCGACACCTAGCCTGGGAATCTCCACATGCCGCGGGTGCGGCCCTAAAATGACAAAAGACAAAAAACAAAAACAAACAGAATCTATCTTAAATAGATAGGAAGTCTTCAACGTACAGGCTAGCAAAGTTCAGAAATCGTGATCTCTGGGATCCGAAAAGAAAAAAATCAGAATCTGCTGAGGGAACTGATGAGGAATCCTATCATCAGTCTTCAAATCTTAACGATTTACATTCTAGCTGATAGAACCGAAAGACCTGACAGAGCCGCTCCTCTCTTGGCTAATGTAGAATAAACGTTGAGGGGCAGCTTCGTCAGAGAGTTTCAGCGAAGATGGAATGAGGAATGCCAAGGCTTTAGACAAGAAGAAGAAGCGATTTGCCAGGGATCCCACAGATACTTCCACTCTCACTTCCAGAAGCTCCTGGGAACCAAGGCGCCAAGGGCTTGCTCCCCTTACTCACTTTTTTGATGTTGGATTTGGAGGCAGGATGAAAGTCCTTCTTGCACATGAAATTGGCGAAGGATTTCCCCATTTTGGATCCTGAGCTGGGAAAGGCAGCGGCTAGATCTGTGGGCAATGTAAACAAACCCTGCCGCCTAACCGGAACTGCGCTTCCCGTGGTAGCGTGAACTTCCGGGGTCAAAGGGGGTCGCTTCCGGCAGCTGGCGCGTCGGCCGGCCTCTAGTCGCCTCTCCTTCCTTTCACTTTGCATAGCTCGGAGACCTGGTGAGGGGCGTCCACGGGGGAGGGGCTAGCACAGTCAATACTAGGAAGTAGGAAGTTGGGAACTGCGGCACAAGGGGGGACTGAGGGGCTTCTTGGAGAGGCTTCGGGGAGGGGCCTGGTCGCAGCTGCGCGGGTTGCAATTTGAGCGCCGGCGGCTGGGCGGTGGAGTGCGCGCTGGGGTGCCGTTCTTAGGCTGGAGGTGCTTGAAGTCAGAGAGCCTTTTATTCTGTGAACTGACTCGAGTTACACAAAACTTTTCTGCACCAACTTTTCTCATCTGTGTTACTAAAGTAGTAATTCTTGTTCTAAATGTAGTACATTTTTGAGGATCGAGCGATATGGTGTTTCTGAAAGCGCTTGGTGAACTAAAAAGTATATAAAATAGAATACCAGCCCCACAAGAGCAAGGACTCTATTTTGTTACCAGTTGTGCGGTGCCTGGGGCAGAAAGATGTTAGTAAACTTTTGTTAACTGATGGGGTTCCCACTCTGGCGCAGTGGCATCGGTAACGTCTTTGGAGTGCGTGGACCCACACATTTGGTTAAGGATCCAGTGCTGCAGCGTAGCCGCTGTGGCTCTGATCTGATCCTTGGCCTGGGAATTCCGTATGCTGCGGGGTGGCCAAAAAAGAAAAAATGGGGAAAAAATGATGAATACGTTCTAGGAGTTAGTAAAAGCTCTCACGGCTTTCCCTCCTAAATGGGCTAGGAGTTTTCCTAACTAGGTTGCGTGTTTCCTTAGGTTTTCTCACGACCCCACTTAGCTCAGATCACCTAGTGCAGCTTGATGGCCCTCGAGACTAGGATTTTGAGTGGACCTGGCTGCTACTGCTGTAGGGGATCCGCCAACTAAGTCCTTTCCTGGGGGAGGGGGTTGGAGGGGGGTGTAATGTCAAGAATAAGCCTTTTGTGAGACGTTTACTCTTTCGACAAACAATAGTAACAGCTTTCATTTAAGTATCTAATATGTTCTATGCATTGTGCAAAATGTTTTAGATATTGTGTTATCAAATTCTAACAGCCCCCTAAGCTATTTACCTATGAGGCAGGAGGCTTAGATAGAGATTAAATAGCTTGCCAAAGTTAGGCAGCAGTGGAGCTAACTTTGAAACACAAAAAGGCGGAGATCTAGGACATAAAGTTTGAAATTTACAGAAAAGAACAGAAGCAATTGTGATCTCTCTTCCATCACTCTTAGGAATTTCAGGCTGAAATTGTTTTTTACTTCAGTCATTTTGTTTTTTTCTGAATGAAACATTTATTTCATGTAATTTTTGTTTTTAAATTGCTAGTATCTGTTAGTGTAAAGCCGTTTTAAGGTTTGGATATTACAAAACAGAGGAATGAAGGAAACTCTAAAACAATATGCTATTTTAGAAGCAAAAGATTTCTACTAAAATTGAAGATTTAAGATTTTCTGAATGATGACACTATCCTGATATTAAATTATACAATCAGGATTTATGAGTTATGAATGTGAACATATTCCTGGAAATAACGATTTGGAATTTTATTGACTTGTTTTTGTATCTGTCTAATTCAGTGAGTCCGTTTTGAAATTTCAACCTTATCGGTATTGTGATCTGTGTGTATTCTCCAGTTCAAAAAGAGATCCTTTCTTCCTTGGAGGAAATACTAGTTATATAATACTGGGACTTTTTCATAAGTTCCATTGATGAGAATACAAAAGATGAATAAGACATATTCTCAGCCCTCAAGGATCTTTGGTCTTTTTAGGGCCGCACCCGCAGCATATGAAAGTTCCCAGGCTAGGGGTCAATTCTGAGCTACAGCTGCTGGCCTACACCATACCCACAGCAACATGGGTTCTGACCTGCGTCTTGGACCTACACCCCAGCTCATGGCAACACCGGATCCTTAACCCACTGAGCAAGGCCAGGGATCGAACCCTTGTCCTCATGGATACTATTCGGGTTTGTCAACCACTGAGCCACGAGGGGAACTCCTCAAGGATCTTTCTGTCCAGTAAGAAAACTCATGTATGTGCACAGATAGTGGTCTTTGTAACAGCAGAGCTAGGTACAGAGGTTCCCAATTATGGAAATAGTGAAATTCAGGAAAGACTTCAGGAGAGAAAGGGCTTAGAGGGTAAATGTGACGTACAGACTAGAAGAAGGTACTTGGCATTCTTATTTTCTTATTAATTCTTGTACTAGCTTCATTCCAAAGTCATTTTCCTGGGAGTTTCCATTGTGGCTCAGCTGGTTAGGAGCCTGACAAGTATCCATGAGGATGCTGTTTAGATCCCTGGCCTTGCTCAGTGGGTCCTGTGTTGCTGTGAGCTGCAGTGTAGGTTGAAGACACGGCTCAGATCCTGTGTTGCTGTGGCTGTGGTGTAGACTCTGATTCAACCCTTAGCCTGGGAACTTCCATATGCCACAGGTGTAGTCATTTTTCTTACTGACTTTTGTAGTATAGCATATGGAATTTAAAACTGTTATGAGCATTCTTTGTTAGATATGGCAGTAATATCCCCTGGTTACCAAGTAAAATTACTCTTTGTTTTATATATATATTGTAAAAATGTTTTCCCCTTTTTATTTTTAATTTTCCATATTTTTTAGTTTAAAAAAATGGAGCCTTGTTCCTGTGACACTTTTGTGGCCTTACCTCCAACAACAGTTGATAATAGGATTATTTTTGGAAAAAATTCAGATAGACCCTGTGATGAAGTACAAGAAGTAGTTTATTTTCCTGCTGCAGTTCATGACAACCTGAAAGAACATCTTAAGGTAGGTAAATAAAGGTTTTATTAGCAGTATTTTTCCTTAAAAATATCACAAACAGATTTTTAAAAATCATTAGCTAGATATTTGGCAGAGGCTGTAGAAGTTAACAATTCAAAAATTTAAATTTGAAAAATTTTGAATCAGAATATACTTCTGGTCTTTTGTTTCAATGATTTGGAAGAGGCTGAAATAACAATAATTATTGCTAATTTTAAAATCAAATGTGTGAATTCTTACCATATACAAGCATGTTGAATAGGGCAAAAGGATTTCAAGCCTGCTGTGAAGACTGGTTCTGTCTTATAGCAGTCTAGTAGAGGAATAGGCTGTATAGGTAACTACCCCATTATAAAGACGTATGGTTTAAATGCTAAATTTAAGTGAGAGCAGGAAGTCATGACAGCAGTGGAGAAGAAGCAATTAATTCAGACTACGAATCAAGGAAGGCTTCACTAAGGTTGGGGTTTCAGCTGGCGTTTGATGGGCAAAAAAGATTCTGGTTGGTGTAGAATGGGAAAAGTCATTCCAGACTCTATTTATTTATTTATTTTTTTGCTGAGAGTATTTTCCTCACTTTTTTTTTATTTTTTTTATGGATATGTTAGTTCTTTTATTTTTTTTCTCTTAGTTTAATTTTTATTTATTTATTTATTTATTTATTTATTTATTTTTATTTTTGCATTATAGCTGGTTTACAGATTTCTGTCAGATTTTCCAGCTGCACCATGTGGTGAATACAGTTGGAGCTCCTTGCTATTCCATCATTAAAGCACTAGTTATCCCCATTCCCTCCCACCCCTCCCCTCCCCCTCCCCCGCCCCCTTGGCAACCACAAGTCTGTTCCCCAAGTTCGTGATTTTCTTCTCTGTTGAGATGTTCATTTGTGCAGTGTTTTAGACTCCAGTTATAAGAGATTTCATATGACATCTGTCTTTCTCCTTCTGACTTGCTCACTCAGTATGAGGGTTTCTAATTCCATCCATGTTGCTGCAAATGACATTATTTTATCCTTTTTTATGGCTGAATAGTATTCCATTGTGTATATATACCACATCTTCCTAATCCAGTCATCTGTTGATGGACATTTGGGTTGTTTCCATGTCTTGGCTATTGTGAATAGTGCTGCAGTGAACATGCGTGTGCAAGTGTCTTT
>PVHT020000141.1:27512950-27599662 GCA_004024745.2 Catagonus wagneri
GTGGTTTTCTTTTTCTGTGAGTTTGGGGAGGCCACGCTGTAGACTTGGAAGGCTACTTCTAGGGAGGAGCTCCCCTTTGTATTTTTTGGTGGGGTTACTATTTATTTTTGGTGTAGGAGTTTGACTATTTGATGTCTATTTCTTTGGAATGAGCAGGCTGTTATCTCAGTGGTACTCTGAGTGTTCTCTGTGAGAGTGTGGGAATGGCTAAAGTCGACAGTGGGAGCCAAGTCTCTACGCTCTCAATTGCAGGAAGGTGGCACTGTCCACTCCTAGTTGCCCAGCCCTGGGAAGTGGTCGCGAGCTCTAGGCAGATCTACCAGGTGTCTTACGCATTTGGCAATAGCAGCAGCAGGAAGTATGATTTCCCCTGGGAGTGAGAGCCACGGAAAACTAGTGTTCGATTGCAAAGTCCTCTTTGAGGTGACTGGAACCACAAGCCGTACCCGTTAGAGGCTGGCTCAGCAGGCTGGCGTTTGTTCCACCCTTGCGCGGATGCTTTCTCGTCAGATGGGGCGGTTTCCTGGCGGCAGCGGCTGGCGCCGGCCCCGCTCCTCTGCGAAAGCTAGCTCCATGTGGTCGCGTACTGCTCCGCCCGCCAGAGCTACCAACTCTTTGGGCTGACGCAGTCGCCTAGGTCCGTGGACTGGCCCAGGGCCCCGCCACCCCCACCGATGCTGGCTGGCGCAGGCGCCTGGGTCCACAACCTGGCACCGCGCTCCACCCATGGGCTTCAAGGCACTGGCTCTGCTCCTGCTGCCGCAGCTGCAGCCTCCACTGGCTCCTCCCCACTTCCACTCTCTTTGGCAGGTCACTGTGGCCCCGCCCTGCGCGCTAGTTCAAGTTGCTTCCTGTGGCGGCCAGCCCCTCCTCCTCTCCTCTTCCCTAACAATGGAAGCTTGCCTCCCCTGTGGGACCAGACTTCCTCGGTTCCCTCAGTCCTGGTTTTGCTCTCCACAAATCCTAGAATATCACTGTTCCTTGTCCTATTCCCGCAACCACCGTGGCCACTGACCTCTGCCCTCTCGCAGGGACTAAACTTAGGAACCTGTGTCTTAGCTCCCAGGCACCGCCCGGCGCCTCAGGCTGTGGTGTGCGGTATTCAGGTCTCTAACTCTGATTTTCCTATCTCAATCCAGCTGCTGCGTTTTTCTCAGGCTTTGATGTCCCTCTAGTTCCGTTGGTCATTGATCCGCTGATCGTTGTTTCGGTTTCTTCCCAGGAAACTTTTCTTTTTCACAGCTCCCTCCCTGGAGTGCTGGTTACCGTCCTAATTGCTTTTCTCTCTCACCTTTTTTTTTTCTTTCTTCATTGTTCTACCCAGTTATTTCAAGGGTTTCTTGCAGTTTTTGGAGGTTTAAATTAATCAGCATTCAGATGATGATTTGTCCAACTTGTTTTATATTTAGATGAGTTTTTTGATGTATTTGTGGGGGGGGTGAGCGCGACCTCTTACTCCTCCACCATCTTGCCACCCCTCCCAGACTCTTTAAATAACAGTTTTATCATCAAAAAAGGTTTTTTGGTCCAGTTACAAAAGTGAAAATACTGTGCACTTTATACAGTAATTTGATAGTGTACACGTTAATTAAAGGATTTTTTAAATTTTTATTAAAACTCCATTTAATGAAACAAAGTAAAAATTTCACATTATGCTTTTATTGCTAAGTTATATATTTTAGACTTCATTTTATTGATATTCCTTTTTTTTTTTTTTTTTTTGCTTTTTTATAGCCGCACCTGCAGCCTAGGGAAGTTCCCAGGCTAGGGGGCTAATCAGACTGCAGCTGTTGGCCTAACCACAGCCACAGCAACATGGGATCTGAGCTGCAAATGCAACCTACACCGCAGCTCACAGCAATGCTGGATACTTTAACCCACTGAGGGAGGCTGGGGATCAAACCCATATCCTCATAGATACTCTTCGGATTCTTAATCTCCTGAGCCACAACAGGAACTCCCTTTATTGATATTTTAAGACCAAAATATATTAAATATCGGATGTTTTATGTATACAGCTGTTCATCCATATCTGTAGGGGATTGGTTCCAGGACCCCCTTGGATACCAAGATCTTTTGCTGCTCAGGTTCCTTGTATAAGGTAGCATATAGAGTTCCTGCTGTTGGATCTGCTGTTGCCACAGCTTGGGGTAGGTCGCAGCTGTGGCCTGGATTTGATCTCTGGCCCAGGAACTTCCATATGCTGCAGGTATGGCCAAAACATTAAAAAAATTGTTTTAAATGTCATATAAATCCATATAGCCTATGCACATCCTCCATATACTTTATTTTATTATTAATATTATTACTATTATTATTATTTTTGCTTTTTAGGGCCATATCCGCGGCATATGAAAGTTCCCAGGCTAGGGGCTGAATTGGAGCTGTAGCCGCAGGCCTACACCACAGCCATAGCAATGCCAGATCCAAGCCGCATCTGCGACCTACACCGCAGCTCATGGCAACAAATGGATCGTTAACCCACTGAGCAAGGCCAGGGATTGAACCCATAACCTCATGGTTCCTAGTCGGATTTGTTAACCGCTGAGCCTCCCATATACTTTAAATTGTCTCTAGATTACTTATAGTATTATGTGAATGGTATATAAATGTTTGTCACAAGTGGTAAATACAAATTTTGCCTTTTGAAACTTTCTAGAATGTGTTTTTGCCCAAATATTTTCAATATGTGTTTGGTTAAATCTGTGGATGTAGAATCTATAGGTATGGCAGGCCAACTCTACTAAGCCATTTTTTTTTTCTTTTGCTGAGACTGCCTATTTTGGATCCATTTCTACTTTATTTCTTTGTATTTAGGTCTTCCCTACCCTGTAAACCTGTAGTTCTTATTCTTTTCACTGCTGTGGACATACCCAATGCATGATTTCCACATATGGCATGGGCTTCTATAGCAATCATTTTCATTAAAGGGCTGCCATAGGAAACTAAGATCACTAACCAAAAAACATTGGACGTTGAGTTTGAGATCTGCTTCCTTACACTTCACCTCACATCTTCCTCTGTGAAATTAGCAAGATTTCACTACTAGAAACTATCCATATCCTGAGCTTCAGTTAGCACCTCATCTTCACTTTTATTCATGGCCCTTATACTTTATATTTCATTGTATCTTAGGTAATGTACAATTCTTAGTTTCTTGAAAGCAAGGTCTGTATCTGATTCATATTTGTACCCAGCATATCTCTTAGCAGAGTGCTTTATAATAGATGTTTAGAAAATATCTGAATCAATACATGCTCTTGGGGAAATTCTGAATTTGTTTTAAGGGTAATGCCCTTATTATTATTATTGAAAATTTCAATTTAGTTATAATTGTTTATCTCTTTCATAATAGTCATGTCTTCTGATTGATTTTAAGATTCTGGACTTTGATAACTTTTTTGGTTTTATTGTTGTTATGACTTTCATTACAGTGTACTTACATAGAAATTGATCAAGTTCCTGAAACATATGCTGTTGTCCTTAGTCGTCCAGCTTGGTTATGGGGAGCAGAAATGGGAGCCAATGAGCATGGAGTTTGCATTGGGAATGAAGCTGTATGGGGAAGAGAAGAAGTTTGTGATGAAGAGGCACTACTGGGCATGGACCTTGTCAGGTTATTTTTTTGTTACGTTTTTACACTATAGAACTTTTCTAAATTTTGAAGCAACTCTTACATGTTTTATCTTCCTTTTTTCCCTTTTTTTTGGACTTTGATTCTTTGTAGTCTGTGTTAAAAATGCTTCAGGGGAGCTCCTGTTGTGGCTCAGTAGTTATGAACCTGGCTAGTATCTATGAGGATGTGGGTTTTGATCCCTGGCCTCACTCAGCACTATGAGCTATGTGGTGTAGGTCCCAGACACAGCTTGGATCCCTTGTTGCTGTGGCTGTGGCGTAGGCCAGCAGCTGCAGCTCTGATTTGAGCCCTAACCCGGGAACTTCCATATGGCGCAAGTGCGGCCCTTAAAAAAAAAATGCTTCAGGAGTTCCTGTCATGGCTCGGTGGTTAACGAATCCGACTAGGAACTATGAGGTGGCAGGTTTGATCCCTGGCCTTGCGCAGTGGGTTAACCATCTGGCGTTGCTGTGAGCTGTGGTGTAGGTTGCAGATGCAGCTCGGATCTGGCGTTCCTGTGGCTCAGGCGTAGGCCGGTGGCTATAGCTCTGATTATACCACTAGCCTGGGAACCTCCATATGCTGCAAGTGCAGCCCTAGAAAAGGCAAAAAGCCAAAAAAAAAAAAAAAGCTTCAGATTACAAACATGCAGTTTCAAGACTCTCAAAATCATTAATTGGAAGAAGGAAAGGAGGTAAAAATTATGATTCATTGGAAGTACCTAACATACTTTATCAGACTGTAACTAATTCTCACAGTCAGTTTATGGGGTATTACTACTATTATTATTATCCTAATTTCAAGATGAGATACCTGAGGTTCAAAGATAAAGCAACCTGCCAAAAAATTACCAAGTTGGAATTTTAACATTCATCTTTTGACTCCAAAAACTTTGTTTTTATGATTCCACACTGACTTCAGAGGAATAGTTTAGAAGTTGGATTTCAGTGTATCTGTTAACGTGAAAGAGTTTTTACTTTGAATGTAAACACAAAATCTCAGGTGCATGAAATTACTTAAGAAAAATAATGCAAATTTATTTTAATCTGAGAACTCTAATATTTTCATTTTAGACTTGGCCTTGAAAGAGCCGATACAGCTGAAAAAGCCCTCAATGTCATCGTTGATTTATTAGAAAAATATGGCCAGGGTGGAAATTGTTCAGAGGGTAGGATGGTGTTTAGCTATCACAACAGTTTCCTGATAGCTGATAGGAATGAAGCCTGGATTCTGGAGACTGCAGGGAAGTATTGGGCAGCAGAAAAAGTACAAGGTATGAACAACTTTTCATGATTTAATTTATTTTACAGTTAATAAAATGCCTCTTAATTGCAGACACTGCATTTATTTGTTTTTTAAGATTTATAATCCAGGGAGTTCCCCTTGTGGCTTGGCTGGTATCCATGAGGACTCAGGTTGATCCTTGGCCTCACTTAGTGGGTTAAGGATCCACATTGCCATGAGATGTGGCATAGACCAGCAGCTGTAGCTCTGATTCGACCACTAGCCTGGGAACTTCCATATGCCGCAGTTGCAGCCCTAAAAAAAATTGCAGTGAAAAAGCACTATAAAGAGCTTTCTTGAAAAAGAGGAAGAGGTGTCATTATGTCTTTTTCATATATATGATATTAATTTCATATAGCCTGTATACATTTTCTCTGCAGAAGCCCCTGGCTGTATTATAGTATTTTTTTGCTCTTTAATAAAGTGAAACCATTTCTTTACAATTCCTGTTTTAACTTTGTGCTGAATTCCAAAATTTTATCATGTGTGGGTGTGGAGGTGGGAAAAGGGGAGTGTTGTTGGGAATTGGTGACTGTGGGTTAGTGGTTAGAAAGAATATGTTGATATAATAGTAAAGTGTAAAAAATCAATGTCATTGAGAATAACACAATTGATTGTTTTAGAATGCTTTGCTGTTTTCTTGATTTCTTTGTCATCGAATATTCCTCTCATTTTTCAAATGAGGAGATCCAGAGATATGAAGTGATTTACTCAAGGCAATGAATGAGAGGAGTTCCCACTGTGATACAGTGGGTTAAGGATCTGGTGTTGCCACAGCTGTGACGTAGGCTGCAGCTACAGGTCAGATTCTCTGGCCTGGGAACTTCCATGTGCCATGGGTACAGCCAAGGGTGGAGGGGAGGCAGCTCTCAGTTCAGTATTCTTTCATTAGAGTACAGTGTTGTGGTCAAGCATGATCATGTACTTCTTGTATATTTCGTAGTTTTACAGGGGAGCTAGATGGTAAGATACATGTGTGAAAATATTAAGTGATGTGTGAATGATACATACACATTTATGCTATAAACATTTAAAGAAAGGAAAAGTCATTATGGGCTGGAGAAGTTTAGAAAGTCTTCATGAAGGTAGGCTTGAGCATTGGATGATTTAAATATTTTTCAAAACAGGTGACTGACAGTTGTTTTGGTAGACATTTTATATTCTGCACGTATGTTTGTTAATACATTAAATTGAATTTAGACTATTTTCTTTTTTTTTTTAATGGAAGTTCCAAGGCTAGGGGTTGAATCATAGCTGCCGCTGCTGACCTATGCTGGAGCTTGCAACAGTGCCAGATCCTTAACCCACTGAATAAGGCCAGAGATCGAACGTACATCCTCGTGGATACTTGTTGGTTTCTTAACCCACTGAGCCACAGTGGGAACTCCCGAGAATATTTTTCTCATTGTGATAATTAGCCTGATTGTACCATTAAGCACTTTTTTTTTATTTTATCAAGTGTGCTATATATAAGAAAAAAATGAATAAATGTATGCTATTGAAAAAGATAGCCCCATGGAACCATTCAAAATGAACACTGTCATTAAGTCTGATTATCCAGCTGTAGATTAACTTTGCCAACTGGTTTCTCTTCCTAATACTAAATGAATTCAAGAACTAAGTAGTTTAACTCTAGGGAAGTATCTATTAGATGGAAAATTCCTCTTCTCTCTCTTTGATTCTATCATGGCTCAAGTCTAGTTTTTGTAGTAAAAATATCCCAAGTGTGACTTCATTAGAATAATTTAATTGATTTCTATTTGGAAGACTGTCATTCTAAACCTGTTTTTAAATGTTATCAATTTTCATTTATCATGATCTAATTCATTTATTATGATCTGTTTAGAATAGTCTTTTATTGTTTCTTCTATTGTGTATTTTAGTTAAAAATTTTGTTATAAATTAGTGCCACATTTTTAGAAGCCTTCTATTTCTGTTCTAAACTTACTTATGACTGTTTTTAAAAAAGTAATTCATATAAAATACTAATATCTAGAATATATAAAGAACTGTTAAAACTAAACAGTAAAAAGACAGTTTAACTAGAAAAATGGACAAAAGACACGAAGACACATTTCACCTAAAGGTATATAGAGGTGCCAAAAAAGCACATGAAATGATCTTCAACATCATTAGCCATTAGGGAAATGAAACTAAAATCACAGTGAGATATCACTATACCTCTATCAGAATGGCTAAAAAATTTTAAGTACAGTACCAAATGCTTACAAGAATGTGGACAATGGATCACTGATACATTGCTAGTAAGAATGTCCAGTTGATCTGCCAAACAATTTGGCAGTTAAAAAAAAATTAACCTGCACCTACTGCACAACCCAGCAATTGCAGTCTTGCACATTTATCCCAGAGAAGTAAAACTTAAATTCAGGAGTTCCCAAAGTAGCTCCACGAGCTAAGAACCTGGCTTGTCTTTGTGAGGATTCAGGTTCAAACATTGGCATCGCTCAGTGATTTAAGGATCCAGTGTTGCCACAAGCTGTAGCATAGGTTATAGATAACAGCTTGGATCCTGTGTTACTGTGACTGTGGCATAGTCCTCAGTTGTAGTTCCAATTTGACCCTTGGCCCAGGAACTTCCATATGCTGCAGGTGAGGCGGTAAAAAACAAACAAACAAACGATAAAACCCCAAAACAAAAAGACTTAAATTCATACAAAAACCTGTACCTGAATATTTATGGCAGCTTTTTTCATGATAGCCAAAAAACTGGAAACAACCCAGTTGTCCTTTATTTTGTAAATACTTAAACAAACTGTGGTATATCTATAGCATGAAATACTACTGCACCATAAAAAGGAATGAACTGTTGATATATAAAGTAACTTGTAATAATCTTTAGAGAAATAAAGTAAGAAAATCCAAAAGGATGTATATTGTATGATTCCATTTATATGATATTCTTGAAATGACAGTTATATAAATGGGTAACAGGTGGTTGCTGGGATTAATGAAGGGGTAGGAATAAGTGGGTATGGCTGTCAAAGGGCAACATGAATGATCTTTGCGATGCTGGTATACCGACTGTATGTATACCAATATTTTGGTTGTGATGTTATATAAGATGTTATCATTTGGGAAGACTGTAAAGTTACATAGGATTTCCCTATTATTTCTTACAATTGCATGTGAATCTACATTTACTTCAAAATAAAAAGCTTACTTTTAAAAAGTAATTCATTTATCTTTTTGAGTATGTAATAAATAGATGCACATGGTACAACATTTAGAAGTCTATATTTACATTGTAATAGTGATTAAGGATCATAATGTAGATACAGTTCATTAAATATGACTTTTCTCCTCTTCTTCTTTGAAAATAGAGGGAGTTCGTAATATTTCTAATCAGCTTTCTATAACAACCAAGATTGATCGGGAGCACCCAGACATGAGAAACTATGCTAAGCAGAAAGGTTGGTGGGATGGTAAAAAGGAGTTTGATTTTGCTGCAACATACTCTTATCTTGACACAGCCAAGATGATGACTTCATCAGGCAGATACTGTGAAGGCTACAAGCTTCTGAATAAACATAAAGGTAATTTTAAATAATTTCAGAATGCAAAATTGTGTTTTGTATAGATATGGTATGATAAAAATCTGTTTTATGAGGAATCATTCTAAGTGAAGATACAGTTTTATTAAAACTGAAAACGTGATATTGTAAACTTTTTTAGAATAGGTAAAGTGCTATATATAGAATTGTAAGAAGGTAATAATTCTTTTTGAAGGACAAGTTCAATTTTGCAATATTCAGACCCTTTTTTCAGTTCTTGTTAATATTCTTAAGGCCAAATTGTAATTACTTTACTTCTCAGAGTTCATTTGAACATGGAGATAGTTTTCTTTGACTATTGCTACTGCTTCTTTATCTTTGAATAGTACCCTTATTAGTTATTTTCTGTTTTTTTTTTTTCTTTTTGGCTCCACCCATGGCATGTGGAAGTTCCTGGTCCAGGGGTCAAATCCCTGCCACAGCAGTGACAATGCCAGATCCTTAACCTACTGTACCACCAGGAGAACTCCACCTTATTAGTTATCTTCTTCTTTTTTTTTTTCCCTGTCTTTTTGCCTTATCTAGGGTTGCACCCGTGGCATGTGGAGGTTCCCAGGCTAGGGGTCTAACAGGAGCTGTAGCTGCAGGCCTTCGCCACAGCCACAGCAACGCGGGATCCGAGCTGCGTTTGCAACCTACACCACAGCTCATGGCAACACCGGATCCTTAACCCACTGAGCAAGGCCCGGGATCGAACCCGCAACCTCATGGTTCCTAGTCGGATTCATTAACCACTGAGCCACGACGGGAACTCCTTATTAGTTATCTTCTAACTATAAAAGTTATATCCGAAACTGGTCAAGAAGGCAAACTGAGCAGATATAAGAATTCCGCCTTTCTACTCCTAAACTCTAGAAATGTTGAATAAAATATTTAAGCAGTAAGGATATACATAGCTAGATTCAAACAAGAGGAGGACCCAAACACTACAGATTCTCTCATCACTAGGTATCAAGTGATGAGAGAATCTATAGTGTCAGCAAGATTTGAGGTGTCTCTTCCCCACGCAGTCCTCCTTCTCTCTGTGTCAAAGAGGGGATTGTGAGCCAGATATAAACGTTAGAAGCTAGTTTTTTTTTTTTTTGTCTTTTTGCCTTTATGTAGAGCCGCACCCACGGGATATGGAGGTTCCCAGGCTAGGGGTCTAGCAGGAGCTGTAGCTGCAGGCCTTCGCCACAGCCACAGCAACGCGGGATCCGAGCCGCATCTGCAACCTACACCACAGCTCACGGCAACGCTGGATCCTTAACCCACTGAGCAAGGCCAGGGATCGAACCCGCAACCTCATGGTTCTTAGATTCGTTAACCACTGAGCCGCGAAGGGAACTCCCTTTAGAAGCTAGTTTTAACACTCATGAGAACGTAGGTGCCAAGGTGAAAGATCTGTTTGGGGACCAAGAACTGGACTACTTACTAAGATTACTGCTCTACTCCCTGCCTAGAGTCCCAGCCTGGAATTGAGCTGTCTGCTGTCCCAGGGTGTTAGTCAGT
The DNA here is from genome assembly GCA_004024745.2 of Catagonus wagneri. NCBI lineage: Eukaryota > Metazoa > Chordata > Mammalia > Artiodactyla > Tayassuidae > Catagonus > Catagonus wagneri. The sequence goes on from PVHT020000141.1 coordinate 27,522,914, forward strand.
ACAGTCTCTTGTAAGAGGTTGAACTCTGAGCTATATATATTTTGTAGGCTTAGGTGGAGCTCCTAGTGCTGTGCTGAGAAACAAACTGGTTGGGAACCAGTAAACCACACAGAGTTTCAGCTTACCTGTGCAGACTCTATACCCACTTTGTGAATATTTGATATGATAAATATTTGGATTTTAATCAAATTTTCCATTCAGATGAGAAATCTGGTATAATGGATATGCATTTAACCGTCAATAAAACTATTTAAGTTAGGAGTTCCTGTCGTGGTGCAGCGGAAACGAATCTGACTAGGAACCATGAGGTTGCGGGTTTGATTCCTGGCCTTGCTCAGTGGGCTAAGGATCCAGCATTGCTGTGAGATGTGGTGTAGGCTGGCAGCTGTAACTCCGGTTAGACCCCTGCCCTGAGAACTTCCATATGCCACGGGTGCAGCCCTCAAAAGACAAAAAAAAAAAAAAAAAAAAATTGCCTGATTTTTATCTTCTTTGTTTTTATTATTATTTATCTTTTTAGGGTCACACCTGTGGCATATGGAGGTTTCCAGGCTAGGGGTCAAATTGGAGCTGTAACTGCCGGCCTATGCCACAGCCACTGCAACATGGGATCCAAGCTGTGTCTGTGACCTACACTACAGCTCAGGGCAATGACAAGATCTTTAACCCACTGAGCAAGGCCAGGGATTGTACCTGAGTCCTCATGGATACTAGTCAGATTTGTTTCTGCTGAACCACGATGGGAACTCCAATTGCCTGTTTTTTAATATATCTTTTCCCCACTTTTATATTTGACTACTACTAACTCTTAAAAAATAACTTGCACCTTTGTCCACTTGGCTCCAGATAATTCCAGAAAAATAACTTTTAGAAGATTATTGGGTGGCAGATAACATGTAAAATGGTCATTCGGCTAATAAAAATATGTGATTGATAATATTCTCCTTCACTTGAAGGATAAAATGGTCTATAAATCAATCAGAAAGTAACTATTCAGAGATAGATCAGTCAGTGATTAATACTTGCCTCTCAGGTATTCATTTAACAAGCTAATATAATTATGGCAGAAAAAAGTTGGTGACAATGTTTTCAGAATGCCTCAACATCATTGTTTTCAAAGTATTTAATATCTTATATTTTAATTTCCAGAAGAATGTCTTACTTGAAAAATTTCCTATAAAATTTCTTAATATTAGTCTGTTATTTAATAAATAGGTTATTTAAACTGTCTTTTTCTTCATGTGATAGATATGTAGAAAATATCTATGGAATAAATATATATAGAGGAGTTCCCTTGTGGCCCAGCAGGTTTAGGATCTGGTGTTCCCACTGCAGTGGCTTGGTTTGCTGCTGTGGGGTAGGTACAATCCCTGGCCTGGGAACATCCATATGCTCTGAGCATGGCCAAAAAAAAAAAAAAAAAAAAAGAAAATGCTAAAGTATATAATTTTTTTAAAGGAAATTATTCTAAGGATTTTGATTTTAGGCTTATTATTATTGTAAAAGAAGAGATAGAATAGTGGTTTTAGCAACATCTACTCTCATTTATTTAAAAAGTATTTAAAAGTTTAGACATTGTGGCGTTCCTGTTGTGGTGAAGTGGAAAAGAATCTGACTAGGAACTGTGAGGTTACAGGTTTGATCCCTGGCCTCACTCAGTGGGTTAAGGATCCAGCATTGCCAAGAGCTGTGGTGTAGGTCACAGACGTGGCTTAGATCAGGCATTGCTGTGGCTGTGGTGTAGGCTGGCAGCAACAGGTCTGATTTGACCCCTAACCTGGGAACCTCCATATGCCGCAGGTGTGGTCCTAAAAAGCAAAAAAAAAAAAAAAAAGTTTAGACATTGTCCTAAGTGACTGTATTATTTTAAGCAACCATGAGAGGTATGTATTATCTTCATTTTACAAATGAGGAAACTGTATTTGTGGTCTTCAACTGTCTCCTGTATGAAGTTGAAAAAAATGGACTTTGTTTTTATATTTTTCTCAGCATTTAGTTGTGTTTTGTACTAGTATGTGTGTTATTAAGTTTTTGAAGTTAAATTAACAAAATATTGTTAGCTGAATTGAATTAAATTGTAATTTGCAAATGGTTTAACCAAGGTCATTGTTGGTTTTTTTTTTCTGACAATAAACCCAAAAACTCAGAAATAAAATTAGCAGATATGCTTAAAAAATGAAGAATAATGAAAGATAATGAAGATGAAGAATAAAATGTCAAAAATCATAAAGTTTAGGGTGATTGGAGAAAAGGAAGGAAAAAATAGGTAGAAATAATTACATATAATTAGTGCATTATAATAATTAATTCTGTTACACTTAACTGTAAAATAACTGAATTATGGATTTGAAATACCTACATATTATAGTAATAGATGAATCTGACATGAAACATTTTTTTTCTGGAGTATGAAGTACAGTCCATCCAGCTTCCTGTGCTTTGGCAAAAGAATAAATGTCTTTCCAGTACTTTCATAGAAAATTGTCTGCTAGTACATTGCGGCTAATTTTTTCTATGATTTTTCTAGATGGAAGAGCCTACCTCTCTTCTTTCCAACTATTCGTACCTGATAGCTATTAACTGCCGCATATGTATCCAAATTGTATCTATATTCACTCATGTATTTTAAATAACTAGTTTAAATTGCAATGAAATTGTACCCTGTGTTTTGCATTCATTTTAGTGAACCCTGCCACTGCAGTGTCGGTACTTATTCAATGCTTGCTAGTGGATTACTTATAGCTATCCTACTCAAGTGATCATGTAAATCCTTCTTTCATTTTGAGAATTGTAGGTTTTGAATATAGAAAACATTTTCATAATACCTGTGTTATTGCAGTGTTATGGTTCTGACACTGTTTTCATTAAAACTTGCCATTTATAGGAATTTGTATTTGAATCATTCTAAAATCCCACTAGGTGCAGAAGCTGTGTGTCTGATAGATAGGTGTGGATAGCTTTTGCCTTATTGTTTAGTTCCAATATTAAAGGTTGTTTTCAGGTATACCTTTTTTTTTGTTCATTTTTCCAAAATTAACTGAAAGATATTGCTCCTATAACAAGTTATCTACACATTCTTTTTCTTTAATTTGAAGTCATAGTTATATTAGGAAGAAATTGAAAACTTGCTATTAACATAAAACAGTAGTTTGCATGATTAACTGAGGGTGGAACATTAGATTGTTTTATATATATGGAAATCTATTTTAATTTGAAATGTTACAAAATCACAATTTGTGTGCAGTCTTGATATAAGCTTTTTTCTTTTAATTATTCTCATATATCATGGGAATGAGACATTCTTGTTTTTCATGCTTCTTTGTCTTTGTGAGTAGTTTCACTTTTTTATTCCTTTACTGTCATTGTAGGGTTTGGGGAAAGAGGAAACAAATACCTGTGGTCAACCAGCTATGTGAAATGAAAGTTACTTGTTTCTTTAGAACTAATTTTAATGCAGTAATTAAAAATTTCCATATAAGGCATCTGAAAATACTAGGTGGCAGGAACTATGTTTTGTGTTATTTTTTACACTGTACTTGTTATAGTATGGGTCTACCACATTCATATTAATGTTATTAAGAAATTGATACTACTTGAGGGTAAAAAGAGACTGATGTATTTAATAAATGTGAGGCATAAAAGTAGACTGATGTATTTAATAAGGCATATAAGCACAAAGCTGGACAGTTGCTTCTTGTTAACAAGGAGTGTTAGGCTAACCTCTCCCCCCAGAATAACTAAAGCTGGAAGAATAAAACTCACTGTTTGAAGGCATGGTGAACAGGACATGAGGGGCCTAGATCCAGGAAAATGAGAAAAGACTATCTGCACTTGGAGAAGAGCCTGACCTTCTATGTTGTGATTTCTCCTTGAAGCAATTACTGACTTCTAAGCAGCACATATGTAAGATGAGACACTGCAGGATGAGTAGTTGCTAAGAACTTAAAAAGCAAAGTAGAGATTGTGACAGTCTTATGAGGGCTTAGGGACTGAAATTGGACTTGATGACCAAGAAAAATGGACCTGGGAAATACCCCAGGCTATCAGCTGAAACCCCAGAAAGGCTACAGCTTAGGAGTAAGAACAAAGAATAGACCAGTTTCAGCTAGATCAATAGGTAATCTACCCATATTCTATCTGTTTGCCAGAAGAAAATTAAATACTTTGTGGAGGAAAATATCATGCAGAACCTCTACAAGTATTTATCTGTAGTGACCAACATTCAATAAAAAATGATCAAACATGCCAAGAAATAGGACCAAATGACTGAACATCAAGAGAACATAGACAGTAGAAACTGACCCATTTGCTATCCATAAATTAGCTTTATGGGATACAGACATTAAAATTGGGTTTGGTTTTGGAGTTCCTCTTGTGGCTCAGTGGGTTAAGAAAAGACTAGTGTCCATGAGGATGCAGGTTTGATCCCCGGCCTTGCTCAGTTTTTTTTTTTTTTTTTTTGTCTTTTCGTCTTTTCCAGGGCCGCACCCGTGGCATATGGAGGTTCCCACTGGGTTAAGGATATGGCATTGCCACAAGCTGTGGTGTAGGTGGCAAATGCAGCTCAGATCTGGCATTGCTGTGGCTGTGGTGTAGGCCAGCATCTGCAGCTCTGATTCAACTCCTACCCTGGGAATTTCCATATGCCATAGGTGCGGCCATAAAAAAATAGCAAAAAAAAAAATTTGGTATGTTTTTTGTGTGCAGGAAATTAGACAAAAAGATGGAGAATTTCATCAAAGATCTGAAATCTATAAAAAAGGACCAAATGGAAATAGTGTAACTGTAAATTTATAATAACTGAAGTTAAGAATTCAATAGATTAGTTTAACAGCAGATCACACTTAACAGATCTCAGTGAATTGGGAGATCAGTAGAAAATTTCCTGATTGAAACAGAAAAGAGTTTGGAAAATATAGACAAGAATGTAAGAGCCATGTAGGACTCTTTGAAAAGGTCTCATATAAATGTAGTTGGAATCCCAGTAGTAAAGGAGACAGAATATGGAGAGGCAAAAGCAAGATTTGAAGAAATACTTGCCAAGAATTTTTCCAAACTAATAATCATCAAGCCACAGCTTCCTGAAGCTCTACAAATCCCAAGAATAAATAAAAGGAAACAAAACTTGGGCACATCATAGTAAGGTTGCTAAAGGGGGAAAATAAACAGAAAATCTTAAAATCAGTCAGAAAATACATATTTAAAGAAGCAAATATAAAACTGACAGGTTAACTTTCAACAGGATGGAAATAATTTAGAAGACTCTAAAATGACACCTAAACTGATTGGAAATACCAACCAACTTTATCAAATATTCAGTTCCTAAGTAAACCCAGTGTAGACTACTGTATTTGTCTTGTTTAGAACAGTGTAAATATACATATAAGTAAGTGCTCAATACTTGGTTTATGAGCCAGAGTACAATGTGAGTGCATTAACAGTACTGTTTTTTTTTTTAATGTGGTCGGACAAGTACCTCCTCATTATTCTGCCTTTTCAGAATTTTCTGACAGTCCTTGACTGTTCATTTTTCAAGATAAATTTTATAACCATTTTTTTCCCCAGCTTCTTCCAAAAGAATCTTTTTTTTTTTGCTTTTTAGGGGCGTACCCTTGCAGCAATGGAGGTTCCCAGGCCAGGGGTCCAATCGGAGCTGCAGCTGCTGGCCTGCGCCAGAGCCACAACAATGCAGGATCCGAGCCATGTCTGCAGCCTACACCACAGCTCATGGCAACACCTGATCCTGAACACAGTGAGCGATGCCAGGGATCAGACCTGCAACCTCATGGTTCCTAGCCAGATTCGTTAACCACTGTGCCACGACGGGAGCTCCCAAAAGAATCTTTTTGAGGTTTGATTGGAATTGAGTTCAAACTATAGATTATTTTAGGGGAGAAGTGACATCTAATAATGTTGCCTTCCTATTTAAGAACAAGATAGGGTTGTCCATGTATTGAATTTTTCTTTGGTGTTCCTAAGACTTTTATATTTATTTATCTAGGTTTTCCATATTGACTTTTTTTTTGTTATTTAAGAAATCTTTTGTGAACACTTGCTCTGTGCTAGGCATGGGGCCACAAAGCACCAGGCGTGATACAGTCTTTAACCAGAATCATAGTAACTGGTGGAGGAGAGAACACAGGTAGGTAACAAATGATATTGTTCACTATTTGATTATTTTCCAGTTTTTACCACTGTAAATGTGTTGCAGTGAATATCTTATTCATTAAATTCTGTCTGGCATTTCAAAATTATTTCTTTTGGAGCTCCTGTTGTGGTGCAGCGTAAATGAATCTGACTAGTATCCGTGAGGATAGGGATTTGATCACTGGCCTTGCTCAGTGAGTTAAGGATCCAGTGTTGCTGTGAGCTGTGGTCTAGGTCGCAGATGTGGCTCAGATTCTTAGTTGCTATGGCTGTGGCATAGGCCAGCAGCTGAAGCTCTGATTTGAGCCCTAACCTGGGAACCTCCGTGTGCCGTGGGTGTGGCCCTAAAAAACAAAAAACAAAATTATATCTGTCAAATTGATTCTGTAAGGAAAACTGGACCTACAAAATTTGCAGTTTCAACCAAAACAAGAAAACAGTTGTTTCTAGTTCTCTTCTATAAAGCCCAAATTGTTCCTTAATGGAACTTTTTTTTCAAAATTTCAAATTGTTGTAGTTACCTTTTTGTATATTTATTTTGCTTTCTGTGACTTTGCTACACTAACTCATTAGTTCTAGGAGATTTGGGGTTTTTTTTGGCTGGACTCCCTGGGATTTTCTGTGTAGAATATCATGTCATCTGCAAACATGGAGAGTTTTAGTTCTTCCTTTCTTGAAGGAAGATGCTTTTTATTTCCTTTTCTTGCCTTATTGTGCTGGCTAGGACTTCAAGTATTATACTAAATAAGAACGGTGAAAGCAGGAGTTCCTGTTATGGTAAAATGGGATCAGCAACATCTTGGGAATGCTGGGATGTAGGTTCAATCCCTGGCCCGGCAAAGTGGGTTGAGGACCCAGCATTGCTGCAGCTACGGCTGAGCTTGCAACTGTAGCTCAGAATCTGATCCCTGGCCTGAGAATTCCAGGTGCTTCAGGGTGGCCAAAAAAAAAAAAAGCAGAATGGGGCAAGCAGACATCCTTGCTTTGTTCCCAGTCCTAGGGAGAAAACATCTAGTCATTTACTGTAGTTTTAGTCTTTTTGTAGAAGTGCTTTGTCCATTTTATCAAGTTAAGGTAGGTTTTCTCTATTCTTTGTTTAGTAAGAGGTTTTTCTTTTTTCTTTTTTTTTTATCATGAATAGATATTGAGGTTTGTCAAATGCTTTTTCTCTGTCAACTGATATGACTTTTTTTCTTTAGCTTGTTGACATGATAGATTACATTGATCTTTTAATACTGAACAAGGTTTGTATCCTTGGAATAAGCCCAGCTTGGTCATGGTATATAATTATTTTTATATATTTCTGGGCTCTATTTGCTAATATTTTGTTGAGGGTTTTTGCCTTTATATTTGTAAGAGCTATTGGTGTGTACTGTTTTGTTTGTACTTTCTTTAGTTTTGGTATCGGGGTGATATTTGCCTTATTAAATGAGTCAGGAAGTATTCCCTCCTTTTTAATTTAATGAAAGAGACTGTGTAGCTTTGGAGTTAACACTTCCTTAAATGTTTGATAGAATCCTCCAGTGAAAACATTTGGGCCTGGAGATTTCTTTTCTGGGAGTTTTAAAGTCAATTTCTTTAAGAGATATAGGGCTATTTAGACTTTCTATTTCATATTGAGTTTTTTAAATATGTGCTTTTCAGATAATTGGTCCATTTCTTCTAAGTTGTTAATTTATGTATATAGAGTTGTTTGTAGTTGTTTGTTGGTCCCTTTTTATGCTTTTACTACCTGCAGGGTTATGTTATGATACCCTTGTTTCATATCTGATATTGGTAATTTTGTAATTTGTGTTTTATCTCTTTTTCTGTCAGTCTAGTTAGAAGTTTGTCACTTTTATTAATCTTTTCAAAAAACACTTTTTGTTTCCTTGACTCCTCTCTGTTGTTTTCTGTTTTCAGTATCGATTTCTGCTTTTATCTTTATTATTTTCTTCCTTCTTCTTGCTTTGGGCTTATTTTGCTATTCTTTTTCCAGTTTATTAGGTGGAAGCTTAGATTACTGATTTCCAATTGACTTTTAAGGTTTTTTTTCCTGGGTATTTTGTATTTTTTTCCTGGTTATGTGAATGAAATATTTTCCTATTATGTTTTTTAATTGGTTGTTTTTGGTCTATAAGAAAACTACCAAGTGTTTTTATTTATATAATGGGACACCTCACTGATAACTCTATTGTTTTTGTAGTTTTAAAAACTATTTTCTTGGGTTTTTCAGGTAGGGAATTATATGCTAGTGATCCTATGTTAATTTTCTAGTAGAATTATACTTTTGGAACTATAAGCTTTGTGCAAGCATATAAAATTAGGAGGTCATATAAGAAAATTAGGGAGATGCAGGACTTAAAGAAATGACCTCATTTAGTCACATATCAGCTAGTTAATGAAGCAAAGATTGCAGAAAGTTGTGATGGATGGATGTGTGAATTTTCAGTCTGATGCCCCAAGTTACAAGAAAAGCAAAAGTTGTATTAAACATAATCACTGATGAATTATTTATAAAATTAGTCCTCATTCAAATATCTTTCCCAGCTTAACACTATCTTTCTTCTTTGCTGTCATTATTTTTGTTGATGTCTCTTAATGATTATTAAATATTCAGCAACACAATACAAATAAAATACAAACTGAAAGATTTTAAGAAGTCTATGAAATTAACATTGGATACCTGATTAAGTCATATACAAAGCCACTAACAAATCATAAATGTCCAGGAGTTCCCGTGGTGGCTCAGTGGTTAACGAATCTGACTAGGAACCATGAGGTTGACGGTTCGATCCCTGGCCTTGCTCAGTGGGTTAAGGATCCGGCGTTGCTGTGAGCTGTGGTGTAGGTCGCAGACGCGGCTCGGATCCCGCGTTGCTGTGGCTGTGGCGAAGGCCGGCAGCTACAGCTCCTGTTAGATCCCTAGCCTGGGAACCTCCATATGCCGCGGGTGTGGCCCAAATAAGGTGCAAAAAAAAAAAAAAAGACAAAAATCATAAATGTCCAGAGAATTTGACCTGTTGACAACTGAAGAAAAACTGAGGACAATAATCCAGCAAAATGCTTCAAAAGAAAATAATTTGAATATTAAAGAATTAAGGGAAGGACTTGAGAAACTTGATGAAGTCCTCATATACTTTTGCAAGCATTATCTTTATGATCATGGTGCAATATCCAAAGTTGAATTCTCTTATCATTTTGTTGTAAAAATTACACTATATTCATTCTTTGTTCTAAGAATCAGCATACTAAAATTTTAATCTAAACTTTAACTATATAATTTTATGTAAATTTAATTTTTGCTTTTTTTTTGTCTTTTTGCTTTATCTAGTGCTTTACCCGTGGCATATGGAGGTTCCCAGGCTAGGGGTCTATCAGGAGCTGTAGCTGCTGGCCTTCACCACAGCCACAGCAACGTGGGATCTGAGCCGCGTCTGCAACCTACACCACAGCTCACGGCAACGCTGGATCCTTAACCCACTGAGCAAGGCCAGGGATTGAACCCACAACCTCATGGTTCTTAGTCGGATTCGTTAACCACTGAGCCACGACAGGAACTCCCCCAATAAAGTTTTTATTCTTATTTTAAATGTGTTGCATTAAGTAGCTGTTTTCTGGTACCAGCTTTCTTCTGATAATGAGAATTTCTTGTATTTATTCAAAGAAAAGGTTTTAAACCTGTTCTGAAACTCTTTAGGAAAAATCTTTTTTGAATTGTTAACTGTGGTTACCTCAGTTGAAATTTGATCAGAGGGCTTTCACTTCTTTATATTCTCAGAACTATATATCTGTGTCTAAATCTATCAGTATCTATCTTTCTGTCTTTTTGTGTATCTATATCTCCATTGCCTAGGACAGTGCCTGGAATTTAGTAGGTGTTTGATTAATATGTGTTGACTGAGAACTATACAGAATATCCCATTTTTTGTCTTTAGAAAATTGATAATCTAATGGCAGAGACAGGACCAGTAAAAACAAAATATAGGACTAAAATGGACAAAAGATAGATAGAAAGTAAAAGGTTATTTAAGCTTAGCAGTAAATATTAATTTGAAGGACTCATGAGATAGATCCTAAAGATAAATCCTAAACCTCATCTTTGACATGAATGTGAATAGAAAGGACCGAGCTGTCTGATGGTATATTTGACTTTTAAAATTTGGAGATCCTTTTCATGAGATAGATGCTAAACCTCATCTTTGACATGAATGTGCAGAGCTGTCTGACAGTATATTTGGCTTTTAAAATTTGAAGGGGGGTGGGAAATGCCTTCCAAATTCTGAGGTTCTCTAACTGTGGATACATTGTGTTTGCTAAAGAGATAAAGACAGATGTTTTTTCTATTTTTCTTAAAACCTTAAAAATATCAAATTTTACATATGAAAGCAGAAAATAGAATATAATGCCATTTCCTTTCATCATGCACAACGGACATTTACATTTGAAAAGTAGTCCAGCAGAACTATGTACACACAAATTACATTAGCCAACAATCTCTTTTGTCTCCTTCATTCCCACTCAGGTTACAATTCACATTTTTATATAAGAGCATTAATAGCAGGTATAGAGGTTGTTACAGAAAAATAATTTGCTATTTTGTGAAAAACATCTTGTATAATATTGGAAACTAAGCACAATATTCTCTTAATATTTGGTTCCCAGAATGGATTGACTCAGATAATAGTTATTGATATCCTTAATTAATTGCTATAATTAATTGCTAACAATATACATCTTAAAAAAATTTTGGCCTCAACAAAATTTTAGCTGACTGCAACAACATATAAAAAAGATCATACACCACAACTAAGTGGGATTCATCCCAGATTCACAAGGATGGTTCAACATATGCACATCAGTCAGTGTCATACACCACATTAACAAAAGTCAAAAACCACGTGATGATCTCAATAGATGCAGAAAAAGCATTTGACAAAATCCAACATCCATTCATGATAAAAACTCTTACCAAAGTGGGTATAGAGGGAACATACCTTAACATAATAAAAGCCATTTATGACAAACCCACAGCAAATGTAATACTCAATGGAGAAAAGCTGAAAGCCTTCTCACTAAAATCTGGAACAAGACAAAGATGCCCACTCTCACCACTTTATTCAACATAGTATTGGAAATCCTAGCCAAAGCAGACAAAAGAAATAAAAAGTAGCAAAATTGGAAGAGAAGAGGTAAAATTGTTACTCTATGCAGAGGACATGATACTATATATAGAAAACACTAAGGACTCCACAGGGAAACCACTCAAACTGTTCAATGAATTCAGCAGAGTAGCAGGATATAAGATTAACATTCAGAAATAAGTCGCATTTCTGTATGCTAACAATGAAATATTAGAAAAGGAATATAGAAAAATATACCTTATAAAATCACACCCCCCAAAATTAAATACCTAGGAATAAACTTGACTAAGGAGGTGAAAGACTTATATGCTGAGAACTATAAAACATTAATCAAGGAAATTAAAGAGGATTCAAAGAAATGAAAAGATATTCCATGCCCCTGGATTGGAAGAATTAATATTGTTAAAATAGCCAGTATACTACCCAAATCAATCTTTAGGTTCAGTGCAGTCTCTACCAAATTACCTGTGACATTTTTTTTACAGAACTAGAACAAACAATCCAAAAATTTATATGGAACCATAAACAACTCAGAATTGCAAAAACAATCCTGAGGGGAAAAAAACAAGCAGGAGGCATAACCCTTCCAGACTTCAGATAATATTACAAAGCTACAGTAATCAAGAACGTGTGGTACTAGTACCAAAACAGACATACAGACCAATGGAACAGAATAGAGAACCCAGAAATAAACCCAAACACCTATGGTCAATTAATCTTCAACAGAGGAGGCAAGAATATAAAATGAGAAAAAGACAGTCTCTTCAGCAAGTGGTGCTGGGAAAACTGGACAGCTGCATATAAATCAATGAAACTATAATACACTCTCAACACCATGCAAAAAATAAACTCAAAATGGCTTAGAGTCTTAAACATAAGACAAGGCACCATCAAACTCCTAGAAAAGAACACAGGCAAAAATTCCCTGTCAAAAACTGTACAAATGTTTTCTTAGTTCAGTCTCCCAAGGCAATAGAAATAAAAGCAAAAATAAACCAGTGGGACCTAATCAAGCTTACAAGCTTTTGCACAGCAAAGGAAACCATAAAAAAAAAAAGACAACCTACAGAATGGGAGAAAATAGTTTCAAATGATGCAGCTGGCAAGGGCTTTATCTCTAAAATATACAAACAACTTACACAACTCAACAGCAAAAAAAGGAAAACAAACAAAAAAATCCCACTAGAAAAATGAGCAGAAGACCTGAATAGAAATTTCTCCAAAGAAGATATACAGATGGCCAATGGGTACATGAAAAAATGCTCAACATCTCTAATTGTTAGAGAAATGCAAATCAAAACTGCAGTGAGGTACCATGTCACAGTGGTCATAATGACCATCATTAACAGGTCAACAAATAAATGCTGAAGAGGCTGCGGAGAAAAGGCAACCCTCCTGCGCTATTGGTGGGAACCTAAATTGGTACAACCACTATGGAGAATAGTATGGAGGTTCCTCAGAAAACTAAATATAGAACCACTAAATGACCCATCAGCCCCACTCCTGGGCATCTATCCAGACAAAATGTTCACTGAAAAAAATACATGCACCCTTATGTTCACTGCAGCACTGTTCACAATAGCCAAGACATGGAAATAACCTAAATGTCCAATGACAGATGAATGGATTAAGCAGATGTAGTACACAATGGAATACTACTCAGCCATAAAAAGAACAAAATAATGCCATACGCAGCGACATGGATGAAACTAGAGATTATCATACTAAGTGAAGTAAGTCAGAAAGAGAAAGACAAATTCCATATGCTATCACTTATATCTGGAATCTAATACGTAGCACAAACGAACCTTTCCACAGAAAATAAAATCATAGACATGGAGAACAGACTTGTGGTTGCCAAAGAGGAGGGGTAGGGAGTGGGATGGACTGGGAGTTTGGGGTTAGTAGATGCAAACTATTGCATTTAGAGTGAATAAGCAATGAGATCCTGCTATATAGCACAGGGAACTATATCTAGTAACTTGTGATGGAACATGATGGAGGATAATGTGAGAAAAAGAATGTGTGTATGGAGTTCCCATCGTGACCCAGTGGTTAACAAATCCGACTGGGAACTATGAGGTTGTTGGTTCGATCCCTGGCCTCGCTCAGTGGGTTAACAATCTGGCATTGCGGTGGGCCATGGTGAAGGTTGCAGACGTGGCTCGGATCTGGCATGGCTGTGGCTGTGGCATAGGCCAGCAGCTGTGGCTCCGATTTGACCCCTAGCCTGGCGTGTGCAGCCATAAGAAAAAAATAAAAGAGAAAGCAAAAAAAAAAAAAAAAGAATGTGTGTATGACTGGGTCACTTTGCTGTACAGCAGAAATTGACAGAATATTGTAAATCAACTATAATAATAAAAAATCTTTAGGAGTTCCCGTTGTGGCTCAGTAGTTAACGAATCTGACTAGGAACCATGAGGGTGCGGGTTCGATCCCTGTATCGCTAAGTGGGCTAAGGATCTGGCGTTGCCGTGAGCTGTGGTGTAGGTTGCAGACGCGGCTCGGATCCCGCGTTGCTGTGGCTGTGGCGAAGGCTGGCAGCTATAGCTCCTGTTAGACCCCTAGCCTGGGAACCTACATATGCCATGAGTGCGGCACTAGAAAAGGCAAAAAGACCAAAAAAAAAATCTTTAAAAAAATTTTGGAAGGGCAGTGAGATTGAGTGCTCGCATTATTATTTCCTTCTTCTTAGGAAATAATAGATTTTACTTGTTATACTATTTCGAGACTTTGTAAATTTTACATTTTTAAAAAAGATCTTCCTTGCAACAGTGGAGTGAGTCTAATAGTTGTGATACAAGGGTTGTTTGTAGTCAATCTTTTTAATTTATACCTGGACCAGTATATCATATTATGTATTATCAATAGAGAAATTCATTCATAATTACAGGACACCAGCCTGTAAATTCATATGCATTTGATGGTCTTAAAATTTATTTCCCTAGGAAACATAACTTTTGAAACAATGATGGAAATTCTCCGAGATAAACCAAGTGGCATTAATATGGAGGGAGAATTCCTGACTACAGCAAGCATGGTTTCTATCTTACCTCAAGACTCCAACCTTCCTTGCGTTCATTTCTTTACAGGGACTCCTCATCCTGAGAGGTAAAGTAACAAAATACTATAAACTAGGCGGGCGGGTCAGGGAGTAGGGTAGGGTTATTAGTCTGTTGATGATTTTGTCAGGCTAAATTGTTGTTGCACAAATACAACAATAATTTTTGGTTGCATTTTCTGTTCTGGTTTTAGTTTGTCATTTCTATGTGTGTATAACTGCCATAACTATTCTCATTCTTATAAGACAAACATGTTTATAGTTTCTGGTATGAGGTCATCACTCCTCCCTTTTTCCCCAAATTTATTTAAAATTGTCAAGAAGAGAAAGTAGATTGGTTTTCATATGCAGATTTCAGTATTACAATGTTAGATGGTTAGTAAAGGTAAAAAGATTAAACAGTCTAGAAAATACACATAAAGATTAAAATCAATAGTTCAAGTTATATCTTAAGTAGGATATATAGACTACATTGATTTAATCATCAGTATCTTATAAAACTTAATGTGTATTGCATTTAGAAATGATCCCTTTTTTTTTCCGTTTAGGACCACACCCATGGCATATGGAAGATCCCAGGCTAGTGGTAAAATCAGAGCTGTAGCCACAGGCCTAGTCACAGCCATAGCAACACCAGATCCGAGCTGCGTCTGTGACCTACACCACAGCTCATGGCAACACCGGATCCTTAACCCACTGAGTGAGACCAGGGATTGAACCCGTGTTCTTATCATCCTAGTCTGTTTCGTTACTGCTGAGCCACAATGGGAACTCCAGAAATGATCTTATATTCATTATCTCTTAGTATTATAACCTTTCACATTATTAAAGATATTGTCAAGAAAATGAAACTTATGAATCCTTTCTTAATACTGCAGCTTAATTTCTTCCCAAATCCTAATCCTCAGTCTACTACACTGAAGATTGTTCTTATCCTCCAACTGTGGAGTTTGCAGTAGAAAATAGTGAACTCTAATTTCACTTGACGCTGTTTATATGCCAGGCCCTTTGTAAGGTTCATGAGAATCCAAGGCTAAATAAAGCATGGTTCCCCTGATCCAAAAGGAGATCCCAGTGTATCAGGGAAGACAGGCATGGGTGTTAACTAGTATGACAGGAACAAGCAGTATGTTATAAATTAATAGAAACTAGAGTGAATCTTAGAAGATTTAGAATAATGCTGAATATTTTATCCCCACATACCAATTTAATAAAGACTTTTTCTTCTAGATCTGTTTTTAAGCCTTTCGTGTTTGTGCCAAATATTTCACAACTATCAGACACCAGTTCACCCACGTTTGAACTTGAAGATTCAGTTAAAAAGAAGCCACATTTTAACATTAAGCCTGACAGACGACACCCACTCTACCAAAAACATCAAGAGGCACTGGAAATACTCGATAGTAAGGAGGTATGATTAGATTGTTGTCTGTGTTTTATCATTAAGAATAACTTAAAATATGATTCAGTCCAAATTTTAAACTTCGGAATTCCAGTTTTCTTTATAAAAATAGGTTTAAAAATAGCTTATATGCTTAGGTATAATAGAGCTATATTATTATTATTATTTTTTTTTTTTTTGGCCACCTACCAGCATATGGAGTTCCCAGGCCAGGGATCAAATCTGAGGCAGAATCAGATCAGCCTGTGGCAATGCCAGATCCTTAACCCACTGCACTGGGCCAGGGATCGAACCCACATCCTCCTGGATACTAGTCAGGTTCTTAACCTGCTGAGCCATAACGGGAACTCCCTGTTTATTTAAATTTTTGTCAGATAAAAGTTTAAAATTTAATTAATTACATTTGTTAGTTTTTTTTTCCTTTAAGGGATTTTGATTTCATGCTTCAAAAGCTCTGCCTCACTTCAAAATAAATTTAAGTTCTGTATTTTCTTCCAGTGTGTGTGTGTCTGAAAAAAGTTTAGTTCTTTTTTATCTGGAATTTGTTTTTGTTGATGTTATGAAATAGCTATATAACTTTGTTTTACAGAGGTGACCATTTATAGACAAAATACATTTTTTGTATTTTGATATGATATGAAATACAATCTTTCTTCAGAAAAAATTACGTACAGTTTCATACTGAAGTACATGTCAAGGTTAAGCATCCTTGTTTTGTGGAGTTCTGCCCCATCTGCCCAATAATGGTTCAGATTTTTATATTACGCTCAGTTTCTAGTAATTCTCTTCTTACATACTTTTTCCATCAGAACCTACCCTCTAACTGATCATGGTAATTCATTAATACTTAAAAATTGCTCCTTTCTAAAAGAATCATGACCTTTTCTCCCCCCTTGTTGAAACAAGGAGGAATTATAGAGAAAGTCCATTTCTTTTAGTTGCCCTTTCTCTTGAATGTTACTATTCTGTTTCCTTTGTTTAATCTGATAGTACTGGTTTTAAATATAGATCCAAATTCACAAAAATATCTCAGCCTCAGTTTTTAGCAACCTTTCCCATACACAATTAGTATCATATATTCAAATGGCCTATTATTTATCTTTTAAATTTCATGCTTATAGACTAATTTTCCATAATTATTATTGTCTTTTCTACTAAAAATAGCTAATAATTTGGGGTTAATACATAACTCAATTTAAAACAATGATTTTCCCCAAAGAATTTCTTTACTTCTTTAGCTGAAGAATAGAAGAAGGGAAACCAAACCAGAAGTAGAAACCAGGATGAACAAACCTTGTCTGCAGAGGTGCTTTGGAATTTGGTTAGGGTGTGTGTGTGTGTGTGTGTGTACATGCGCACATGTTTGTCTGTGTATATATTTATTTTTATTTTTTCATTGTTCAGGAAAAAGCCAAAACAATGTTGGACACCATGAGGAAACTGGAGAAAGAACTGTTCAAAGAGATGGAATCAATCCTTCAAAACAAGGCTCTTGATGTGGATAAAATTGTTAATCTTTTTCCTCAGTGTACAAAAGATGAAATTAGAATTTATAAATCAAATTTTAGTTCTTAGTGATCCCATAAATGGTTAGCAGTCTTTCTCAAAGTTAGCATCTATTACCTTGGTAAATATTATAAACTTAGTTTGAGCAGATTTTATTATTATTTAATAGCATTCAAGTGATAGCTTGGCTATTAAAACTACATACAGCCTTGTTGAAATAGAGAAATAACATTGAAATTAGACACATATATCATGGATTGCCAGGTGATACTTCAGGTACCAACTTGTATTATTTTTTTTAGCCATAACACCTTTTTTAAAAAATCATAATAAATATCTAGTTCTGCATAAAGCATGAAACATTAAAATAAGGCAAGTATTTATTATGACTATGAATTGTCCTCAAATAATTTTCTTAGTTACAATGAGAAAACAGATTTTTCTTTAGTAATGGAAAATATTGTCTTAACTAATGAGTTTTTTTTTGCTTTAGGCAAGTATTAACCAGCTCTAGCAAAATTTTCTAGATGTACACATTGTCTCATTCCTGGGTTTTAACTATGCAAATATTTTATTAAACTCAGAAATACTCATGTCAAGGATTAGCTGACCATGCTCCTTAATAGGCTTTTGGTTAATATTTATAGAAGAGCTTTCCTTGGAGATTAGATAATGGAATAAGCCAAGGCCTTAGGAGATACTGTTTTGTTGTCTCAAATCTCTCTCATCTTTTACCTCTGTTCATTCAGTGCAAACAGGAATAGGAATGAGATGGTGGTGATGAAATAGAAATATTGGTGTATTATGGAGTTCCCATCGTGGCTAGTATCCATGAGGACATGGGTTTGATCTCTGGCCTCGATAAGTGGGCTAAGAATCTGGTGTTACTCTGAGCTGTGGCGTAGGTCTCAGATGTAGCTCAGATCTCGCATTGCTGTGGCTGTGGTGTAGGCCAGCAGCTACAGCTCTGACTCGACCCTTAGTCTGGGAACCTCCATATGCTGCAGGTGTGGCCCTAAAAAAAAAAAAAAGACAAAAAATTAGTGTATTATGAACATTAAGAAATGTTATAATGTACAATGTATTATGAACGTTATAAATGAGTAATAGTATCTGCCTAGAGATTATAAAACTTTGTTAAAATTACATAGAGATTACCAAGTAGGACTCAAAATTGCAAATATAAACAAATGAAAAATCCAACTCAAAATAATGCTCTGTATGTATTGGTTTCTAGAAATTTCCATTTTAGGTATTTGAGTACATTATCATATTGGTTGCTATCATTGCAATTAGGACTATAATTAAAGTAGTGAATCATTATATTTAAAGAGTATTCAAGAAATTTTTTTAAGTTCTCTCATAAAAATCATAATCTGCCTGAAATTGATTCCTCTTGTCTAGTGCAGGGCTACTATTACAAAAGAGAAGAGACCTGTTTCAGATATTCAGTTAATTCTGGTTTGCCTTATGTATAGTTCAATGATAGGTTCTTCCTAAATCATGAAGCCACTTGGCCAACCCCCAAGTGGCTCTCTTTTTTAATATGTAAGCAAACTAAGGGTAAGCAGTTTAGTGATTCCTCTCTTTTTTAATATGTGAGCAAACTAAGGGTAAGAAGTTCATTGATTTATTTAGGCACAGAAATGTGAGTCCTATTTCTCTCTCTAGGGCACACATGTTTTCACTTTCTCCTCTGACAGCACACTAGACCTAACTAGCACCAGTCTTTTACCTGGACCACTGCAGTTAAGTTCTTCTACACCTATTTTTGCTCTTTATCTTCATCCATGTGGGTCACCGCGGCCAGAGTGATCTACTAAAATTTTGAATCTAGTCATGAGTTTGCCTTCTAAAACTTTAGAAAAAAAAAGACTATTTTTTAGAGCAGTTTTAGGTTTAAAGCAAAACTGAGCAGAAAGTACAGTTTCCATATATCTCCTGTTCCTCTACCCTCCCCTCCATCAATATCCCACACCAGAGTGTTCATTAATTATAACTGATGAACCTACATTGATAAATCATTATCACCCCAAATCCATAGTTTACATCAGGGTTCACCCATTGTACATTCTATGGGTTGGGACAAAAGTATAATGACACGTATGCACAATTAGAGTGTCATTCAGAACAGTTTCACAGCTCTAAGTAGCCTCTGTTCTCCACCTATTCATCCCTCCCTTCCTAACCTCCGGCAGCAACTCATCTTTTTATAGTCTCTAGAGCTTTGCCTTTTACAGAATATTATATAGGTGGAATCACACAGTGTGTAGCCCTTTCAGATTGGCTCTTTAACTTAGTAATATGCATTTAAGTTTCCTCTGTGTCTTTTCATTTCTTGATAGCTCATTTCTTTTTAGTGCTGAATAAGATTCCGTTGTCTGGATGCCTGGTTGCTGAAGGACATCTTGGTTGCTTCCATGTTATGACAATTATGAATAAAGCTACCATAAACATCCGTATACAGAATTTTGTATAGACATATGGTTTTAACTCATTTGGGTAAATACCAAGGAGCATGAGTGTTGGTATGGTAATAGTACGTTTAGTTTTATAAGAAACCGCCAAAACTATCTTCTAAAGTGACTACTATACCATTTTGCATTCCTGCCGACAGTTAATGAAGTTGCTATTGCTCCACGTCCTTGGGTGTTCTGGATTTTGGCCATTCTAATAGGTATGTATTGGCATCTTATTGTTCTAATTTTCATTTTCCTAATGATATAAGTTGCAGAGCATCTTTTAATATGCTTATTTGCCATCTGTATATCTTCTTTGGTGAGATATTTGTTTGGATCTTTCGCTCATTATAAAAAATCAAGTTGTTCATTTTCTTATTGAGTCAAACTCTTCAAAGAGTCATTGAGGAGTTAGCTGATGGCCTAGTGGGCTAAGGATCTTGTGCTGTCATTGCTGTGGCTGGAGTCGCTACTGTGGTGTGGGTTTTGATCCCTGGCCCGGGAACTTCCCTGTGCTTGGGGTATGGCAAAAAAAGTCATTAAGTCACAATCCAATCCTGCTGATCTACCCCCAGCTATATCTAATTATGCTTATGTCATTTGGTTTATAAGTTTCTATTCTGCCCTTTCAATTCCTTGAATGTGCCTGGTTCCTTGCTCATGGCTGTACCCTCTGCTTGTCCCATTCATTTCACGTGTTTTTTATATAAATAGTTCTTTCCCTCCTTTAGAGTTTTGCTGAAACATGACTTCCTCAGAAGTTTTCCCCACACACAAGATCAAGTCTCTTGTTTTATACTCTCAGAGCCACATATGATCCTGATCACAAGTGTAATTAAATGTTTAACTTCTGTCTCTCGCATCAGAATAGAAGTTTTATGAGGATAGGAACCATATTTTTTTCCCCACTGTTGTGTGCTCAGTATTCAGCATTATGTCTGGTACAAGCTAGATGCTTAATAAACATTTGTTAAAGTAATATTCAAGTACTGATGGAAAGAATTTACATAGTCCTCCTCTTTGCCTATAAAGTTGATAAAATTAGCTAGACAGTCTGTACAATGGCATTTTTTTATTCTTGTACAGTGGTATTCTTTTGACTCTGGGGTCAGCCTGTTCCCTTTTTCCATATTCAAAATGGAAATAATAATTCTCTAAATAAAAGAATTATTTTATAACACAGCTAGTTAATTTGTAAAACATTTTTGGAGACTTTCACTGTATAAATTCAGTATGGTATTGGAGCTTTGGTACTTGCATAATTTATTCCTTGTTGTATACTATAGAAAATTTAAGGTTTCCTTAACTTTCATGTGTTTTTTAAGAGTAAAAAGTCCAGGAGCTGAAATTAAACTTTTTTTGCTCAATCCTTAAATGGTATGGTTTATTATTTACATAATAAACCAAGTGAATAATCTAATAAACTATTTTGGAGAAGGCTAGTTTGATCTTTGATGGAAACATCAATTTATATATTAACTTTTCAATAAAAAATTTGCTCTAGAAATAATTAGGCAGGCTAGAATTTTGGAAATCTACTTCCTATTTGTAAAATTTGCCCAAGAGTAGGTACTACAGAGTGAATATTTTCTTTTTATTAATTACTTTAGGCTTTTATCATGATAATTGTAAAAAATTATCATCCCATCTTTTCCTGAAAAATGATGATAACATTTCTGATTCTAAACTGTTTCTAATCTTTACTCATCACTTGATTAATATGCTTAGTGGTCTAAAGTAATTTTTTACATGATATATGATGGGGCAAAAACTAGGAGCTGTATTCTGTTGCAAACATGCAAAATAATAGTTATATATATATATATTTTGCTTTAGAAATGTACTCATCACCAATCGTTATTCTTTAAATGCCAAGCACACTTTACCTTATTCTAAAAATATTGAAGTTTAAACATAAGTTAGGTGTGGAATCACTCCTTGAGAACAAAGGAGAGAATATTTGACAATGCTGAAGATTAGTATAAAAGGGGTAGGTTTTAATCAAAATTCCACTAGGTAATTTTCCCAGCTGTGACTCTGCATTGTTTTTGGCCAGCCCCATGGCATGTAGCAGTTCCTGGGCCAGCACTCAAACCCAAGCCACAGCAGTGACCTGAACTGCCACAGGGATTAACACTGGATCCTTCACCTGCTGCACCACAGGGGAACTCCAGTGACCCTGCATATTAAAAATTATGAAATACGTGAGAAGGACTCTAATGTCATATGGACTCATTAATAAAAGGTTTTTACTGAGTGCATTACTTGGCAAGGCCCGGTGCACAGAGGTCCAGTGACCACTGTAGGGTCACAAAGAATATAAAAATCGCAGGAGACCCATTTAAGAAAACATTGAAAACCTTTGGAAAAGACTTCTCTGATGGCTTCTGCATTATTTAGATTACTCAAAAAAAAAAGATGCTGGCAATGCAAGTTAAAATAGTTATTTTATTGATAAACTGGCTTTGTTAGTGAGGGAGTAAAAGTTACAAATATTTTCATTTAATAAAATTAACATATCCTTAATTCTAAAAACATCTCTTAAAAGCCTTCATTATCTAAAACTGCAGATCATTCTCAAGTCAGGGTTTTCTTTTAGTGTCTCTCATGGAAAAAGATACTGCCAATTCCCTTCATGCAAATAATAGAACACATACGGTATGATTTGTTCACAAGCAAAACAAATTCCTCACTTGAGTCTGAACTGCCTGCATGCATATGAATTAATATCTTTTTTGCTATAACTATATAAAAGTCTTCTGGTACAGCAATGAAGCTTTATGATTACTCCTGAGCACTCTGAGAATTATAATGTGGTCATATATATATATTTTAAAGTTACACAGCAAGACAGTTCTGCTGAAAAATCCTATTCCCTAATTATAACTTAAAATTGGTTATAATTAATTAATTATAACACAGTAATTGCTACACATTAATGTATATTTTACTTGTTAAATACACTAGGCTTCCATGCAGGTTTTTTAAAAAATTAAATTTTTGTTTTATTAAAAGGGTGATGATTTAGCACTATAAATTATTTTCTAAATGGCTTCTATAAATGACACTAAAAGTATAAGACAAATAAATATTTGAAACAGTTTTAAATAAGTTAAACTATACTGACACATAATAATTAAGTAGAGGTTTAAAGGTCATATGAATAGATGTCTCTTTAATTGACTGAAGATAAAGCTTTTCTGAGGGCAACACTTAGTAATTTTCAATTTTATAAAATTTTATACAGGGATACTTAAAAAAACTAAATTGTAAATGTAAAAGTAGGATGTTAGGCATAGAATTTTAAAAATCTTGGCTTGAATTATACAGTTTTTTTCTTCTTTTCAGGGAATAAGGTAATAGGGCTATCCTTCTGCATTGAGATACTTTGTGCAGACACCAGAAATGATATATTGCATGGCAATAATTCTTTTGATAAATTTAATTGGATTTGCTCAAATTATTATTTTTAGTACAAAAGTCAAAGATCAGACTACACTTCTGTTGATGCATTTTAGAGATAATATTACTTATGGAGGTTCTTATTTCCCTCCTAATGGTACAGATTATTAGTATTTTGGATAGAAAAGCAAGTGAAAATAAACCTTAAAAAAGTAGTGCTTCTAGTTTTTAATGAGTACTATTTGTGAAGGAAATGGGAAAATAGAATAAGACGACCCCTCATTAGAATCATTTAAATTCTTGTTTAGGAGGTGCTATCAATAAGTGCAAAGTTGTCATAATTTAAGGTCCATTTTCTGCCAGCAGCACACCTGCTAAATTTGGCAATTTAAAAGAATAGTAAATTGGATGTTGATTTTGAATCTATAGCACACAATTGCAGGAAGCAATGTTTTAAAATGTTGGCGTAATTTTTTATAGTAATTATTATCTATTCATTATGAGAACTTTAAATTTTGATTAGTTCTCTTTTTCCTAAGTCAGTTTCCTTTGTGTTTTCCATACACATGAAAACACAGAATCATAGCATGGGGTGAGAACATGTTAAATTTTACAGAAGGGGCAAATGAGGCTCAGAGAAATTGTGATTTACCCAAGGTCCGGTAGCTAATAAGTAACAGATTTGGGGTCAGAATATGACTCCATGTGGGGTTGTCTCCTTCACGAATTAGGTCTTAGTGGGTGGGGATGAATGCTCAATTTCTTTATATCTTTCCTGTTGGGGAGTGTCTGTATTAGTGGCAGGAGGACTGTGTTCAGGACTCTTTTGAAGAAATCTGTAAAACAGGTACTCATCCCGGAATTCATATTCATTGGTGATATGTTGGATGACTCCCCCTTGCACCAGTCTGTCTCCATATATCACAGCTTCACCACGGTCAGAGGCAAGGCCAACTTCAATTAGCCAGTTCACCAAGTCACAGCCACAGAAGGTCCCAGCAGAAGTCTTTGGACCACACCTGTATGTCAAAGGAATGATTCACCCACATGTTCTGTAAATCTGGTATCAGCACTGCATAATGGAGGACAAGCAAGGAAAAATAGGAGACAGGGAAAGACAGCATGATAGTTAAAAGGTGGCAGGAATGAAACTATTCTGAATATAAAGGGTTTATTAAATCACCTGACTCTAGAAAGACCCACCAGAGAAAAACAAAATATGCCAATAATGCTTGTGAAAACAGAAACACTTAAGCAAAAAAAAAAAAAAAAAAAAAAAAGACTTAGATAATGTAAATGCATCAACAAAGAAATACTTTTTAGAGCAGATGGTCTTTTACCATCAGATGCATTCTATAGACAGCTGACTGTTATGTATTTTATAACTTTTTCTCTTATTTAAAATGTAATTGTCTCAGAAATTAAATATTTTTGCAAGCTAAGTGACAATTTTTATTAAATTATTTAAATCATGCTCTATTTTCTGCTTATCACAGTTCCCACAAATAGCCTTTCTTCTTGTCCTGGGCAAGATAATCTTATTGATGTTTGTTAGGAATTTGCTGCATTAAGAAGCAGGAAAAGGATATTGAGATCTGTCATGCTATAAATCTAAAGGTTTTTTTTCATAATTGTTGATTATGTTCCCCACAGTGTGTACATTTCATCCTTGTGATTCATTTATTTTGCAGCTGGAATCTCTTAATCTCCTGCATCTGTTTCTTTCTTCCCCTCACACCCTTTCCCTCTGTCAACCACTTATTTGTTCTCTATGACTCTATTTCTGTTTTATTATGTCTGTTCATTTTTTTTAGAATACATATGTAAGTGAAACCATATAGCATTTAGCTTTCTCTATCTTATTTCCCTTAGCATAATGCCCTCTAGGTCCATCTGTGTTGTTACACATGGCAAGATTTCATTCTTTTTTATGGCTGAGTGATATTCCATTGTATAAATATACAACATGTTTATCCATTCATCAACTGAGGGACACTTAGGTTTTTTTCTATATCTTGGCTATTGTAACTAATACCGCAGTGAACAAAGGGGTGCACATATCTTTTCTAATTAATGTTTTTATTTTCTTTGGGTAAATACCCAGGAGTGGAGTTGCTCGATTATATGGTTCTGTTTTTAATTTTTTGAGGAATTTCTATGATTCCTCCGTTTTTAAAAATGTTTTATTATAAATTTACTTAGTTATTGAAAATTTGTCTTCCTAATGCAAGTATCGGGTGCCTCAGGTATGAACAAGTAAACAAGGGAAAGAGAAATTTAAAAAAAAAAATGAGTTCCCTTGTAGCTCAGCAGTTTAAGGATCTGGGGTTGTCACTGCTGTGGCTGTGGTTACTGCTATGGCTGTGGTTACAGCTGTGGCTCAGGTTTGATCCCTAGCCTGGGAACTTTTTTTTTTCTTTTTATAGTCACACCTGCAGTATATAGAAGTTCCTGGGCTAGAGTTCAAATTGGAGTTGCAGCTGCAGGTCTACAGCAACACTAGATCCAAGCTACATCTGCAACCCACACTGCAGCTTGCAGCAATGCCAGATCCGTAACCCACTGAATGAGCCCGGGGACTGAACCCACATCCTCACAGAGATTATGTCATGTTCTTAACCCTCTGAGCCACAATGGGAAGTCCTAGCCTGGGAACATTTTATGCCTTGGGCACAGACAAAAAAAGGGAATTCTGTTCATTTTTATACAAGTATGCAATAGACAACATGAATCTGTCCACAAGCATTAGTCAAGCTGTGAAACCTAAAGTGCTTGACAGTAGTAAACAGTGGATGAAAATCAAGATGAAATGAGAAATAGGTGAAAAAATTTTAAACATTTAACCACAAATGAATGTATATATATTTCCTATAAAAATTAGAAAAGAGGTTAATATACAAGAAAAAATTTCTCAAGTATGTAAAATCGCAATATTGTATGATTAGTATTTTACTTAGTAATAAGATACCTTACTTAATTTATGCTTTGTAACTACAGGCATCTCTTTGAACAAAAGCCTGAATGTTACACCCTGAGTCTGAAGCTTCATCTGCTGATTAATTTTAAATTTATAGCCCAACACCTTCTAATCCAGATACCAACTGATTAATATTTGCTTCCTAATGACTGATCAGGCAGCTACAACCATGGAATTGTGCAGAGTGGCAAAGGATATGCCACTGTGCAGGGTTCAGAGCAGTGCCACTATCAGCCCGTGCCCATTCACCATCTGGGATGGAGGCAGCCTGGCAGCCCTGCAAATGGCAAGAGCTCTGCTTCCTGACAACTGGCAATCATAGTAGGCCTGGCGGAGCTAACATCGGAATCTTTCTTTTTATTTTTAAAAAGCAGTTTAAATTGTTGAAATGATCCATAGATGTCACTTCAAAATAATTGTATTTGGCTCTTTGAGGGTGGCAAACTAATTTTTCTTCATAGCTTATCATTTGCAGAAACTGGGCTAGGCCCATCATATAGATTTTATTATCTAATGCAAACAACCAGGAGAGCCAGATCTTCTAAAAAGGAGGAAAACTAAGGTTTGGAGAGTTAAACTTGCCCAATGTCACACAGCTAATAAGTGGTACATCCAGGAATTTAGTTCTAGTATTAGTCCCCATCTAGTAAGTCCCCTTTCCATTAGCCATACCAGGATACCTTCTGGTTATATGAAATATAGTGGCATAATTTATGTAAATAAATAATCCTAATTGTAATTTTCATAAATTTTCAGTTTTCCAGTTATAGACATAAAAGTATTTGGTTCTTTATATTATGTTTTGATTTTTTTCTTTTATGACAACTAAAAATATTGGCACTGTAACATTTATTTATTCTTTTCCTGCTGTATAATCCATACTTAGAAGAATAAATATGATGTCACAGACTGAAGATTTGGGGTGAAAAATAAGCAGCAGAATTAATTGAGATAGAAATTTCATTTCAAAGTGTATGGCTCTTATATATGCTCTTTCTTAAACTATAAACTGATCCATAGCTATTTTAACTTTTATATGCATATGTTATTGAAAATAACTATCATGAAGTTAGTCACAAGCACTTTAATTAGCCTATTACAAACCAAACTTAATGATTTTAAATATAATTATCTGGAACCTGTTCTTACCTTCTTTCCTTGACAATGTTTTGGATACAGAGGTCACGGTGATAATGGATAAATTGTTGACAGGTCATTTTTATTTCCTCAGGAACAGGAGATCCCCTGTTATCTGCTGTTTCCTTATTGTTCCATAGGAATTCAAGTCTGAAAACCAAAAATTAAGGAGGCCACTTTTAAGGAAAGAAAAGCCCTCAGAGAGAATTCTTTCTTGCTTATTACTCTATCAACATGGCTGTTCCAGAGCTGTCATTCACCTCAGCTGTCATCTGCAACAGCCAGACATCCTTAGTCTCTGAAGCAGAAACATATTCAACCTGCATTCGGTTTCCTGTTCAGAGTAGGCTGGCGTTGGGTTCTTGAACATTTTCTAAACCGTCCAGACATGTTTGACTCCGTTCAGTTTCTACCAAAATGTGCAGTTCTTTATTTCTACATCCTACTGTTTTAAAATGCAAAAGTAAAGTACAAGTATTTTATTTAATCATTTTCCAATTTTGATACCAGAGAGACAAATACTGGGATTTGAAGTATAGAACAATTCTATTTTGCCACCCAGACAATGGATCTGTTGACTTTTTAAACTGATCAACATTATGAAGCTCATAACTAAGTTTAGTGACTTTCCTATTACACTTTTCTTCTTTCATGAAAGGATTATGACCGTAGCAACTACATTTTAATAATGATGATGAAAGAAAGGAGGAGAAAGAACAGTGAACATTTACTGGGCACTTATAAAAACTTTATTTTTATTTTATTTTTTTTTTCTTTTAGGGCCACATCTGTAGCATATGGAAGTTCCCAGGCTAGGGGTTGAATTGGAGCTGTAGCCACTGGCATATGCCGTAGCCACAGCAATGCCAGATCTGAGCTGCATCTGAGATCGACACCACAGCTCATGACAACACTGGATCCTTAACCTACTGAGTGAGGCCAGGGATCAAACCCACGTCCTCATGGATGCTAGTCAGATTCGTTTCTGTTGAGACATGATGGGAACTCTGGGTACTTTTTATATAGCTAATAGAATAAACTCCATTAGCACTTAACTAGGATCTACTAATTTTGATTTTGAAAACAAATGAGGAAGTAAAAGGAATTGCCCCTCCATCTGCTACCTCTTCCTCCAATTCCCAGTTTGGAGTGTTTCCACTTCATTATTTTTCTTTTTACTTATTTATTTATTTATTTTTGGCCACAGCTGTGGCATGTGGAAGTTCCTGGGCCAGGGATCCAATCCATGCCACTAGGCCACCAGGGAACCCACTAGGCCACCAGGGAACTCCAACTTCATTATTTTCTTAAAAAAATTTACTAATTAATTATTTTTCACAAAGAAATTCCTGATCTGAATTCAAAGAAAATATTCACCAAGCTAATTAAAAATTTTGAAATTTAGAAAGAAGAAAACTTGAGTTTTCTATAAATTGTCAGTGTGATAGAGAAATCCAGCTGTCAAAGGAGAAAGACAATCAGATATAGACCTTTGGGGACATATCACCTAATTCTTCCATTTAAAAATACATTTTAAAGTTTCATTTTACTTTATGTAGTTAATGGCATAGATAGAAGTCAGTGTCCATCAATTCTTATTAAAATGCAAATTACAATGTTGGATTAATGACACTTCTTGCAATATATCTGTGCAATTATTTACAACAAATATGTGAATCAACAGATAACCTTTCTGTGGCGTTTAGTTTAACCTTTCTTTGGTCTCCTTGCAGTTACTGAAGGTTTAAAAATATCAGTATCTTAATAGAATGGCTTTGTCATCACCTTTACAGTTATAGATTTATTTCAAAACTAAATTTACCTTCTTTTGAAAGGCAGGATGATTAAATGTTTGTCCAATCCAAAGATGCCAAAGGAAATAAATCCCTATGAAAGAAAAAAAAGTTATATTTTATGAGTTCTACAATAAAATTTTAAGACAGAGAAATGATAGATGCCAAATAATGTAGTGGTTGGGGAAATAAACTTCTAGTGATTAGAGCAACATTTTAAATGGAGCACACAGGCAGGTCCTCTAAAGTTCAGTGTCTGAAGGCAGGTAAAGTTGGTCACCTTTTGTTTGATTGTTTTGTTTGATTTGCTGCAGTGTGTGGTGCCTTGATGTGGGATCTCAGTTCCCAGACCAAGGACTGAATCTAGGCTGCAGCAATGAAAACGCTGAGTTCTAGCTGCTAGACCACCAGGGAACTTGTTAAAATGCAAAACTTCAATTTTCCACATACTGGCAATTATTTAGATAGCGTTTACATTGTATTAGGTGTTATAAGTAATCTAGACATGATTTAAAGGATAAGAGAGGATATACATGGGTTATATGCAAATACTATGCCATTTAAATAAGGGACTTGAGCATCCATGGATTTTGGTACCTGAGAGGCATCCTGGAACCAATCCCCCTTGATATTGAGGGATAACTGTATGGTACTTGGCTGCCGCTTTCCAGTCATTTTCCTGCTAATTATGGTGGGTGATATAAGTGAGTGCTGAGCAACCACACTTGCGTGCTAGCTTACTGAAGAAAAATGAAAACATTTAAGGGCTATGTCTTTTCCCCTTTCTAAAAATAAAATATCTCCCATTATGCTTAAGTACTTTATTATTTTTCTGTTAAAACATGAGAAATTATAGAATTAATAAGTGCTGCAGTATCTGATTATAAATAAGTAACAGAACAAAATTCATATAAAATGAAACTGGTTAGTGCTTAGGAAAAGGGTTGAAGAATTTGGGGGCAATAAGGCAAACTGGCATCAGATATTAGCCACATATCAGGACAGTCATGACTGCCTGAGAAGGGAGGCTGGGAACTGCCATCTGTCAGGCACAGAGGGGTAAGGATCTTAGTGCAGGTTGGCGTGGGTGGGACAGAGAATGAAATAACATGAAGGATCTACCTGTCTTCACCTCAAATTATACCACCAGAAGGGAATGACCTTACTACCACAGCTTCCCGATGGACACACGGAATGGGAGCAGGTTTTATATCATCTCCCTCCTTTGAATCACTTTAGCCATAAGCTGTGTTTGTAGCATTTTAAATGCAACATTCCTGGCATTAGCTTCTGTTTGTGAAGCTTTGTCAGTTCTTTGCCAGGGATGACTAAGCTTGGAGTGGACTTTCTGAATGCAAAATGCTGAGTGAGATTATGGTTTTTCAACTTAGTAGTTTATAGTTCTTGGGTACAAATTCAAATCTTGAACAGTATCACAAAGTGAGGTGGGCATCAAGGCCTTTCGATGCTCATATCTGTCTGTAATAAACTGATAGGTCACTTGTCTGTCTAAATGCAGCCATTTTTGCTCCCATAATAATGGCAAAACAAACTGGAAATATTTCAAGAAATTAATGTTAGAGAAGAACTTGTAGGAATGTCTACTGATGAATGTTAACTAACTCAGACGGCCAATTATTTCTGGTTTAATAGGCAAACTCAGTAATTTCAAGTACTGTATTTTTTTTCAAATTGATACTCAATCTGGGGACTAATATTCTCTAATTACAAAGTAAGGGATTGAAGATGAAATAAAATTTTGAGATTTTCACATAAAATATTTTGTCAGTATATAAAATACCATTTATCCTTAAATATCCATTTTAATAGTAAAAAAGACAACTGCACCTATCATATTAGTTCTTCATGGAATTTTGGTTTCTAAATTTTAAACTGGGGGTGATATGTTTACCCTGCAGATACTACTGTGATATTTAATTAAAATGCTTTAAAATGTTTAGCATTAGTAGACTCTCAAGAAATGGTAACTACTATCCTTGGTCAGATTTTATTTACATACCACATGATTTTTTTTTTTTTTTGTCTTTTTTAGGGCTGTACCTGCGGCATATGGAGGTTCCTAGGCTAGGGGTCATATTGGAGCTGTAGCTGCTGGCCTATGCCACAGCCACAGCAATGTGGGATCCGAGCCATGTCTGCGACCTACACTACAACTCACGGCAATGCTGGATCCTTAACCCACCGAGTGAGGCCAGGGATTGAACCTGCATCCTCAAGGATACAAGTCAGATTCGTTGCTGCGGAGCCACGACGGGAACTCCTATTTATCTACCACATGATTTTTAAAACAGGATTATGTACCTATAGTTTAAGAAACATCAAAATGTAAATGAAGTGATGTGCATTAAAATAAGTAGCTAAACTAAAGGCTCAGAGAAGTTAAGTCTTTTTCCAAAGTAACTTATTAAGGCCACAACAAAGTTTTAAAGGAACTTGGAACATCTTGTCCCTGCTTAAATTATCACTCTTTATCACAAAACCAAAGCAAAAAACTATTTGGTATTTCTCACTGAAACACTCAGTGTGCATTCTGATGACTTTAACCAATATAGTAATTCATTTCTACGAGGAGATAGGCAGCAGCTGTCAGCTGTCACACATACCAGCAGCTGGCAAACAAACTCAACCTTTTTGATTTAAAAGAAAACAAAAACATCCGCACCCCCCCCCCAAAATCAAACCACCCAGGAAAACCAAAACCCCTCAAAGTTCTCAGTAAATAAATACCTGGCCAAAGTTAAACACAGCACAGAAAAACTGTAACTCTACATATAGTCTTCCAGGCTCTTGGTTGAATAGCCACCATAAACAACTGGAAAGATTCTATAAAGGAAGGAGAAAACAGTATTTTAAAATGAAGCGAGCTAATCATTTCTCCCCATCCAGAACACAGTACAATAATTTATCTACTTAATAATTAGGAAGAAAAGGACTAAAGGGAAAAACACAGAGAATACAGAGGCTTTGTCTTTCAAACAAGAGGTTTCAACCTCTCCTCTTGACAGATGTCATTCAAACAGCATCTATTCTGATCAGATTTGAAGCAAGAAGACATGAGCCATAATACAAGAAGCTTACATAATACATCAGAATTTCTACTAGTCTAAGACAGGTCTGATTTTAAAATTAGTTCTACACAGTGAAAACAATCACATCATCATGCAGCAATTCTTGGCAGCATTTCTTTTTGATTTTTGTTCTTAAACAGCAGTTAAAATGGTGCTGGCTGATATGATTCCATGTAATGAGCATCCCATTGTGAAAAGGATAAGAGGGTTTCTTCATAGGTTATGTGGTCCATCTCCCATCACTAGACGAGTTATGCTTGAAGTATTGCAAAGAATATAGTAACTAGTAATTCATGAAAGAGGACATAGAACTAATTTTAAAAAACCCTTTAGTAATCAAATAAATGCATTTAAAACTAAGGTGCTATATTTCACTTATAAAATTATCAAATTAAAGAATTTATAATATTTGCATATTGTTGGTGAGAGTACTTTACAAATCTATACTGCTCCTTTGGAAAACAACTTAGTAGAAAGCATCCCAAGAGAGAAAAATATTCATACTTCTTGATTAAGGTTTCGCAACTTTTAGAGCCTATTTTTTTTTTGTCTTTTTGCCATATTTAGGGCCGCACCCGTGGCATATGGAGGTTCCTATGCTAGGGGTTTAACAGGAGCTGTAGCTGCCAACCTTCGCCACAGCCACAGCAATGCAGGATCCGAGCTATGTCTGCAACCTACACCACAGCTTACGGCATTGCCGGATCCTTAACCCACTGAGCAAGGCCAGGGATCAAACCTGCAACCTCATGGTTCCTAGTCGGATTCGTTAACCACTGAACCACGACAGGAGCTCCTAGAGCCTATTATAAGGAAATATACTCAAGGAGATGTTTATTAGAGCATTCTAATAAATTGTTCTAAAGCATTAGAAACAATTCATAAGAAGTGGTTGAGTAAATTATAATGCATCTCCTCTATGGTTTACTGAGGAGGCATTTAAAATAACAGTTTTAAACACTTTGTAGCAACGTGAAAGTGTCTGACAAGAGTCACAAAGCAGGATATAAATCCACATGTATCATTAGAACCATGAAAAATGTATTAAAAAAGCAGGAGTATGATGAATAGTTTTTCTCTTTACTTTGTAAGTATCCATTATCTGAAGTGGTTATCTTATTTTCATAATGTAAAATTATTTTTACAAGTTTATCTGAGGACTATCTTCTGAGAGACCATGTAGGCATTTATCCACTAAAGTCAGTCAAGAAATATGTTAGGGAGTTCCTGTCATGGCACAGTGGTTAACGAATCCGACTAGGAACCATGAGATTGTGGGTTCGATCCCTGGCCTTGCTCAGTGGGTTAAAGGTCTGGCATTGTCGTGAGCTATGGTGTAGGTTGCGGCTCAGATCCTAAGTTGCTATGGCTGTGGCGTAGGCCGATGGCTACAGCTCCAATTAGACCCCTAGCCTGGGAACCTCCGTATGCCACGATGCGGCCCTAGAAAACGCAAAAAGAAAAAAAAAGGGGGAAATATTTAGGAGTAAGAGACCCTATACACACCATGGGGATACCAAGTTTTACCAAATTCTAGGTTCAAAGTGTAAGATGAGTAAGTATTCTAAGCAAAAAAAGGTACTGGAGCACTTAGGCAGCAAAGTAATGTGAATTATTTATTCTTTTTTCCCCCTAAATCATTTAGCTCAAGACTAGAATTCAGATGGCCTAGCTGTTACCACCCTGGGAAACAGCAACTAAGTTTTTCCAAGATGCTGACAAAAAAAAAAAAAAAAAAACCTTTGCCAAACACTTAAAGAAATGGCCCCCAGACAAAATCAGAAGAAACATTTACAGCAAACAGGCCAATGATGAGAAGTAAACACAGCAACACATGTCGAGTCAGTTGCTGGTCTCCACTCTGTAGATACCGCTCCTCTTCCTGGGCTAATATGCAGCTCTGGGAGTTACAGCGACTCACACAATGTTCATCTATAAAACAGTAAGTACAACAATTTGTAATCAGAGCTTTTTATCTGAATGCATTTTAAATTCATAATGACTTCCTAAACAAACCACCACATATGCACATTCAGCTCAGAATCAGTATATTATTTTAGAAGTCTGAGGAAGGCTCCTTCATGTTGTTTTATAAGAGTTCTGCTTGTAAAGTGTTTTTATCCAAAAAAAAAAATAAAAGTAGCATGCAATAGTTCCCTTCTACACTATTCGACAATGTAACACAAACAGTTTTTTAAAGCTAAATTAATAACTCAAGTTTCACCTGTGACAAGGCTGCACTTTCAGTCATGAATACCCTATTTTGGCTAATAGTTAAACAAATTTACTACTACAACTTGCCTTTCATTAAAGAGTTTAATATTTGCCTTAGAAAAGATTTTTAAGTAACCACATATAAAAACACTTTGTACTGTTCACATACGGAACCAAGTCCAAATCACAAGTGTGATGCGTTTCTGGCCTAAAAGAGGGTTAGGGAGTTTTCCAAGAAACCTTTATTCTCCCACCTCAGCTTCATTGTACCTGCGGCATCAAAAGCAGGGGAAAACTTTTTTACAAAAAAGTTGCTAGTCTAACATACGTTTTTATTACAAAAAGGGATTAAAAAACACAACTTTACAGCTTTACCCTCAAGCTAACAAAGAACGTATACAGCCGTTAAATGTGGTCTGCATAACAGCCTACGGCATGGATGAAAGTTCGCAATAAAAGGAGATAAAAAGCAAAAAGAAAGTAGGCCACCAAACTGTCTCTGTAGCAAGGATCATGTTTTATAACAATTATTTGTGTATATCTTGGTATAGAAAACTTCTAGCTGTATATATATAAAAAATCTGGTCTTAAAGTATATACAAATATAAAAAGGATAAAAATTAATTTTGCTGTCTTTCATATGCCCTTTTACACATTGCAATATTTTTTTTTGCCTTTATGCTGTGCCAGTGTTTTGGGGCTAAGGAATTTTATATTGTTAAATGCTAAAAATCCTCATTTGTCCATGGTTTGATTTCCTTTAAACTTTATTTCAAGCTTAGGAATGATACTAAATGATGTGAGCAGATGAAGTCCATATATGATGGCTCTCATTCTATATAATCATTGTAAAATATGATCAGAAAATCTAAGAAACCCTTATAATTTGAAGATTTTCCGGGAATCAGCATTATTAATGGAGAAATGACATATAAGCAAATTGCAACGTTATTTGGGGAGGCAAAAGAACTTGTTGAATCAAATCATATTGAATTTGTTAATGCACTTTACTTTTAGGTCTATTGTGTAGGGATAAAAAGGTAAGGAGGAAAGCCTTGGGAATTCTGATGTAAAGAAGTATTAGCTTTAGAAAAGGGGCACACAAATAAAACTTAAAACATTGAATGCCAAGAGGAGTTTCCTGTTGAAAGTCAGTGAGGGCCCAACATCTGATGTACTTTTACTTTTTTCTAAGGAAATGTGGATTCTATCATTTGTTTCATTCTTGGCCAGCACATACCAGCCAAATATAAATCCCACTGAATAATAAAAACAACTACTGCTGCTACTACTATTTTTTTTTTAATATAGTAGCTCTATTGATGTATAATTCACATAACAAATCACCAGTTTATAGTGTACAATTTGAAGTTTTTGTGAATTGACAGAATTGTGCAATCATCACCATAATTGATTTTAGAATATTTTTTATCATCCTCCAAAGAAACCTGTATTCAATAGCTCCCCATATCCTCTCCGCTGGCCCAGGTCAACCTCTAATCTATTTTCTCTATATATAGATTTCTGTTCTATAAATGGAATCATGTAATATGTAGCCTTTTGTGACTGGTTTCTTTTACTTAGCATAATGTTTCACATTTATCTATGTTGTAGTGTGTATCAGTACTTTTTATGGCAGAATCTGTTGGATGGATACACCACATTTTATTTTTTTTAGTTTCTTTTTTTCATTTCTTAAAGTTTTATGTTTAATAAGCATTTAGTTTCTATACCACTCACTGTGCTAAGTGATTTGCATATATAATTTCTTATAATCCTCGTATTTCTTATATAAAAACATCAACAACAATACAATACAGTTGACAAACGCTCCACCGTAAAGAGGACTTTTTTAGGGTTTCCCTTTCTACTTTTGATTACAAATAAGCATAATCAACTCAAGGAACATTGTAATTGCACATAAATGTGTTCAGTTGTTTGAAATAATTTTCAGACCACAGATGTGATTGTGTCTTTATATGCCAAAGGGTTATTATTTTTAAATATTTTTCTTATTTTATAAGAAAGGGCATATTTAAAGTATATAGGTTCAAAAATGTATGTAAGCACTAATTAATTAGTCCTGGTCCTGGTGGAATGGAGTAGGGGAAAGTCTCAGCTTCTAAAACAGAAAAAGAGGCCCCCTCCTCCCCTCCAAAAAAATGGCTGAGGCAAATTTCTGAGAATTATCACTTGGGTTAAATATATTGGAAAATTTCCACACATGCATATGTGTGTATATGTATGTATGTGTGGGTGTGTGAGATACCAATAACTATTTCATAAAAATTTTAATGACAAAGGTATCCTTTGTGTGCATACTTACTGTACTTTGTACTTTCCTCCATCTTATTTGAGATTGTGCTCCAACTTCTATAGAAATTCTATGTAGAGCTCTTTTAAGGCATACGCATTAAGATTCTTTCATTCCTAATGCCCATCCTTATAGCCCAGAGGCACTTACTTTTCTCAAACGAAGGGGTCACAGGCCCACTGGTGCTTATGTTTGCTACTGGCTCTGTAGATGCGCAGCATAATTCACCATTGACCATGGAGCAGGAGCAGCAACCTATATAAATAAAATAACATGTGAGGGTAGAGTCCAACCACAACAGAAGGACAAAGAGATTCCAGATAAAACAAACCCAAACCAAAAAAGCCCCCAAGCCCCAAACTCATTCATACACACACACAAATTTTCCATACAGCCTCAATGAAAATGTTTTCACATGGTATCCACCAGAAATGATTCAAATGTACTTATACAGACATTAACATTTAAAGAGTGGCAAAGAATCAGATCCTTTACATATTTATCTTTTCTTTGCATGAGACAAGGAAATGTTTTTGTTGTTTCTTCT
The DNA here is from genome assembly GCA_004024745.2 of Catagonus wagneri. Classification (NCBI taxonomy): domain Eukaryota; kingdom Metazoa; phylum Chordata; class Mammalia; order Artiodactyla; family Tayassuidae; genus Catagonus; species Catagonus wagneri. The sequence goes on from PVHT020000141.1 coordinate 27,560,085, forward strand.
TAAGGAAAATATTTTTATACATGCTGTTTCATTAGTTTCCACTGTGCTTTGGGAAGTAAGAATTTGAACACTTGCCTAAAATACAGCCTTGATTTCATCACTCCTTGAAAACACGCACAATGCTTTATTGCTTATTGCAGTTAATTCAAACTCCTTAGCCTGAATTTGAAATCTCTCTAGGACTTGACTCCTCTCTCCTTATCCAATCACTCCCACTATTTAATAAAAGCCCTTCTTTCAGGACAATTTTTAGTGTCCTCCACAAACCCCATGCTTATTTGAGTCCTTAGGCCAAGTCCAACATGCAATTCATCCGAACCTTCTGTAAGTTTAGCTCAAAACTCACTTCTTTCAAGGACGTGTCTCCTACTAGTTTAGAAGATGCAGTAAAGGCAGTTATATTCTTTTTTCTTTTTAAATATATACCACTAAAAATCTCTTGCTGCTTTATAGATGGATTGGTTTATAGAAGTCACATTGAGACACCTGCTACAGAGCTGTAATTTTACCTTTGTATAGTCACAGAACTGCATGCAGTGTCCTTTAAAACATTTTACATATATATGGGCACAGTGTCCCTTGACATGGCAGTTTTTTTCCTTCAAATATATATGTAAATAACCCATTAGCCTTCTCATTTATGTATGTATGTATGCAGTTCAGTAATACACTATACTTATTATTTTTTTAATTATTTTTTTCATTTTACCCTTTGAACCCCTTCACGCATTTCTCCCACCCTCTACTTCCCACCTCTGGCAACCACCAATCTTCCAATCTTGTTCTCAGTATCTATGAGCTTCTTTTTTATTTTTGTTTTTGTCTCTAATATTCCACACATAAGAGAGATCATATGGCCTTCTCTTTTACTAACTGAACCTTTGATCTCATACTAAAATAGGTTAATTTTCCTTTCAATTATAATTCCACATTTACATGCAAATCATGTGTCTCTGACAAATATATACTGAGAGGCAGAGGTGAGTGAACTATTTTACATTTCTGAGATTTGGGGAGGACAGGCTGGACGTCTTATTCGTTGTGTTACTACTACTATCAAAGCAAAGGAGTAGGCTTTGGGGAAGGAAAATAACCAAACAGGTTTAAAAACCCTTTTCCTAGGAACATTAATGAAAAGGCAAATACTCTGCCACAGCAGTTTCAGGGTAGCTTCAGAAAATCATGGCGTATCTTGTCAACTCATCCATCCACTTAAATATTACTGAACATGTATAGGACGCCTGATACCATGCTAGGTGCTGAGGCTATAATGATAATGATGGATAACTCACTCAGCACTTACAGTCTAGTAAGTTATACTGATAACTTAAAAAACAATTATAAAGCAGTGAGATAGGAGAAGGTTTCCTATGGAGATAAGCAATAGCTGTTTTCTGGCTCTCCATTGATTTATACTAAAGATGGCTAGTTTTCCAGCTGGCGATAATTGTGACAGGATTACAGAACGTCTATGGTACTGTTTATTTGCTTTTTTAAAGGACAGGTAAAGACGTAGCAGCAGAAGTCTCTGGGCTTAAAACACTTAGTTTAGGACATCCCACACACATTGTAAGCCTTTCGTGGCCAGTTCTAAAACACTTGCAGGAAAAGACATAGAGAGACAGCCTGAAGTGGTGGTCTTTGAGCCCTCTCTGAAGATAATACAGTAGATGGGTTTATAGGTTAAATGTAGGAGTCCACAAAGACAGTGAGGAAGCAAAGGATGCTGGGCATGATCAGAAAGTACTCTATACTTAGGAAGTGGCTTTTAAAATTTTAGTGAAAACATACACATAATCCATGAACTTCCATTTTATTTTATTTTTTATTTTTTGCTTTTTAGGGCCACACCTGTGACATATGGAAGTTCCCAGGCTAGGGTCTGCAGCTGCAGAGCTGCAGTTGCCAGCCTACGCCAGAGCCACAGCAACGTCAGATCCCAGCTGCGTCTGCAACCTACACCACAGCTCATGGCAACGCTGTATCCTTAACAGACTGGGCGAGGCCAGGGATCGGACCCCCATCCTCATGGGTACTAGTCAGGTTCATTATTGCTGAGCCATAACGGAAGCTCCCGAACTTCCATTTTAAAAGGGAAAATGGTCAAGAGGATTCACAAGAATGAAATTCTCATGATACAATCACAAAGGATCTCCACGAAAAATTAGCGAGCACCATCAATAAAATTCCTTCAGTAAAATGAATAAAGGAGGCCGGATTGAAGCAGAGTTAATGTAAATCATTAGTTGGCAAACTGCACTACAGTCTTAGGTAGTGAGAGCCCCTGCACAGTCCTACACAGTAGGTATTATCAGCATCAGATATGGAAACCAAGGCACAGGGAACTTGCCCAAGATCAAGTAAATAGTAAACTGTGGCGTCAGGATTTGAACTCAGGCAGTCTGGCTCCAGATCCCTGTTTTTAACCCCCTGCTACCTATTTTCAGTTTGGGATGAAGGAAGGGAGAGAAGAAGGAAGGCAATGTAAGATGGTAAAATATGTGGGATTTTCTTCCTTTTAAAATAAAGATAATTTAAATGTTTTTTAAATCTTTCTTTTTGCTCATTCTTTACTCACTGATATTTACAACTAATAGTTTTAAGATTAGTCATCTATATCTCTATTCCATAAACTCTATAAACAAAATATGTACCATCATTTACACTTCTTGGCACAATGGTTTATGTTTATGAAATCTGTATGCACCAATGACTCCAAAATGCATACTCTATCACTGAGTCTCCTTCATGACACAAAGCAAACCTTGTAACAATTGTTAACACTTATTAATAAAGTCACTGGTTAAGGTCATATTTTCACTTATACCAAAGACTGTCAAACATTTTCTATAAAGGGCCAGATGATAAATATTTTAGGCTTTGCAGTCAACTGGGTCTCTGTTGAACAGCTCAAGTCTAACTATAATATAGCATGGAATTAGCCATTGACAATACATAAATAATTGAGCATGGCTATGTTCCAGTTACATGTGATGGACACTGAAATTTAAATTTCATATAACTTTCAAGGTCATAAAATATTTTTTTAATATTTAAAAAATTTAAATCTTTAAAATTTTTTTCTTCAATGCTTCAAAAATATAAAAGCTACTCTTATCTCTTGGGCCACACAAAAACAGGTAGTGGACCAGATGTAACCTGCTGACTGTAGATTGCCAACTCCTAACCTACACCATTGACCCTGCTTCAATCAAGCCTCTTCATTTTATGATGGTTTTTGCCTGATGCAACATTGTTAAATTGACAAATGGGAGGTGCTTAGTTTCCTAGAAAGGGCCTTCCTTCATGAAACTTGTTACTTTTCTCTAAACTGTCAGGTCAGATGAAGTTTTAGGATTTAACAAAAGATTATCCTCATAAAAGATTTATAAATTATCTAATGAAAGAACTTGAAAGCTCTTTCTATTATTATGATTCAAGTTCTTCATTTCACAAATACCTGTGATATTCAAGATAGTTCAAGGAAGTTCCCTTAAACAAAACACTTAGGATACATGCTATACAGGCATGTAAGAGTTTCTTTGTATTTAAGGATCATACTTGTTTCTGGGATAGAACTTGTAAAAGGTTCGGGTTCAGCTGTCGGCGCTGGACTCTCCTCGAAAGCAGTGTTCCCAGGCTCTGGTGCTTTGTGGTCCTGAGAGTGGCCGAAACCTTCATAGCGTCCTGCTTGGGAGGTGCGGTTCATACACATGAGTGATATGCCAGCTATCACGATGCTGCAGAATAGGGTGACTGCCGTGATGATCATCTGCCAATGTTGCAAAGAGACATTAGGCCACTTTTCACAACCCCAATTTGATAATCTTAGTAGGCTAGGCTAAGGGCACTTTTTTGGCAGAAAATGCATTATCTCCATAGCTATAAATGCTCTACAACAGTGGTTCTTAAAAAAAAAAAAGAAGGGAAGCGTTTGGAAGAAATGTAAATTACTTGCAAAGAAATTAGGATTTGCTTGTAATCAAATGACATTTCTAGATGCTTCTTTCACTATACATCATGTCACTGCTTTCCTCCACAAGTAATCTAAATGATTGCCTTAAACTTTTTCTTTACTTCAAAAATTTTGCTTGCTTTAATACATAGTTCAAGTGTACTTCAACTAAGACTCTGTTATCATGATAATACTAAAAATAAATAATTATAACTAATACTGAGTACTAACTATATGCCAGCACTGGTCTAAATTTATGTATAATCTGGAGTTCCCTTCGTGGCTCAGTGGTTAACAAATCCGACTGGGAACCATGAGGTTGCGGGTTCGATCCCTGGCCTTGCTCAGTGGGTTAAGGATCCGGCATTGCCGTGAGCTGTGGTGTAGGTTGCAGACGTGGCTCGGATCCCCCGTTGCTGTGGCTGTGGTGAAGGCCAGCAGCTACAGCTCCTGTTAGACCCCTAGCCTGGGAACCTCCATATGCCGCGGGTGCGGCTCTACATAATGGCAAAAAGACAAATAAATAAATAAATAAATAAATTTATGTACAATCTTATTTACTCTCAAAACAATTCAATAAAATTCAAAATTACATAACAGAAGAAAAAGGGTGAGAAATCAAAACCATTTTAGGAAGTTTAAAAAAAACACGTTTTGGGGGGGCAAGGCAGAGGGATGGACTTAGGGGATACAAGCTGCTCTGTATAAAATAAAAAGGATATATTGAACAGCGTAGGGAAATACGGCCATTATTTTGTAATAATTTTAAATGGAATATAATCTAGAAAAATATAGAATCACTATGTTGTACACCTGAAATTAATGTAATAGTGTAAATCAACTACACTTCTTTAAAAAAACCCACATACACAGCCTTGGGAAATTCTAATTCAGTAGGTCCCACAAGCCTCCTGCTAAATAGCTTTTCAGACATACTCTTTCCCCAGATGCTTTTTTATTTTGAAATTTATATTTATGATAAAATTGAAAGTCAGGAACTTGGCTTTATTACTGCTAAATTATTAAGTGACTTTAAATTAATCACCTGTTCCTCTAACAGAGGAAACATAATTCAAAAATATGTTTAAGAAACCCAGTAAGTTTAAAAAATTTGGAAGTCCTCAGCTGAAAACAGACTGAGACATGTAAAATCTCTTATTTTGCGATTTCACTTTCGTTTTTTTAATAGACATGTAAAATCTTTACCACATTTTGAGGTGTGACTTAAAGTGACATAGGATCACCAGTGTGATAAGCTGGAACAGATTTTCCAAGTTAATTTTAAGGTGAGTAGAGCAAAACACATTAAAAAGCTAGAAAGAGAAGTTCTCAAGAACAGAGTTGTCAATACACTCTTCCTACCTGCTCTTTTCCATAAAAGAAGGCTGAGTCAATGCTTTCTCCATTATGTTTTCCAGTTATCAAAAGAACACCAACAAGAAGAGCGGGAATTCTGTAATAACAAGGGTTTAGAGAGAGAGAGAGAAAAAAAAGAGAATGAATAGTAACTGTGTATGTGGGAACATATAAGCAAACAGAAAACCGCCAACTTACCCCCAGCCAGATATTATGATGATTCCAACAGGAATTTGTACCCCTTCTCTCTTTTTCAAAAGAAACAAAGAAATTGCTAGAAGGCCTAAGAATAAGAATAAGAAATAGAGATTGAAAGATATGTAATTACTCTTGATGTTGATCAGACTTCATGAAACTTTAACCAGCCTATTTCAATAGTAGGCTATTTTTCTTGCCCTAGAATTTATTCTTCTGAATAAATACTTTCCCCAATATTTTGAAGCAAGTTTTCTTACTTCAAAGCAATTCATGTTTTCTCACTTATATTGCTTCTTCACTCAATCTGCTTGTTTTTATGTGAGGATTTCTTTTTTAAAGTCCAAATCACTTTGTTCTTTTGACTGATGTGTTTGCAATCGAAGTATATTTGGCAAAATAATTTTTTAAACTGGATACAGAACAATTCCAAAAATAAAAACAACCCAAATCTACTGATGTAAGAAAGTATAGGCAGTTCTTACACAGGTTTGTTTTTGGAAAGTTCACCAAATCTAAATGATGGACCTTAACAAAAATATAAGCTTAATACAAAAACAAATGTTTCAGAGTTATTGAGCTTTCTTTGTACATTATACCAAGTTATTTATAGAAATAACATCTTATTTAATAAATTCTACGTAGCTATAGAAACAGAACTTTAGGGTTGGAAGGAACCACTGTTTTAAATTAACGCTTTCATTGTATAGATTTGTAAACAAGGGGTTGCACAAGCCGCACAGCCAGCAGAGGGCAGAACAAAACTAGAAACCCAGCCTTCTGACAGAAGCTAAGTCCTTCAGCTCTGTTTCGGAAACTCAGATCCGTGGACCCGCAGGGGTCTGGAAATTTTAAGGAGAAATGTCTAGTCTTTTTGGTATATTTGCAATAATAATCATCTGAATGGCCACCTTATATAACCAGAGTACAGTCTAATTATTTCAGGGCTTACATATGGTTTTATATGAAATTTGAGCTAAATGAAGGCCAAATGACATCACAACACACAGTCCAAATGAGTGTACTGTGGTAGTTTGAAGAGTGAAAAGCAGTAAGATGACTGCGTCATAAACCCATGCATCAGAGTAGTCTGGGATTTTTAAAGTAAAAAAAGTGAGTCAATCTTAAGAGAAAAACAAAAAACAAAAAACAAGTGGTATGCAGCTATGGCAAAATTTATGAGGATGGTTTGCAAATGAGTAAAACTGAAAATGAACGGGATTATTTAAAATGACATTTTAGGTCTAAAATTGTTATAATAATCTCAAGGTTAAAGGGCACCTTCACCGGGATCAGGGAATTCAGAACAGCTTCTTTGGAGGGCTTTTAGCATGCATGCTTGGGAGGATTTAGAGAAACTTAGGGCTTTCTGACATTGATCTATTTACTGCTCTCTTAGAATCATTACCAGCTCAGCCTTAATTGACCAAAGTATTAGAGATCAAGTTGGTTGATCTGTATTTGGGAATAAAGACTATAGGCCCTTTTAACTTGACATCTCAGGAAAACCCTTATGCTACGCAAGGTATACTTGTTTTTAAAAGGCACAAACCTCCTATTTGCAGTGAATTCATTCTGTAATGCCTCCTTCATCACATTGTTGGTTGACTTCAAAAGACTGTTGACTTAGATGGGTCCTGCTTTTGATCCTGAAGGCATGAAATCAAAGGCCTCTCCCCCTCAGCCACTTCCTGACACCTGCGTCCTAATAGTGGCTACAACTAGTGCTACTAGTGCTACAATTTCCTTTTATATGCCATTTTTATAGGTTTGCATTTGTGGTATAAATACAAATCAACCAGACTCAGTGTTTCACAAACATACTAGAGTGTACACATCCAAATAAATGATTGTTTCTTCAAAACAGCAATTTGCTAAAACATTTTGAACATACTTTTTGGAGCCAATTGAAATGAAAAATGTTTATCTTGGAGTTCCCGTCGTGGTTCAGTGGTTAACGAACCTGACTGGTATCCATGAGGATGCAGGTTTGATCCCTGGCCCAGCTCAGTGGGTTAAGGCTTTGGTGTTGCCGTGAGCTGTGGTGTAGGTTGCAGATGCGGCTCGGATCCTGTGTTGCTGTGGCTGTGGTGCAGGCTGGCAGCTATGGCTCCGATTCAACACCTAGCCAGGGAACCTCCATATGCCATGGGTGTGACCCTAATAAGACAAAAAGACCAAAAAAAAAAAAAGTTTTCTTACTGGGTAGTCTTCTATTTCCATATTCTTTTTTTTCTCTTTTTACACCTGTACCTGCAGCATATGGAAGTTCCCAGGGCAGGGGTCAAATCAGAGCTGTAGCTGCTAACCTATGCCACAGCCACAGCCACAGCCACAGCAACACTGGATCTGAGCTGCATTTGTGTTCTACTCTGCAGCTTGTGGCAACGCTGGATCCTAAACCCACTGAGTGAGGCCAGGGACCAAACCTGCATCCTCATGCATACTGTGTCAGGTACTTAACCTGCTGAGCCACAATGGGAACTCCTATTTCCATATTCTTTGTTTCCCTTGTTTTCATATTACCACTTTGCCCTCTATTTAATAATACAGTTCCATTTGTTGGGTGCCTACATATTTCATTTAATTCGGAAAACAGTTCTATAAAGTGTGATAATCCAGGCTTATAGACAAGGTAACTTAAGACTGCAGAAGTTAAGTCATTTGCTTAAGGCACTGCCAGAATTTTTCATTCAGTTCAGTTGGATTCTAATAGCTCTGGGGCACACCTTATATTCCTCTTCCTCCTCTGCCCATTCCTTCCTTTCCCTCCCTGCCTCCAGTGCCTGCCTCCTTGATATCTCCAAAGGGGAGCTGTGCTAACTGTGGCCTAGATCCCAAGACCCTGAGGAAAAGGACATGTGACTGGAAACTGTCTGACCCAAGGTAGAAATAGAGTGATCACAAAGCAGAACTCAGCTTTGCAGACTGTCTGTGTTGGTAGTCGTCACTGCTCAAGCAAATATCCTAAGCCTGAACTATTAGACCTCAAACAGATCACAAGAGCCTGGGGCCACTGATGGAGAAGAGGGGGACTTAAATTTCTCTTCATGATCCAACTTACCTGTCCATAGGTAAGTGCTATAGAGGGAGCTGTACAATAAGACAAACACCAGAATTTGTCCAACAAAATTTTTTTCTTTAACAAAATTCCATATCATCATTCCAGCACAGACAATAGACTGAAGGAAAAATGATAAAAAAACAAAGTCAGTCATACTCATGTGTTTTATTCCCAGCAACTGTATTATAATTTTTTAAATTATGTTGAGTAGCTAATTATTGCATTCTAGTTATACTAAAGCTTCAAATTTTATGATTAAAAAACTTCCTATAGAGCTTTAACAATGTACATATTTAATTGGAACAGATAATGACAACATTCTAAATATTAACCTTATATTTAGTTAAGGTTTACATAGAAAATGCTAAACTTCTTTCCATTATAATTTGAGACATGCATGCAAAGATTTAACTAGAAAAATAAGATTATGAGAGTTTAATTTTTAATGATTCAATTATTTCTATTAAAAAATGTAAAATTATCATCAAATGTCATTATAGTTGTCTGGGGTATTGGGGGAGGGACTGGTTCCAGGAACCACGCCCCAAAGGAAACCAAAATCTAAAGGTGTTCAAGTTCCTTATATAAAATTCTGTAGTGTTTGTATATAATCTATATACAATTTCCATATACTTTAAATCAATTCCCTATTACTTATATCAAATACAATGCAAATGCTACATAAATAGTGGTCAGCTTTTGGCAAATTTAAGTTTTACTTTTTGGAACTTTCTGGAATTTTTTTTCTAATATTTTTGATCCGTGGTTGGTTGAATCTGAGGATTTGGAACCTATGGATATGGAAGATTGACTTTATTGGCATCAACTTTATATAGCTCAAGACCCATTGCAAGATTTATTAAATTAGGCATAAATTAATTATCATCAAACTGTAATTGGTTTTGGTAAAAAAAATACTTTTGAGTTTAACTGTACAAAGCAATTTTCCTCTATACCAGTAGTGTGTGTGTGTGTGTGTGTGTGTGTGTGTGTGTGTGTGCGTGTGTGTGTGTCTATTTATACTTTTTAGGCCCACACCCGCAGCATATGGAGGTTCCCAGGCTAGGGGTTGAATTAGACCTGCTAGCGTACACTACAGCCACAGCAGCACAGGATTTGAGCTACATCTGCGAGCTACACCACAACTCATGCAATGCTGGATCCTTTAACCCACTGAGCGAGGCCAGGGATAGAACCTGCATCCTCATGGATCCTAGTTAGGTTTGTTATTAACCACTGAACCATGAAGGGAACTCCCTAGCAGTAACATAATCAATGAGAAAAACATAGCTCTAATTATATGTAGGTTTACTAACCTGAGCGATGAGTAAATTAATTGTAAGCATATGAGGAAGCTGTTTATATTTCTTGCTCAAAAGAAGAATAGCCAAAGACCAGATCTTAAAGACAAAGATTCAAAAGTTATTCAGGTGTCTTAATCTTTATAATTACTTATTAAATAACTCATTGATTAGATTTTTTCAATCAAAGAATTTTTTTTATCCTAGTTCAGGAAGGAATGACAGCATTTGATTTACTTTAACCCGTTTAGTTCCCCAAAGAGTATTAAGGTAAACCAACATCCAAAGTAAAATAAAAAGCATGGAGAGATCCTATGGTAAATTAACTGGAAAAATGACAGGGTTTTTAAGAACTGATGCCTTGACCAGGGCCATGTTCTAATTTTCCCTGCCTTTGGTGGATGGGGTGGGGCATAGGTTCACCAGCCAGCTATTCAGAAAAAGAGTTTTAGTGGGAGATGCAGTTATAAAGCACTATCATAAATTTTCTCTTTTTGACTCCACCATATTGGCTCATGAGGTATCTAAATTCTAGGCTATCTTATTTCAAACACGTATCAGCCACCTTAAGATTAACTTTCCTGCATTCTTTATATTTAAAAGGATACACAGTGGTCAGCTAAGTAGGCTGGTTTGATTTTCTTCTTTCCTGTCACCTCATTGTCAATCAAAATTTACATTGTCTCTCCCCCTCAACCTGCCCTCTTATTGATGGCCACAGATTTTAAGAATGTGTAACAGAAGTGAAATTTCTTAAAAATCACATTAATCACACATTTATTTGTTGCCAGTATACATATTCATCCTTATCTCCCTTCCTTTTTTTCAGCCAGAATACCGTTTGAATTCAATAGGCAACTCAACCTATAAAATACTCTAGGTGCTAAGTGCATACGTATCTAATTTGAGCTAGATATACCCAAAGTTCTATTAACATTAAATGGGCCTTTTGCCTTGATCCCAAAGATCCTTTCCAACAATGTGATTCTACGATAGCTAGTATTTATATAGTCACTCACCATTTGCAGAATGCTTTTCACATATATTGTCTCATGTAATCCTTACAACCAAACCATGGAAATACGTGACCTCTATTTTACAGTTGAGAAAACTGAAGCTTAGAGAAGTTTAGGTAACTCTACAGAGAAGTACAGCTAGTTTGTGATAGGGCCAGGAGTCAAATCTCATGCCTTATCTGTTATAGAACTCTTAACTCCCTGTTGGAAAGACGAAAGTCAGAAGGCTGATATTAAATTTTATGGGCAGGCTTTAGCTTTCTCTATTGAATAAGAAATTAGATTTCTACTACCTAACTTTCTGTTACCAAGCTATTCTCAAATTCACTCTGTGATTTTCATTCATTTTTACACTGAAATGTACTTACCAAGGAGACCAGGCTGATAATACTTATATCAAAGCTAACATTCTGGATGGCGTATGCCAATGGCTTAGGGTCCATGGTGGGAAAAGTCAGTAACCAGGCAGAAACATACATTATAGGTGCAGACACAAACGTGCTTATTACCATCCCTGAGGTTATCTGCAAAAATGAAATCAAATTGAGGAACAGTCACAGACTCAAATAATTTCCTTAAACTTGAGTCACAGCACACTAAGGCATTTAGTGAACTAATCTTCAGTAAGCAATTTAGTTCCTTCTTGTTACATTTCCAAAATATCTACTCTAATGCTGTGGATAACATGTACAATATGCTTAGACACTATTTGGTGTTAACTGATCTAGCTATTTACTGCAGTTGATTATGTAGTGTTTTGCATCTGGTAGTTGGATTATCAATGAATAATACAGATTTTTTTCCTTCAAATTTCAAAGATTACTCTTCTATAAATAATCTTTAGGCTTAACTATAATGAAACATAATAAAAGTCATGGCTGAATAAAGACCCCCAGATTAAATAACTCTATTGTAACGTGATGTTACACAACACCTCCTTATTTACAGTGAGGCAGTTGACAGGTCTCGAATTCTCATAAAGGAATGTAAGTCTCTTTTTTAAAATTTCATTTTTCTACTAACCAAACTTAGAAAATAGCATATACATACAATCTCTACTTCCATGTTGAACTGTGTTGCAAAGATAGCCACTCCTGGTGCTACAGGAAAGACACCATACAAAAATGCATAATTTGATAAACTTGTGTGGTTCATTACACTGTCACCCTTGTCCAAGAGTTCCACCATTTCTCTGCACAGAAGTGGCAGCACCAAGCTGAAGAAACAAAAAATGCATCATTCACTTGATATCAAAACATGCTGGTCCCCAGGTAGTAAACTGCTCTAGTGAACTTGGCATTAGATTATTCTTCTCCTGCCAGGTATGTCTATTTGCATGTACATATTCTCTGCATGACTACTTATGGGCAAACTATCAAAAGAATCAAAAATTTAACTTGGAGTTACTACTTAGAGTGAAATAATATTCTAGAAATACTCCAAACATCAGGAATTAGTAGGGAAAAAACTCAGATTTTTTTTTGTCCCATGAGTAATTTTCTTGCAAAAAAATTTATAAAAGTTGCAATTATAACTTCTGTTTTTGCTTTCCCTATTAGTTCATTGAAATATTAAAAAAAAAAAGACAATCTGAGTGAACATTTTTCAAGAAAATTACTGAACTCATTAAAAAAAAAAATACCTGACCTTTATTATTGGGGTTTAAGTGGTTCAGGTAATGATAACAATGCTACTCAGGCTCTAAAAACCAGTAGAAAAAATAGGTATCTTACAAGTGGCTCTTTATCTTTGTAAAAAAAAAGGTTTAGCTAAGGGAACTGAAATAAATGAGGTAGAGCAAAAAACTAGCAAAATTCAGATCTGGTGAAGAGCCAATTATTAAACAAACCCTCAGATTCCATAGAAAGAGCATATCAACAGTACTGAGTTAACGGAGCTTTCCTTTAGAAAGAACAAAAGCAAGGTCAATATTGTCACAGCAGCACCCAGAGATGCTCTCAGATAAAGAAATACTCTTATATGTATTTTTTTAATTAAAAGAAGACAAAAAAGAAAATAATAGGGATCAAAGAAGCAAAAGATTTTTAAAATAAGAATATTAAAAAAATTTTTTTTGTTGTCTTTTTGTCTTTTCTAGGGCTGCATCCGCAGCATATGGAGGGTCCCAGGCTAGAGGTCTGATCAGAGCTGTAGCTGAGGGCCTATGCCACAGCACAGCAACGCAGGATCTGAGCCGTGTCTGCAACCTACACCATAGCTCATGGACAATGCCGGATCCTTAACCCACTGAGCAAGGCCAGGGTTGGAACCTGCAACCTCATGGTTCCTAGCTGGATTCATTAACCACTGAGTCATGATGGAAACTCCCAAAAATGAGAATATTTAATAAGTAATGGTTGATAATTACTATTATTGTTAGTACCAGATTAATTACTGTAGCAAAACTAATTAATACTTCATTTCCAAAAACATAACACCACTATAAATAATTTTCATAATTTATGTTCATTTTTATTATTTTGAAAATATAGATACTATTTCATGTTGCACTGGTCTCAGGAAATTAACTGCCTATACAAGAGCTAAATTCAACGGTTAAGTACTCCACAAGTGCCTTGGGATAATCTTGTAGTAAAATTATATCACCTGTACCAGGAAGTGTAACCTCATGGCTAAGGAGGCTGAAGCGCTATTAATTAAGGAGCTAAGAACTTTTCATTTGCAGGCTAGGATCAGATGCTTGATAATAATCCTTCATATTGACTTACCCATATTTAGAAAATTCAGCCACCCTCAGAATTATAGAATACTTTCCCTAAATTTATGATATAAAGGTTTGTATTCAAAATTATTGTTTTCACCATGGCTAATAGGATTTTAATAGATTTAGAAAACTCAGAAAGCCTGCAAAAATCCTTTAAAAATATGGTCAAATATGGGACATTGAAAGATATTAAGTCAAATTAATATAAAAGCTGAAGGGAAACCATTGTCTTTATCCTGACAGTAAAATTGAATGAATAATTTACAGAGAAATGACCTTCCACAGTATACCAACATCACGTTTTTTAAATTATAACTAAATTAGGAGGGATTTCTACTTTCAAACTATTTAAAGGAGAAAATAGTTGCAGATATATCCCAACAAAATGGCTAAAAAAGGCTTTCACAAAGTACAATCCTCAAGTTAAATAAGTGAAACTTACAGTTTAGCTGTGATGAGAAGAATTAGTACAACAAATGCTGACTTCTTCAGTTTCTTTATTTTTCCTACCATTGTAAGACCAAGATAAAACAGAGCTGATCCAGAAAAAGAATTTGCAAGTCCATCGAGAAAATTTTCCATATAAACAGGAACCTTTTGATCAAGAATAAAATTGAAGGCAATACCAATGAAGACCATAAATACTATTGGGTTCTGTAATACGTGCAGAAGTCCAAGTCCCACAATTTTTACTTTGTTTTGAGAAGCATTTTGAGTGTCTCTCCATTTCTGGATTTCACAGAAGATAAACCCGATAGGGTTTAACATCATAAGAGATATTGGTGCCACCAAGTAAATATACTGGAGATATTCTGGGTATGTCGTTTGATATAAAGCTTCAACTGAAAAATATGAATTAAAATTGATTTGAAATGATTACCACAGAAATATATTGATAAATTACATATATAATGTTTTCCACTCTTAATTATAACAAATTATAAATTAACCTAAATAGTATAGAAGGACCTCATTAGCCTAGTTTTGGAAAAGTATGTTTTAGGAATAAGGTGAAAAGAAAGAAAAACACACTATATTAAATGATATTCAGCTTATAAAATGATAATCAACTTAAAAAATCATTTTCAGTAAAATCCACTAGTTTTTTACTATGGAGAGGCTAAAACTAGTCTCTAATAAAAGGGCAGAATTTGGGTGATGGGGTCCTGCTGTACAGCATAGGGAATCTGTCCAGTCTCCTGGGTTAAAACATGATGGAAAATGGAAAAAAAGAATATGTGTGTATGAGTGGCTGGGTCATGTTGCCATACAGCAGAAAGGAACATTGTAAATCAACTATAATTTTTGAAAAGTGCAGAACTGTAGAATTCATTAACAATTCAAAGTAAAAATCTACTAACAAAATGTTTAAGTGGTCATGGTGGTTTTTGGTTCCTTTGAGTGAGGAGTTTCATTGGAGTGGTGAGGCAGTAATCAGAGCACAGAAGATGGAGCGGGCAGGAGACAGCAGACTAAAAACTGAGCACTGAAGTGATGGATTACAAGCTATACAGGAAAAGAGGTGAAGATGGGAGATGGCTAACAGAGAAAGCAGGGGTGTTGGGGGAGCGCTGTGAAGTCCAAGAATTACGTCTAGTTGGAGGTTTGAGAGTTCAGAGTAAGTCAGAAAGTGAGCTACTGAATTTAATATTTCCCAGATGACTAGAATGTGGAGTTGGTGGCTGATATAAAGTAGAGGAAAATGTCACTAGAGATAGGAAGTCAAAGAACCAAGAGAGCTGAGAATTTGGTGGGTAGTTCACATGGATGCTGAAGTCAAACAAGATGATAGCAAAACTTGGTAGTAGAGAAGATGACAGTGAGCCCAGACACTAGTTTTCAATGAATGAGGAGAGATGACGTGAATGAGCTCAACAGATGACAGCAATGAGTATGTGGTGTTTAGCCAGGCAGCATGAACCTCAAAAGAAGCAGTTTTTACAAAAGAGCGAAGAATAATGGCCTAGCGGTGGTACACGGCTGTCTGGATGCCATTCCTGCCTACCTACTGTTCACGTGGCGTGCAGATGAGAAAATGAGCAGCCTCCATTTGAGAAGAATGAATGACTTCATGAAGGAAGACCCGTGAAGATGCCAAGGAATTAGGGATTGAAAGATGGATCTAAGAAATGTTTCTGGGGAATACAATGAAGTCATGTCAATGCACATTTAACTAATGCAAATTTAACTACACTCTCCTAAGAAAACAAAAGCTTCTCTCTCTCTCTTTTTTTTTTTGCATAAAGCGTGTTCCCAAGTACAAGCTAATTACTTCACTCGTTGTTCATTAAAGAATAACAATGCTTGAGAAAAAAAAACCCTAGCTCTTAAGACTTTTAAGAAATGGTCCAATAGATACAAAGTACATGGGCTTGGAGCTCCTGCTGTGATGAAACAGGATCGGTGGCATCTTGAGAGCAAGTGGGACTCGGGTTTGATCCCCTGCCTGGCAGAGCTGGTTAAAGGATCCAGTGTTGCTGCAGCTGTAGCTTAGGTCTAGACTGTGGCTCAGATCTGATCCCTGGCCCAGGAGCTCTATATGCTGCCAGGCAGCCAAAAATGAAAAAAAAAAAAAAAAAGGTACATGGGCTTTATTCTGTGGGTGACTTGAGGGATTTTTCAAGAGTTCAAGTGAACATAATGACTTAGAACCTAACCACTGTATAAATCTTCTTGGCAGGGGGTCGGTTGGATCAAATTTCTAGTTTCTTGGTTTGTGTGAGCGTTGGTAACCTGCTCTTTTGTTGATCAGGGCAACCTAGAGCCTTACAGCAAGCAATTGGGGCTCTAGGCTCGTTTTTGGCAATGAGTTCTGAAATTATTCAACCTAATATATACAAAGGCTGATTCATAAATGATTTCAAGTTGAGAAAGAAAGATAAAAAAAGAACAGCCACAATCACAATCACTTGCTTCACAAGACAGGCAATCATGTGAAAAAATGTAAAAAGATTAGGTCTCTCAATTTACATTAAGATAAAGTGACACAGGTAGGAAAATATATTTGTTTACTTACATAAGTTCAAATAATGTCATGCACATGTTGTTAAAGTTATGTAACTAGATTATATAACCTTTAGTTCATCTTGTTCTTATTAGCTAAAACCTACTTTTTATAAGATTCAATTCCTTTTTTTTCAGCTAAGCACATACAGATGTCTCTAATATCTCTGAAATGCAGTAAACAAAACACATTTGATTACATAAAATTTCACAAATTCTTTCCACTGATTTCCAAATTAGATATACTTGCTCCGTAACTCAGTGGTCTCTTTCACGTTTCATAAGGTTTCATCTTTTAAGTTAAAAAAAATAAGGCAGCACTTTTGATAACTACTTCTAGAGAGCTACACTTCTTTTGATTAGATATATCTAGCTCTAAGAGAAAGGTGTCCATACTGGCTGACCCCTCAATTTTTAAAATAGAATGCATATTTTGGAAAAGGCTAGTGTTTTCAATCTGAGCCCAAGAATTTTCCTAAGTTGCCAAAATAAAATGCATAAGGTATTTCCTCTGACAGCTTACAGCACAGAAAGTCCCTTAAGTTAATGCCTTTTTCCAGAAATGTACTTTCCTGGTACAGTAGCACTTCACCATTACATAATAGACTTCAGATTGTTTTAAAAGCTCAGTGCAAACTTGAGCAACAGTCTTCATTATCTAGGGCTAGCCAATCACCAGGTACTTTCTTCTTTTGCTTGATCTTCTGTATTTGATTCCTACTTGGAATCTGGATTCCTACTACTGCCACTTAGTCAAAAATCTCAAAATTGGGTTACTTACTCAACCTGTATTCTGTTTTTTCCCGACCATCCCCTTTATCCATTTTATTCACTAACAATATAAAGTAAATCTTAACTTTCAAAAACCAAGATTTTGGGGGGAGTTCCCCTCATGGCTCAGTGGTAACAAAACCGGCCAGTGTCCATGAGGATTCGAGTTTGATCCCTGGCCTTGCTCAGCATGGGTTAAGGACCCGGCATTGCCACAGACTGTGGTATAGGTCCCAGATGCAGCTCAGATCTGGTGTTGCAGTGGCTGTGGTGTACACCTCAGCTGCGGCTCTGATTCGATCCCTGGCCTGGGAAGTTCCATATGCTGCAGGTGCAGCCATAAAAAGAAAAAAAAAGCCCAAGATTTTTCCACAGCTCCCACCGCCACAATGGTTCCTTATTTCTCCAGCTCATCTCTCACTATTCCTTCCTGCAAAGTCTTTATCAGTCAGTGTATATCATGGTTATACTGGACAAACACCACGTTCATAATTACTTGTTCTACATACTGATCATCACCTCCCAACTTCTTGAAATCTTTCCTTTCTTATCTAAATCTAGCCTACTATTTAAGGCCTGTCTCAGGCACCACTTCTTCCAAGTCTGCAGTCTACAGCATGGCTACAGCATGGCTCTCTCCTTCTCTGGATGTCTCTGGTACTTTATTTCAAATTAGTGTCACCTCAAGAAATTCTAAGTTCCTTGAAAGCATCATTTTATAACCCCCAATCCCAGCAGAGTGCTGAGCAACTCTGATAATACTTGCTGAATGGAATTAACACATCAATGAATGTCAAAGGTTTCAGACAGACTAAAAATGTATTTTGTAACATAGCAATTTATAACTGTTACCCATGAACCCATTTCTTTTTATATCCAACTTTTTTCTTTTTCCATGTTCTGAATATTTATAAAGCCTGTAACTATTGGGGTATTTTAAGTCAGTTGAACAGGTATACAAAGGCAAAAGAAGTATAGTCTAGTGGGAAAGAAAAACATTGGGAATAAATACTTGTAAAATTATTAGACTAGGTTTCAATATGGGAATTTCAGTCCATTCTGCCATTCATTTGTGTAATTCCTTAACATTATGACTTTATAAATAGGCAGCACTATTCTTTTGTTACAAGTCTGAATATAGTTTTTCAAATCTGAAAAAAATGAAAACAGTGACCTATATTAACAAATTAGATTTATAATCATTATATCAACTATTAAGTTCTAATTAATACTTATAAATAAGGCTCTTGGGGGGAGGGGAGAGTCCCACTATGTGGAATTATTATATAGCTTTGAAGAACTACGAGACAAAATTAGCCACCCACTGTTGCTCCTATTTTGATTCCTGCAGGGTTTCAATCCTAGCAAATAACACAAAGACCCAGACAAGATCATTCCATTATTTAATGGCATATAGTTAAATGCTTCATTTCCTTTCTGTTTACAGCTCAAGCACTAGAGCATAATTATGATTAGTCAGGGTACTTATACTATCAGCATTGTCTGAAGAATAAATTATAGGACTTAACTATGTTCTGTTACTATCTTTTAATGATAGAGGCAGGGAACCATTCTTATTTGCTGAAATCAACATTTCACCTTGGTAGATTCTTGGTTTCTTCTCAATTTGGATTTCTTAAAGTACCTTTGAAAATAATTGTTTTTAAAAATAGCAAGTTTTTTTTTTCAGTCTGCAAAACTGCACCATCGTATTCTGTCACTTGAATATAGATAAATCACTTAATGCAATTTCATAGACCATTATAATTGTCATAGTATAAAGAAAAAGGAAACTTCCTCTTTCTTTAGTCATTAACTTATCTGCCTACTGAGTCACCTGTAAATTGGACCAATGTTGTAGAACAAACGCAGTTTTAAAAAGGACATTTCCTTGGATGTTCCTGTCATGGCTCAGTGGTAACAAGTCTGACTAGTATCCATGAGGATACAGGTTCAACCCCTGGTCTCTCTCAGTGGGTTAAGGATCCAGTGTTGCTGTGAGCTGTGGTATAGGTCACAGATGTGGCTCAGTTCTGGTGTTGCTGTGGCATAGGCCGGCAGCTGTAGCTCCGATTAGACCCCTAGCCTGGGAACTTCCATAAGCCATATGTGTGGCCCTAAAAAGCAAAAAAAAAAAAAAAAAAAAAAGCTTACGTGGGAATTCCTAGGAGAGGCCACATAACAAACAGAAAGAATAGGTCTTCTCTGTAGAGACACTGTCTTTTCTGTTTACCCTGAGCAAGGCCAGAAAGCAGATCGGCTGGACAGCAGTGATAAATAATCTCACTGGAGCAGATATATGGCTCTACAGTTCTGTACCACACTTTCTAACTTACAGATAGAATAGAAAGCACTTCTGTCTATATTAATGGCTTCTGGTACAGTTACTGTCTACAACCTAATGTTACAAGAGCTCTTATATTATTTGTGAGTTAAAAACAAAAATTACAACTCAAAATCCGCAGTCATAATCATCAGAGGAACTGAGCTAGCACACTGCTGGGAACATGATAATTACCAGATTCACGGATTTAATGTGGGACATGAAAAAAGCAGCAATGAAAATGGCTATGTTTTTTATTTGGAGAGTCTGCTTTAATATGAAAATGGATAAACTCATCTAATAGGTCTTTTTCCACTACTTATTTTATGTATTTTTTGAATAATGTAAAGATTAAGGAAAACTTTGATTCTCTCTGAAAATAATGTATTGCAAGAGCTAGCTGGGTTTTCTGATGATTAAATGGGCATGTTACATAACTGGGTGGCATAAAAGAATGCCCAGGATTTAATTCTAGGTTTGGGTCTTAGTTACCTGTTAGTTTGTGTGACCTTGGATAAGACAATTAAATCTTGTAAATCTGTCTTATTTGGAAATGAGAATAAATAATATCTGCCCTACCTCACCTGAGATAAGTATATAAGAAAGTACTCTATATGCCATAAAGTTATAAATGTTATTCTATTTAGTTATGGACTTACCTAATCTATGAGAGCATGAAACATAGTTCATGTCTAAATTAAGACACAGCATTATTTATCAAGTATTTAATACTATGACACTGAACCATTCCTAAGGTTCTTAAACCATAAATACCTTGACAAATGTGCATTAATTCTCCCAAAAAGGTGGAGAAACTCATGAACTCCTTGCTCTTTTATTTATGAAGCCTTTATTTAAATGCTTGGTTCACCCTTAATTTTAAAGTTCAGTAACCTTAAAGGAAGCTTATTCTAGATTATTCTAGACTAGAATAGTCTAGTTTTTGAATATTTACGGTTCAGTTATCTAAGAACCTACTTTTTCCTCTCTTATAAACCTCCTGCATTATTCATAGTTATTTAATTTCTTAGGTATATCTCTATTTATAAGTGAACGAAGGAGGGTCAAAGGAGGAAAATGATGAAAATTATAGTCCACTAGAATCTTTTTGGTGCCAAGCAAAATAATTTGGGGGGGTAGGGTAGTTAAAAAATAAGAAATTTGAAAGTATTTTTTTTTTAAAGTTATGGCCACATCTGCATTATATGGAAGTTCCTGAGCCAGGGATCGAATCTGAGCCACAGCTGCAGCAATGCCAGATCCTTTAACCCACTGTGCTGGCTGGGATTGAACCTGTGCCTTTGTGGCAATCAAAACTGCTGCACTTGCGTTCTTTGCACCATAGAGGGAGCTCTAGAAATTTGGAAGTTAATGGCAGATTTCATCTGTCCATTTCATTAAGTTTCATTCAGTGTCAGCTCATGATCATCAGAGAGGCCTTCACTGACCACCACCCTCTCACCTCACACAGCACCTCCTCATAAAATAACACTAGAACTTATGGCCATTTCCATTACTTGATATTACTTTAATTTTTATTTTATTTTCTCATTGAAATATAAATTCAGTGTGTATGGAACTTTTTTCATAGGTGTATTGTCAGCAGCAGCACGGTCACTGGTACTAACAGGCTCCTATGAATGAATGAAGGAATAAACAAATGACTAGATCCATAATAATCACTATAATAACATGATCAAAGCATATCATAAACTTTAATCTAGAAATATTAAAAAGTAGTTACCAGGTATACATTTTCTTAGTGGCAGAGCTGGAAAACAGAATATGTTTCCAAGATATCTCAACATCCCCAATTGGTATGTTTACTGTTTCATCAGGAAAACATACACACATAGAAACATAAAATTAGGCTGTTTAAAGAGTTGAAAAATTAAAGAAGGAAAAGTTGAAAAGATAAAAAAAAGCTCACTATTTTTGTTCTCAAAACAAGAAATTAACTTTAATCAAAATATAGTGACTTTTTGGAGTTGCTGTCATGGCTCAGTGGAAACGAATCTGACTAGTATCCATGAGGACACAAATTTTCTTTTTTTTCTTTTTAGGGCCGCACACACAGTATATGGAGGTTCCCAGGCTAGGGATCGAATTGGAACTGTAGCTGCCAGCCTAAGCCACAGTCACAGCAATGTAGGATCAAAGCCGCATCTGCAATTTACACCACAGCTCACAGCAGCACCAGACCCTTAACCCACTGACTAAGGCCAGGGATCAGTGCTGCATCCTCATGGATACTAGTCAGATTTATTAACTGCTGAGACATGATGGGAACTACGAGGACACAAGTTTGATCCCGGGTCTCACTCAGTGGGTTAAGGATCCAGTATTGCTGTGACCTATGGTATAGGTCGCAGACGTGACTCTGATCTGGTGTTCCTGTGGCTGTGGCATTGGCCCAGCGGCTATGGCTCTGATTCAGCCCCTAGCCTGGGAACTTCCATATGCTGCAGTGCAGCCCTAAAAAAAAAAAAAGAGGACAAAAAAAACCCCGACATTTTGAGTAACAAACTTAAAAAACAAGCATTAATGTAAAATAACATATATTCTAGATGGTAAGAAAAATAAGGGAAGGAAAAAGTCACTGGTAAATTTTCAGTGCTAATATTTAATAATGACTGTTTTGAAACAGATATATGCCTATCTTTTTTGCATAATTTAAATCAGAATCTGATCTCCTCTGGAAATTAGACTTCTTTCATATATGTGATCATTGAGAAGAAAGAGAATACTATTAGAAAGATGATTCACAAAATTTATTTGGATATGACCATAGATTTTTGGTAGATGTTTGAAGCCATCTCAAGCTCTGAAGTTGAGGAAAAAATATAATTTGTCCTAACTTGAGACATATTTAAGAAAAATATGAAAAGATTTCTTGGATATAAAAGTAAGTATAAATCACTGACAGATGCTTGGTTAAGACGTTAAAATTAAAGGTTTAAATTTTGTTACCTCCTAAAACAGGTGACATTTTTTAAAACTTAAAAAATAGGAAGTAACTTACCTATAGGATATCCCAATGCAAAGTCATTACTTTGAGTAGCAAAAATAGGGAATAGTCCAGCTTTGCTAAATCGACTATCAGGACTGGCAACCAATAAGGTTAATACACACACAATGAAAAATACAGAAGCTTTGGCAATTAAGATACTATATAGAAAAGACCAATCCACATTGGAAAAATTAAGTACAACCATGTTTTTGAATAATAAAGCTGGAAGTGCAAATCTGGAGACAAAATTTCCCAGTCCTTTGGCCTGTGTTGATGTTATAACATTGGCCCTTCCTGCTATATAGCCACAAAGGACTATGCCAAAGCATTCTAGTAAGGCTGGAAAAAGCCTTGTTATTGACATTGACGGTGAGTCATAAGTGGAATTAAATCCATGAGCTACTGTTGAGGACAAAGTCTTGGTCATATTGACTGCAAGGGTTAAGTTCTTGGCAGATAAATCAGAAAGTGAATTCATTTTCTTTCATCCTCCAACTCCAACCAGATCTCTGGAAAGAAAGGAAGAAGGAGTCAGTGTGAAATCACTCCGAATTCTAGTTGAAAGTATACACTGGCAAAGCCAGATTTATTAAATGGCCAAATAAATATATAAACCCTCAACTATCATCAGAGAAAAATACAATGGAAAAAGAAAAGGGTGGGAGTGTCTGCTAACAGTAACCTCTTTATTCTCAAAGGTGGGTCAGCTCAAAATATTTATACTGCTGTCCTATATTCAATATCAGAAATAAGTAAGATAAGATCCACCAATATTATAGCTGCAGTGATGTCCTGTGGTCCTCTCCACTGATCCACATTCAAGCTCCACCTAGTGGATGACCGCATGGGGCCCACAGAATCTCTGCTGAATATCCAGCTGCATCCAAATTCTCTGGAAATTTCAGAAGTTCTCAGTGCAACATCAAGGAGTCACACAGGACAGGAGGGTCCTTTCCAGCCTTGGTCAGAGTTGAGTATGGGATAGGAAGAAGAGTATAATGGAATGTCACTGATCAACCTTGAACCCACCACTTTTCGGTGTCTTTCTTTCCTCACCTGTGAAATGGCAATAATAGTACCTGTCAAAAGAACCTGGAGTTATTCAAATAAAGTCCTTATAAATATACCCGACACAGATAAATCACTGAACAAAAGTTAAATATAACTCTGGTGTCATATGAGAAAGAGAATGAAGGAAAGACTGATGGCATCCCACCAATCTACTTAGTTCCTTTTATACTAGCCACATATACTGGATATGTTTTTCTTTTTCTCCTTCTTCTTCTTCTTCACCGTGGCATATAAAAATTCCCGGGCCAGGGATCAAGTCCGAGCCACAGCTGTGATCTACACCATAGGTGGGGCAATGCCAGATCTTTAACCCACTGAGCCAAGCTGGGGATCGAACGCGCACCAACTCAGAGACAAGGCTGGACCCTTAACCAGCTGTGCCACAGCAGGAACTCCCCATATTGGCCACCTTGAATGCCTCATGGTCCCTTTGTGCCACGGGGACTTTGCACATGCAGTTCACTCTAAAATGTTCTCTTCCCTACCCAACCACCACTCTCTATATAATAATATCTACCCATCCTCCAAATCATATCTAAATCAATTCAGGAGTCATTATATGAGGGAAGGCTTCTTTAACACCATAGCCAGGCCAAGAGTCTTTCTCAAATAGAATCGTGTTCCTTAACTTTAGGCCATTTTTCTCAGTTTAAAATCACACTATGAATTAGAGTGACTATGTGATTTATGTCTGTCTCCCTCACTAGACTTTAAGCGCCATAGAAGCCAGAACTGGGCATGTTTTTGCTCACTTTTGTGTCTGTAATGCCTACTACAGTGCCTAGAGCACACAGAAGATTTAGGAGATTAAAATAATCACATGCTCTTAAATAAAACCTTTTACACTTTAGTGGATCAATGTTCTCTTTTAGTAGATCAATGTTCTCTTTTAGGAACTCTTTCACTTCACGGATAGAATTTTTTTTTTCTGAATGTTAAGTATTCTAAGTTTTTCACT
The DNA here is from genome assembly GCA_004024745.2 of Catagonus wagneri. Lineage (NCBI taxonomy): Eukaryota > Metazoa > Chordata > Mammalia > Artiodactyla > Tayassuidae > Catagonus > Catagonus wagneri. Next base: position 27,584,833 of record PVHT020000141.1, read on the forward strand.
CTAGCAACAGGCCCCAGACCACAAAATGTTCTAAAAGATTCTAAAGCTGTTCATAAAATGTTAAAAGACAGAATGTCTTATAAAATGTTCTAAAGATGTTTAGAAAATGCTAACGCAAGGAAAAGTTTATGTTAATATGACAATAACTATCAGACTTTCTTGCTGCCAGGGACACAATGAACATTAGGTTTGAACAACTCTGCAACTAATCAGCTGTTATTAGTAACTGGAAATTAACATGGTGACAATTGCCAATTCCTAAGTAATTATTCTGGGTTAACCATCTAAAGTGGCCTTACATAAGGTAGAAAGTAAAAAAGCTCATGCTTCCTGAAATGTACAATGCTCAGGTTAAGTTCTCAAATACCCACATCACATTAAAGACTCAGATGGCCAGACAGAGACAAACAACAACTGATACGTGGGTGTGTGGATGAGATACTTTTCTCTGTGCTACCCTAGAATAAACTGAACCTTTTGAAAAACATTACATTTAATATGGATCAGGACAAGTATTCTCCTACTAGGATTAGACAGGAGTGGTCAATATACACAAAACCTGTAATACTCATATACTTGAAGTTTACCAAATAAGCATCAAATTATATCCTGGGAAAGCTACTCGTTGGTACAGACACCAATAATTGAAGTAAGGAGCTGGTAGACAAGTGAACAAAGGTGTGAAACATTTGGAGCTCCTGAAAGATGTGAACTTGAAAAGGCAGTGCTAAAGATTAAGGAGATAAACTAGTCCAGTCTTCTGTTATTTTTTTAAAGTTCCCTATGTTTCTTTGCCTGCAGTATTATAATTTATACTGCTCACTGTCCCTTATTTGTGCCACACCAGCATATAAATATATTCCAATAATTTTTAAACCAACAGTTTTAACTAAACTTGAAGTTGTTCTGTGAAGAGTCGTATGGACCTGAACCCAACTTTAGGCTTATCAACTCTTTGGGCAATTTACTTAGACTCTCTGCACCTTAGCTTCTTCAACTGTAAAATGAGAGTTAAAACCTCCTTAAAGGGATATTGTCAGGACTGGAGATTTTATATACAGCTTATCACAGTAGCTTATCACAAAGCAGGCCTTTAAGACATGGTAGCGATAATGAAAGAATGGCAGTAAATTAAATAAAATTCATTGTCCTTTTCTAGTTCTTCAAACATACTTGGTAGTAAAGAGCCTTCAACTAAAACAGAGGGATGGAATGGGTTATAAGGTTATCAGTTTTTGTTTTATACCAAACAACTAAGGAATTCAATTTAATTTACTTTTTTTTTTTTAAATCTTTTTTTGTCTTTTTAGGGCAGCACCCTCAGCATATGGAAGTTCCTAGGCTAGGGGTCGAATTGGAGCTACAGCTGCCAGCCTATGTTACAGCCACGGCAACAGAGGATCCAAGCCATGTCTGCGACCTACACCACAGCTCACGGCAACGCCGGATCCTTAACCCACTGAGTGAGGCCACGGACTGAACCCACAACCTCATGGTTCCTAGTTGGATTTGTTTCCACTGTGCCACGACCAGAACTCCCCAATTTAATTTACTTTGATTTTAGTTGTTAGCAGAAAAGGGAGAGCTCTTTATTTCTCTCAAGGTGATGGTCGAATAGCTACAGCAATGTCCAAGTTTAACTTTCAGTTAGTTGAAAACTGAGAAAAACTTTGGGAAGTAATCTTCCCCTTTCCATGAAGTTCCTTGATATTACAAAAGCAATACCTACTAACTGAGGGACAGAATAACCAAAAAGGACTTAACAATGTTTTATCTCATCCTAATTTTTTTCCACTGAGAAGAGAATATACTTCCTAAAGCATTCTTTTATAATAAACAGCCACAGTAAGGGAAGCTTTTTTCTTTTTCTTTTTTTAAATGCACCCAGCCTTTTCATCTCATTCAAAACAAGGCTTGTTAAAGAACTAAAAAGTTGACCCGTCACAGTAAAAGACTACTCACTGGGGCAGGAGTGGAGAAGTGCTCTACACCAGCCACTTCTGGCCACACATATTTGGTTTAGATAACATGGAAGAACCACTGAATCCGTAAACAATTGCTATTAAGTGAAAATGGAGAGGAGGGTTTTGGCTAGTTTCAAAGAGAAAGCTTTAACTCAGGCTATTTCTCTGACACCCAATATCCTTTGTCCGGTGGGAAAAGCATAATAGCGCATATGGTAGGTACTGTGAAAGCACCCTTCAACATTGACAGGCACACCATCCACCCACTCCCACCTACTTGCAGGGGACTAAATGTCCTCCCCAGAGACCAGGGGTGAGGCGTGCGCGCTGTCTCTTCCCTGGTCGCCAGGGACAGACTTTGGCCCTCTAAGATAAGGATGTGGAGAGTCTCTAACCAAACAGGCCGCCGGGAGAACAGCTGCCACCACACTAGGCAGGCAACAGTGGAAGTGAGAAGGCAGCCTGGTTTCTGTGCCTGGGATTAAAAAAAAAAAAGTTGGTTGCTCAGCTTCCCCAGGGGACAGGAGTCACAACGCATGGTAAGTGAAATGCTCCAAAAAGGGGTATGGGAGACAATTTGGTGCAAGGCTCCAGGTACCTCGGCAAAACCTCCCTAGATGGCATTAACTGAGGCCACCTCTCGGGATAAAGGGAAGAGTCTGAGAACGACAGGGTGAACGCACGTACAATGAGGGCTCCTCAAATTAGGGGATTGCAGCTCTGTCACCAAAGGAGACAAGCCTCTCCTTCCCCTACGTGAGTCTTCCTAGATGGCCCCGCATATCCTAAAGGCGAGTGCCGTGGGGCAGAGGCGGGCAAGCACAGGCAGCGGACGGCGGGCCTGGGCGCCAAGGGCGGGGCGCTGCCCTCCTGCCCAGACCTGAGGGGCGAAGGCGGGGGCATCAGGGGCCTGTAAGGCCGAGTCAGGACCAGGCAGGTCAGCGACCCGGGGGCCCATCTCACCTGCTACGTCTGCAGCCCCGGGGCCGTGGGAGAAGGGAGTCGATGCTCGAGGTGGGCCAAGCAGGGAGGAAATCACCGTCATCTCCCACCCCCAGTCTTCCTAGCCGAGAGTTGCCAGCTGCTGGCTGCCGGCTGCAGCAGCTCAGTCACGTTCGGAGCTAGCGGGGTGCTGGTAAGCCGGGACCGGGTCAGCTCCTCCCCACGCCGTCCCGCCCCGCCCCACCTTCAGGCCCCGCCCCGGCCGGGGAACCCCTGCGCCACGCTCCCCGCGGCCCCGCCTTCAGACCCCGCCTACCGCCGCAAGACTCCAAGCGGCAAGCCTCTGGCTCCGCGCTCTGGCTCCGCCCTCAGGCTCCGCCCCGATCGCAGAGATGCGAAGGCCCACGGTCCTCAGCCCCGCCCCGCCGTCTTCGAGCACCCCACTCGCTACAGACCCGCGGCGGGATTTCCGGCGGCTCTGCTCCCGCAAAATGGCGGCAGCCGTGGGGCCTTTGCAGTTTCCTTTTCCTCTCCCTAAAATCAGGTGCAGAAGTCTCTTGTCTTTACGCCTAATCCCAGCCTCGTGTGGTCCTCCAATTCCTCCCTTGATTAACCCAGTAGTTTTTATAGCGCAGTTTAAAAGCAGGGTTTTAGAGTCAGAATCCTCCCTTTCCCAAGGCTGTGTGACCTTAACCTTCCTAAGTCAGAGACTAAAATATCTGTAAAGCTTTAGCGCTGCGCTTGGTTTAGAATAAGCACCCAGTCTTTGACTGCTTGTCTTTCTATTGTGGTAGAAACTACATGCATATCCTTCAGGGTACTGAGAGGAAAACGTTATTAGTGGAAAAATGAGTGAGCAGAAACAAACTATAGAGAAGTCGTGAATTATCCTGTTCTCCTCACTTCACCCTTGTTCTCTATCTTCTTAACAGCCTTCCTAGTTTCCCTTGAACCTGGCTACTTTTTTTTTTCTTCTCCCGACTGTATCTCAAAGCTAAAAGGATTTGTGTTTAGAAAGTTTGGAGATTAATTCAATAAGTAAATATTTAATGAGCTTTGACTCTTGGCAGAATACTGGAAGATAGGCCTGGAAAGGTAAGTTAGGGTGAACCTCCAGGAGGTTCTTTAGGTTAGCCTTAGAGTTTGGACCTTATTCTCTGACCACAGTAAAACCATTGAATATTTTTTTCACGAGAACATGTCCTAGTGATCACACTGTTTTTGGATATGCAGTCTGGAAGCTTTCCCAGGATTAGTTGAAAGACTGAAAGCAAGAAAAACATAACTTTGGGAAAACAAAGACAAGAGGAAATAGATATACTCTAGGGTGATGATAATGAAAAGAATGGAAGAAGCCTGAGAGACATTACAAAAGGAGAGCTGATGGGCCTGGAATACTGATAGGGCTAAGAAGGGGAAGGAAATAATGAACCTATGTATTTACTCATCCATTACAGTAAAGAAAAGGAATTCTTAACATCCTTACTAGTTCTAAAGTTCTACTATTTCTTAGTAGGACTCATTATTCTATTTTCTAGTTCTCACTATTTATAGCAAGATTCTTTTTTTCTTTTTGCCTTATCTAGGGCCGCACCCGCGGCATATGGAGGTTCCCAGGCTAGGGGTCTAAACAGGAGCTGTACCTGCCAGCCTTCGCCACAGGCACAGCAATGCGGGATCCAAGCTGCGTCTGCAACCTACACCACAGGTCATGGCAATGCCAGATCTTTAACCCACTGAGCGATGCCAGGGATCGAACCCACAACCTCATCGTTCCTGGTCAAATTCGTTAACCACTGAGCCACGACGGGAACTCCTGTAGCAAGGTTCTTAACATCCTTACTAGCTCTAAAGTTCTGCTGTTTCCTATCATTCTATTATTTGAAGATGAAAGGAAGAAATGTTTCAAGTGTAGGAAGTGGTTATAAGAAAATGATGAATTTCGTTTTAGGCCTAAAATCTAAAACCTTAAGAAGTTTAGTTTAGTCTGCTTTCTTGAAGAAATTATCATCGTCTTCATCCAAAGTTCTGGAGATTGTCATTGGTCTAAGAACAGCCAGCACGAGAATGCGAGTCTAAGTCCTCAGTGTTCTGTGAACTAACTGCTCATGAAGGTATCAGCATGTGTAAGGAGAGATTTCTAGTGGGCACCTAGAGGGAAAACAGAAGCTCAAGAGGCGAAAGAGCCAAAGATACCTGTATGGAGTGGATGAGTTTTCTGGTAAGAGCAGCTTGGGACAGTGGGGAACACTCTAGGGACAGAGTGTATACAAAGATGAATTTCGTTAAAAAGTCATCATCAGGGGTTCCGATCTTGGCTCAGCAGTAATGAACCCGAGGATCCATGAGGATGCGGGTTCAATCCCTGGCTTTGCTCAGTGGGTTAAGGATCTGGTGTTGTCGTGAGGTGTGGTGTAGGTCACACAGATTCCTTGTTGCTATGGCTGTGTTGCAGGCCGGCAGCTGCAGCCCGGATTTGACCCCTAGCCTGGGAACATCCCTGTGCCGATGGTGCAGCCCTAAAAAGATGAAAAAAAAGTGTTTCTTAGATAAGCAATTATTGATTGATGTCATAAGGTAATAATTTAATTCCACTTATCATGTCTGCTAATCATTCTGTGAGATGCTAACCTATATGTACTATTAACTGAAAAAAGGAAGTAAAAAGCACAATACCTAAGATAACTTCTGTTAACATTTTACTATGTCATTTTTTCCCATGCATATGTAAGTCGGTTAAGAAAAATAGGCACATACAATACACCTTATTTTTTATACACAAGATTTTTCATAATCCTTTTCATTTAATATATAACATTTTGATCGATAAATATAGATCTGTATCATAATTTTCAATACCTACTTAATATTTCCTATTGAAATTTTGAGGATCTCCCTTGAAAAATTTGGACTACGGGACATCCGTAGAGTCTAATTAAAGATGAGTTAAAAAAAGGAAGACAAAATAGCACAAGTGTTTAGAGTGACTTAAATTGTGTTGTTTGAATAGGTCTAATATGATTTCAAATTTCTTTAAAAATCTTTAGCTTCTTTAAAACTCCTGTCATGGGAGCGCCCCTTCCTGACAGCGCCAGTTTATCTTTAGAGGGTCATGTGATTCTGGAGAAGCTGATCTCACTCCACCTTCAAAGGTGAGTAACTGACCTAGCCATTCAGACAGTATGTTCTATCCCTTTGGACTCAATGATTGAGTCAGGATGGGCATTGACATTAAGGTGGTTTGACAGAATGACTCTTAGAACATTTGCTGAGAATGCTGACATTCTCTTTCCTGCTGGACAAGAGGAAGATGCTGGCAGTCATCTAGGGACCATGAGAGGAATCAGTCTTAGGACGATTCAGACACCAAAGAAAGCACAGCAGAAAAAAATGAAGTAAGTGGGTCCTTGATGACATATTGAGTTGTAGAATCAAGCCTCAGCTGAAGCCATTCAGCCTGAGGCCTTGTTTATGTGAGCCAATCTATTTTCTTTATTGTTTAAACAAGTTTGAGTTGGGTTTTCTGTTACTTGCAGTCAAATGTATAGGAAAAAATTCTGGAAGAAAATGGCAACCGTAATTATCTTTGAGTGGTAAAATACACATAATTTTAATTATTTTCTGTGTAGGAAGGTTCCCATAATTTCTACCAAAAATGTGAAATAGTTTTATAGGAAAAATGCTGAAATAAGTCAGAAAGTATATTTTGGCTATATGGAAATGGTGAACAATATTTAATAGTAAACATTTTTCTAAAATAAGTTTAAAATTCACCACTAAGTATTAAACCAAGTGGGTATACAAAAATCCACCTATAAAATGGAACAGTTTAAGAGCACCGTTACAGGGCAATATATGAATTTATACAAAGCTAAACCCTTGTTTTTGTTCATCTCTGTATGCCTAGCATTTATAATGGTGCTTTCCTTAACATATGGTAGGTGTTCCATAAAAATGGCTTTTGAATGATTGAGTAAAACCTAATTGCCTATCAGCTAGCCAAGACACTAATGTATATATATACTTCTTTCTTTCTATTCAAGGGGAATGATGGGACTTGGGGCAGGCCCTTCCCAGATATGCCAAGGTTGCATACTGATTATTTAGATTCACAGTTGCTTGAGAAACAACTGGTACGAGAACACTCTGATCCTCCTTTGTTTCCCCAAAAGCAGGAAACAAAGCTCTCATAGGAAGGTGTTTTCCCTATGCCATGAGGACGGAGAATATTGAGATAGGGAATTTGAAGCTGGGAAAACTGTATAAACAAACTTCGTTACTCTTTCATTAATTTGCTACCCCAAGCAAAAACTTCTTTGTTTTGTTGAATCTTCAGAAATGATTCTTTGTTTAAAAAGGTGTATAAACAGCTTGCTTTGGTCTCTTCTTAGGTATGTATGAAGTTAAATTTGTCTCTTTTGTTAATCTATTTTATGCTAATTTGATTTTTAGACCAGCCAAAGGAACCTAGAAGGATGAAGGAAAAATTTTCTTCCCTCATAAGGAGCTGTTTGATACAAGCAGCTGTGGTACAGTTCTTTTATATAGCTGGGTTTCTTATTTTTTCCAGCTTTTCACTTGATCCAGGTTTATGCCTTTATATCAGCATTCTCCCAAATTGTGTCTTCTTTTTGTTATTTTAAATGCTATAAATAATTTTCTGATCTGTCAAGATAAAACCTTGAAAATTATCTTTTAATTTAATAATGTGTTATCATAAATACCCGATAGGAGTTCCCATTGTGGCTCAACAGATAAAGAACCTGACATAGTATCTGTGAGGACGCAGGTTCAATTGCTGCCCTCACTAAGTGGGTTAAGGATCTGGCATTGCCATGAGCTGCAGTGTAGGCTGCAGATGAGGCTCAGATCTGGTGTTGCCATGGTTGTGGCATAGGCCTGCAGGTGCAACTCCAATTCAACCCCTGGCTCAGGAACTTCCATATGCCACAGGTTTGGCCCTAAAAAACTGATAGCGTTTTCTCCTTTTAAATTTGCTATCAAAATATTCTTACAGGACTTCTGGGTTGGCGAGCATATGGAGGTGCCTGAAGAGTGGTTCGTCCAGAGAGAGCATGGAAGCTCTGCCCCTTCCCACATATTGTGCCCTATGCATCTCTTCCATCTGGATGTTCATCTGTATCCTTTATCATACCCTTTTCTAATAAACCGGTGAGTATATATGTATATAGTCTTACAAAAGCAATGTAGGAAAGTAGAATCTAAACATCTCATCTTGTTGTTTATCTTATTGACCTTGGGTAAGGCTCAAATGTAGTTAAATAGGCAAGGGCTTTTGTCTGGGCCAGCACTTAGGCAGTTTTAGGCAGAAAAAAATAAGATAAACCAGAAATAGATTATGAAACTGCAAGTCGAATCAATGGTTTAGATAAGGCAGGGTGTAGAAACCATACTGTAGCAACATGGTGACTTTGGAGCCCATCCAGTTTGTCTCGGGATTTAGCTTCTTGATGCTTGTGGTTTTGTTTTAACCTTTTTTTTTCTTCTTCTGCTTTTTTTGTAAAGGGGTTAGAGATCAGGAAAATGGCAATTTTTTTTGCTACTATTTTTTTTCACTTAAAAATGTTCTCACAGACCAATTTATGTAATAGGCAATTATTCAACAAAGAATCTTATAAATGTGTAGAACATTTTGTAATTTGAATAATCTCTAAGATGAAAAACTGTAAAACTAACCAAGTTTGTAGAATATAAAGAGGAAGTGGCAAAAACCTCAGATTTAATTTTGACTTTGGAGTAAGAAGGTCTTTGATTCTAGTTAAAACCTGGGTTGAACTTTTGAGTAAATAGCTAGTTCCAAAAAAAAAAAAAAAAAGGGTTATCTGTCATATTCTCAGCACAACATTTAAGCACAGACTTCAGAAGCATTCTTCCAGTAGAGTGTGTATTTCAGGAGTTTAACTCCCCTTGTGTCTTTGAAGGGCAGGCACTCTATCTGCGTTGGTTTCCTTGGTGTTCTCAGTACCTGGAACAGTGCTTGGCAAACTAGGATAAATATCTGTTGCTCTACCAACTCTTGGAATGACAGCTAAATGCATTTATGAAGTTTCTGTATTTAAAGAACTTAGAACGGAAACACCTGCTCTTCCTTATGCTGCTTCTTTCAATTATCAGCAAAAGAAACTGAAGGAAGGAAAGTATCAGAACCTAAGTCTCTGTGTGGCAGCAGAGGAACCAGGTCATTTTGCTACTGGCAATAATGGAACAAGCCAAAATCATAAGGAATTATCATTGGTCATGACATAGACTAAATGTAATAAAATAATGTCCCAAGAATCAGTTCTACAAATATTTAGATGTCCGTAGAATTCCAAAAGTTATTTAGACTTTCCTTTTACCTTAACTTCTATGCAATATACATCCAATATCTTTGTCTGCTTTATTATTAGTTCTAATGGCCTAATTCAAGCCCTCTCACATGGGTATACATAAACATTTTGGAGACAGAATGTTTATAGTAATGCTAACATTTGATCAAATTCCTAGAAGATCCTTAAAAATTTCATTTCATATATTGCCTCAGTAACTGATCAAAGATTTTTTATGTCATTAATAGCCTTTGTCAAACTACAAGCCAGTATTAAAAGTTAGAGCCCTAACATTGTAAATCACCTATAATACAAAAATTTAAAAAAAACAAAAAAATTAAAAAAAAATTTTTTTTAAAGTTTGAGCCCAGTACTCGCCATAGCGAATGCAACTGTTTGTTTCAAAAGGATATTACCCATGACGGCAACTGAAACAGTTATTAGGAATCTTCAAACCCAGGCAGTATCCCAGTGAAATTCAGAAGCATCTTCCTAAATCTTTCTTCTCAACCCCTTTAGACTCACTCATCCAACCATGTGTGTCAAAAATTAGAATATGAAGGAAATGACTATTTTCCTTTTTTGTTCAAAATTCCTCTACCAGTTATGGAAGGTGGTAAGCAGGAAAGGAGCACGGCCTCTGTTACAGAGAGTTTAACCTGTAGGAAGAAGTTGGAGAGGAAAAAGCCTTTAGGGCTTTTCCTAATAGCTGGTTCAACAAATGTAGAGGGTTCATGGAAGTAATCACAGAGTAACCTGAAGAAGAGAAATTTGTCTCCTCCACTCTTGGGACGAGAAATAAGAGAAGCTTTGTATCAGTCCTTCTGAGGGGAGGCCACCAATGAGAAGCTGTTGCTAAGGAACCAGGTGGTGCAGGTATTATGCTCTGGGTGCTGTTCTATAAAAGGATAGAGAGAGAAGGATTAGAGTTTAGAATTTCCTCCAGTTTGTAGAGAGCCAAGAGCCGTTTCAACTGTTTCCTCTTTTAGGCCTCAGTCTTTTTTTTTTTTTTAATTAAAACAAAAAAACCACATTGTTCTTTATTAGTATTATTCCTAAATGACATTACTTCTGAAATATTAGCTTTTAATTGATAAATATATAAATGTGAATAAAATATTTCCACAATCCTACTTTATAATATTTCCTTCTTGTTTCACGTTTCCCAGTATAGGAAGTCCAATGTTGAGTGTAAGATAGTTCCTTCAAATCCCAGCTTTATTTCTGACTCACTGTAAGGCACTGGCTCAAGCTCATCTCTATATTTCAGTTTTCTTGGCTATAAAATTGGGAGTACATGTGCTTGCCTGCCTGGTTTGCAAGGATTCTTGGGAAATTCTGGCTTTCAGAGTGCAAGACACTTTATTTATTTATTTATTTTTCTCTGCCTTAGATTACCTGTTTTATCAAATAGAATAATTTAATTTTTTTCCATTGCTTAATGAATTTTATTACAATTATAGGTGTACAAAAATCATCACAACTCAATTTGATAGCATTTCCATCCCAATCCCTCAGTGCATTCCCCTACCCCCCAGACTGTCTCATTTGGAAACCATAGGTTTTCCAAAGTCTGTGAGTCATTGACTGTTTTGTAAAGAAGTTCATTGTATCTTTTTAGTTTCCACATGTAAGCAGTAGCATTGGATGTTGCTGTCTAGTTGTCTGACTGGCTTCATTTCGCTCGATAATTTCTAGGTCCGTCCATGTTGCTATAAATGTTGGTATTTTGTTCCTTTTATTTGGCTGAGTAATATTCCACTGTGTGTATGTACCACATCTTCCCTATCCACTTCTCTGTCGATGGGCATTTAGGTTGTTTCCATGACTTGGCTATTACATAGAATGCTGCAATGAACACTGGAGTACATGTGTCTTTTTGAGTCATGGTTTCCTCTGGATAGATGCCCAGGAGTGGAATTTCTGGATCAAATGGTAATTCTATTTTTAGTTTACTGAGGAATCTCCATACTGTTTTCCACAGTGGTTGCACCAATTTGCATTCCCACCAACAGTGTAATAGGGTTCCTGTTTCTCCACACCCTCTCCAGCACTTATTCTTTGTAGACTTTTTGATGATGGCCATTCTAGCCGGTGTAAGGTGGTACCTCATAGTGGTTTTGATTTGCATTTCTCTAATGAGGAGCAACGTTGAACATCTTTTCATGTGTTTATTTGCCATCTGTATGTCTTCTTTGGAGAATTGCCTGCCTAGATCCTCAGCCCATTTTTTGATGGGGTTGTTTATTTTTTTGGTATTGAGCTGTAGGAGGTGTTTGTGAATTTTGGAGATTAATCCCTTGTCAGTTGATTCATTTGCAAATATTTTCTCCCATTCTGTGGGTTGTCTTTTCGTTTTGTTTAGGGTTTCCTTAGCTGTGCAGAAACTTTGAAGTTTAATTAAGTCCCATTTATTTATTTCTCTTTTTACTGTCCTTACTCTGACAGATGAATCTGAGAAGATGTTGCTATCATTTATGTCAGAGAGTGGCCTATGTATTCCTCTAAGAGTTTTATAGTATCTGGTCTTATATCTAGATCTTTAATCCATTCTGAGTTTATTTTTGTGCATGGTGTTAGGAAGTGTTCTAGTTTCATTTTTTTACATGTGGCTGTCCAGTTTTCCCAGCACCACTTATTGAAAAGGCTGTCTTTTGTCCAATGTATATTCTTGGCTCCTTTATCATAGATTAGTTGACTATAGATGCGTGGATTTAATTCTGGGCTTTGTATCCTGTTCCACTGATCTATATTTCTGTCTTTGTGCCAGTACCGTACAGTTTTGATGACTGAGGCTTTGTAGTATATTCTGAAGTAAGGGAGCCTGATTCCTCCAGCTCCATTTTTCTTTTTCAGGATATCTTTGGCTATTGTGGGTTTTCAGTGCTTCCAAACAAACTTTAAAATATTTTGTTCTAGTTCTGTGAAAAAGGTCCTTGGTAATTTGATAGGGATTGCACTGAATGTGTAGATTGCCTTGGGTAGTATAGTCATTTTGATAATATTGACTCTTCCAATCCAAGAGCATGGTATGTCTTTCCATTTGTTCATGATCTTTCATCAGCACCTTATAATTTTCAGAGTACAGGTCTTTTGTCTCTTTAGGCAGGTTTATTCCTAAGTATTTGATTCTTTTTGATGCAGTGGTAAATGGGATTGCTTCCCTAATTTCTCTTTCTGATCTTTCGTTGTGACTATATAGAAATGCATTTGATTTCTGTGTATTAATTTTGTATCCTGCAACTTTGCCAAATTCATTGATGATCTCTAACAGTTTTCTGGTAGAGTCTTTAGGATTCTGTAGGTATAGTATCATGTCATCTGCAAATAGTGGTAGTTTTACTTCTTCCTTTCCAATGTGGATTCCTTTTATTTCTTTTACTTCTCTGATTGCTGTGGCTAGGACTTCCAAAATGATGTTGAATAGTAGTGGTGAGAGTGGACATCCCTGTCTTGTTCCTGATCTCAGTGGGAATTCTTTCAGCTTTTCACCATTGAAAATGATGTGAGCTCTGGGTTTGTCATAGATGGCCTTGATTATGTTGAGGTAGGTTCCTTCTATGCCCACATTCTGAAGGATTTTTATCAGAAATGGGTGTTGGATTTTGTCAAAGGCTTTTTCTGCATCTATGGAGAGGATCATATGGTTTTTATTCTTCAGTTTGTTAACATGGTGTATCACACTGATTGATTTGCGGATACTGAAGAATCCTTGCATCCCTGGGATAAATCCCACTTGATCGTGATGTACAATCCTTTTAATGTATTGTTGGATTCGGTTGGCTAGTATTTTGTTGAGGCTTTTTGCATCTATGTTCATTAGTGAGATTGGCCTATAATTTTCTTTTTCAGTGGTATCTTTGTCTGGTTTTGGTATCAGGGTGTTGGTTGCCTCATAGAATGAGTTTGGGAGTGTCCCTTCCTCTGCAGTTTTTTGGAAGAGTTTCAGAAGGATAGGTGTTAGCTCTTCTCAAAATGTTTGATAGAATTTGCCTGTGAAGCCATCTGGTCCTGGACTTTTGTTTGTTGGAAGATTTTTAATCACAGTTTCAACTTCAGAACTTGTGACTGGTCTATTCATATTTTCTATTTCATCTTGGTTTAGTCTTGGAAGCTTGTACTTTTCAAAGAATGTGTCCATTTATTCTAGGTTTTCCATTTTATTGCCATATAGTTGCATATAGTAGTCTCTTATGATCCTTTGTATTTCTGTGATGTCTATTGTGACTTCTCCTTTTTCATTTCTAATTTTATTGATTTGTGTCCTCTTTTTTTCTTGATAAGTTTGGCTAAGGGTTTATCAATTTTGTTGATTTTTTCAAAGAACCAGCTTTTAGTTTCATTGATCTTTTCTATGGTTTTCTTCATTTCTATTTCATTGATTTCTGCTCTGATCTTTATGCTTTCTTTTCTTCTGCTAACTTTAGGTCTTGTCAGTTCTTCCCTCTCTAGCTGCTTTAGATGTAAAGACAGGTTGTTTATTTGAGCTTTTTCTTGTTTCCTGAGGTAGGCTTGTATTGCTATAAACTTTCCTCTTAGAACTGCCTTTGCTGCATCCCAGAGATTTTGGAGTGTTGTATCTTTGTTGTCATTTGCTTTTAGGTTTTTTTAAATTTCCTCTTTGATTTCTTCAGTGATCCATTGGTTGTTTAGTAGCATGTTGTTTAGTCTCCACATGTTTGTATTTTTGGCCATTTTTTTCCTGTTGTTGATTTCCAGTCGTATATCATTGTGGTCTGAGAAGATGCTTGATATGATTTCAGTTCTCTTAGTCCCATTACCGAGGCTTGATTTGTAGCCCAGGATGTGATCAATCTTGGAGAATGTTCCGTGCGCACTTGAGAAGAATGTGTATTCTGTTGCTTTTGGAAGGAATGTCCTATAAATATCTATTAAATCCATCTAATCTAATGCTTCATTCAGGGCCTGTGTTTCCTTATTGATTTTCTGTCTGGATGATCTATCCATTGCTGTAAGGGGGGTGTTAAAGTCCCCCACTATGATTGTGTTACTGTTGATTTCTCCTTTTAAGGTTGTTAGCAGTTGCCTTATATATTGTGGTCATCCTATGTTGGGTGCATAGATATTTAAAATGGTTATATCTTCTTCTTGGATTGATCCTTTGATCATTATGTAGTGCCCTTCCTTGTCTCTTAAAATGTTCTTCATTTTAAAGTCTATTTTGTCTGATACGAGTATTGCTTCTCTGGCTTTCTTTTGATGCCCGTTTGCATGGAATATTTTCTTCCATCCTCTCACTTTCAATTTGTATGTGTCTCTAGAAGTGAAGTGGGTCTCTGGAAGACAGCATATATATGGGTCTTGTTTTTGTATCCATTCAGCTAGTCTATGTCTTTTGGTTGGGGCATTCAGTCCATTAACATTTAAGGTAATTATTGATATATATGTTCTTATTGCCATTGTATTAACTGTTTGGGGTTTTTGTTGCTCTTTTTTCTTCCCTTCTTCTCTTGTTGTCTCCTCTTGTGGTTTGATGACTGTCTTTAATGTTGTGTTTGAGTTGATTTTTCTTATTTGTTTGTGTATCAATTGTAGATTTTTGGTTTTCAGTTACCCTGAAGTTTTGATATAGGA